>VBSM01003039.1:15295878-15343154 GCA_008086735.1 Cheirogaleus medius
CCTCCTCGAAAGTGGGATATTGATTGACAGGAAATTCGGGACTAACAAAGAGAGACATATCAGTAGCTTCAGAGAGTATAATAAAGATATTTTACATGTAAAATGATGAAAAGTCAGTTTGTTCTTAGTTGAGGTTCAATACAGATATAATGTGAAAAAAGTAGTAAAGTTTGAAGTGAGACATTTGAAGTCTTGAAGAATATGTAATTTTGATTTGAGGTTATTGCAATCATCAACATATTCCTAAAGGAAGATTATTCTTCTAGCTTAATAAGGGATTTTATTAAAGCTGGTGCATGGATATGCTAGAAGAGAGAGCAAAATTTCTTTAAAACTAAGGCAAACTGACTACTAGGCTATACACCTGCCTGTGTTGGACTTTCAATCTTTCCACTTTTCTCTGCCTTAATTTCTTCAGCTGTTCATGCTCTATTACCTATTGAATGTTGGACCCAGGGCCAAGCACATAGTAACTGTCAAAAAATTATAATATAAATCCTATAATTATCTATTGATCTACCTATATCACAACTATTCACACTCATATCATTTAATTGGCTATAAATAATTTTGCTATTATGCACGTTACGTAATTCGATATCTTTTCAGATAACTCTCTCTGTCTTTCTCCATTTGTCTATTTATCTATTTCTCTATAAAACTTTGATATTCTACAATGAATCCTTTATCATGTGAACATTCCAATATAGCATTCATACTCCATGTAAAAGAATCTATAAACTATCCAGTTTTAGTGGAGATTGAATTTCCATGATAGGAAAATCTATTTATCTACCCTTATAGAATGTTATAGAATAACTTCTTTCAGAATTGAAGTAGAAGAAAGCTATAATACTTGGAAATTTCTCATCAATATTCACTCCTGAAATCATTCTCAGGCTAGAAAATAAATAATAACAATTGATACTATTTAGTAAACACTTTAACAGAACCTACCAGTAGTCCTTCAGTATCTGTTCTCCCTTTCTCTTACAGCCATAAAATCCTCAACTTTTAGCTCTGCATGTTCTTTCTCAGAATAAAAACTATATTTTCAGTATTTTTGTGAAGCTAGGAGTGTCAATGTGTCTAATTTTAGACAATGGAAAGAAAGCAGAAATATGCTATACAGCTTTGGAGCCACCATTAAAATAGAGATCATACAACAATTGCTTGTTTTCTTCTTTTTCCCCTCTTCCATCCTGTTTTTTGTAAGGTGAGTGCAATGGACTTACATCTAGTTGCTATACTGGATCACATAGGCAAGGGTCACACCCTAAGGATGACAGATTATGAACTGGAGATGTCTTTATCTCTGAGGGCTTTTGGAGCAGAGCTCCTGTACCTTCCTGAGTAACATATATCTAGCTACACATTTACGTGAGAGACAAATAAGTTTTGTCTTATACTTAATTTAGGGGTTTATGTTTCTCAGAGTTAAATATAAACCTGAAAGCTACAAGTACATTATATGTGCCAGTTATTATTTTGGATGTGTTTTACATATCAGATGATATATATTCATACTATAATATATAGGGTATATTACAGTCTTTCAAGGTAGGCATTATATTTTCAGTTTACACACAAGAATACTGATTTTTCTGACTCTAAAATAACTAGAAGTCTTCATAGAAAGAAGCAGTGTCTTGAGGTCCTTTAAATTCAATTTACCAAATGAAAGTCAATTTATCTATTGAATGTCTTGCAGGTACTTAATATAGAAATACAAACAAAGACAAAAAGAAAAAAAAAGAACAAATAGAGCACAAACTCTATGTTAAATGGTTTTAGTTCTATAGCTAAATGATCTAGTTCACATAGAAATTATTCCATTTATTCCCTGAAAAGTACAATATTTCTATGAATAATTGATAGTGCCTGAATCTTCACATACTTATCCAGATATTCATCTGTAAATGGGAAAAGAAGCAGAAAAGCAGTACCACAGGGAAGAGAAGAAGTGGAATCAAGGAAGAGATAAGGGGAAGAAGGAGAAAGGATTGAAGAGTGGGAGAGGTTGAGGTGAGGGTGAGAATTTTGAAGGGGAAGGAAATAAAAAGCTTCATTCTGTGAAATGTCAGGATGAGTTTGTTTAGGCAGAACATACATCTTGCCCTTTAGTGTGGTTTTGCCTAAAATTCCCATTTTCTCTATTTTGTATAATACTAAAACAAAATACAAAATGGCTGTGGTGATATGACTAATTAAATTGTGAAAAAAATTATCCCCTTTTAATGATGGGAGACAATTGTTCAAATAGGTTGATATTGTACAATTAAATTTAGGTCCATTTGCATTGCCAGTGCATTAAAGAGATCCATCTGTGTGCCTATAAGAGCTATATTAAATAACTCCAGGATATTTATCCATAAACTAAATATTTCAATAACTATTGAGTTAAATTTTTGGTTTACATCTTTTAAGATAACTAGAATATTTGGAGGGATATTGTCTTATCATTTTGTGTTTTATTTACTCCAAGCAACTCTCCCTCATACAAAGTCAATTAAGGTAGTTCTAAATAGAAAAGAACTATAAATAGTACAATATATAAATAGAAAAGAACTGTAAATAATTATAATATTGAATCATACCATTTAGGTTCATCAAAATGAACCTAAATTTAATTGTACAATATGATTCAATATGTATTTATTTATGTGCAGTTTATAGAAATTCATTTTATTCTTCGATAGAGTATAATGTGAAAAAAATAGATTTAAAATAGTGGCAAGGCCAAATTAAATAAGATAGAAGAAAAAGACACTGGCTCCTGTGTATCTTAAACAGTAGCTTTGCATGGCACTGTACACAAATGTGTGGAGATGAGATTACAAATTTAATTACAAATGAAATTTTCCAGAAACTCTGTGTTGATGATCCAGGAACACATGAACATATGGCTGAATTTATATAACATTCTTAGGTGGGGTGTGTGCGTTGCATGTGTGTGTGTCTGTATGTTCCTCCGTGTAATTTTATTTTATGTGATTGCTAAATGAGAATAACTTTACTTTTAAACAAACTTATGAAAATGGTATGTTATTTTCATTGTTATTTTCAGATATAAGTAATACATTTTAAGAAAGTAAAAATCATTCTCCATATAAAAAACCACAGTGTACGATCTTGACTAGCTATAGTGTACATTTTAGACTTGGTAGCCATTTAATACATTAAAACAAATATATTCAAAAAAAACAAAGAACTATATTGTCACCAGTTGCTATATCTTATTTCATATTATAAATATATTTTACATTTGAAAACAAAATTGTTCAAAGTATTTGTGGAGCACCTATTTAATATAATGACACTACTCTGAAGGAATTTCCAGATCTCTCAGGGATGTATTGCAATATAACAGGGTAATAAATACATAAACAAACAAACAAACAAACAAATATAGTTCTATGAGAAAATAAGAGATCTTCATTGAAACAACTCCAATGCTAGAGGTTATTCCAGAAATGTAGTCTCACGAGTTAAGCAAGATGTATTTATAAGTACACTTATTGACACATTATTCATAAGGCAAAACCAAATCAAATAAAACGAATGAAATAAAACAAAACAAAATTACAATGTTCACAAAACCATAACAATAACAAATCTAGAAATGGCCTAGATATTGTTAGTAAAAGTAACTTATGAGATAAAAATAATGGGATCCTATGCATTTCTTGAAAAGGAAAAAAGTGGGTATAGCTATGTTAATGTGCAAAATTCTCCAGCCTTTATCATCAAGAGAAAAAGCAATTTGCAGGTATCATGCAATCTTTCACATATTAATGATATATAATATATAGAAGATATTCTTATTTTTAATTTAATTTTCTTGTTATTACTGTATTTTTTTGTCTGGCATATTTCATATTTTATATTTAAAATGAGTTTTAAATAGTTCATTTTTATGCCTTGTATCTGATTAAGTCTTATATCATGCATTTCTTTACTTAAGATGATGTTATTTATGGTTATGTTATGGTTATAAACAAATCAATTAATATAGATTTTCCACTAAGTAGGATAGAAGGAGCAGAGATAAAAGAACAGTGTAGGAGACTGAATGAGACAGACTATATAAGGTAGAGCAAGGCATAGAACAATCCAAAAACAAGAAATCTCAGGAGCAAAGAATAATATAATTATTTGTAAAGAACACTGAATGCTCCATGTAGATAGAACATACAGTGTGGGACTGTATGTACCAGTTACCTTTGGTCTATTAACCAACCTCTGCATAATTTAGTGGCTGAAAACAACAAACCTTTATTTAATTCCTGATTCTGAGGGTTTCACTGGACTCAGGTAGTTCTTCTGGTGTCTTCTAGTGTCACTCATTTTTCTGTGGTCAATTACTATTCATTTGGGCTTGGCTGGCTTTGAGCTGGATCAGCAGGGATGACTGGAGCATATATTAATAACTCTCATCCTCTAATATGTTAGTCTGGGATTTTTCCCATGATGTAATTCACAATGTTCTTAAAAGCAACAAGAAAGAAAAGGCTTACTCTGCAAGCGGATTTAAGTCATCTGCTTATATCCTACTTGTTATCTTTGACCAAAGCAAGTCATGGACTCAAGTCCAGAGTCAGAATAAGACCTTATTCACAGATATATGGCTAGAGGGTGTGGATACAAGGAGAGGAAGAATTTGTGGTCATTTTTACAGTCTGTCACATCTGGTCCTCTGGCCAGAACCTTTTCATGGACCACCCCTACCCCATGAGCATAATATAGTCACCTCTTTTAGTACCACCAAAAGAGTCATCCAATCACAACATCAGGCTTAAAGTGTGAGATCTCATAATCTCTGCAATATTTGGACATGGCTTTTTGGATTCTGCTCTTCTTGATTAAATGACTTATAAAAGACAGTGTATCTGTCTCTCTCTCCGTACACACATACAAACACTAAGTATACAATCCTGAGACAAGGATAGCTTACCTGCAATAGACCTATCCCCTGTTGAAAAAGTGGCAGGACAGTGGAAAACACAGATAAGTCACGGTTCTGTAGTTATTCTGACATCCCCTGGGTCAAATATTGCCAGGATTAACTGCTCTGGAGTATGAATTTTTCCATGACTAGATCTCAGTTCTACTTCAGAGTGGTTCCAAGTTTCTTGTTTGCTACACTTCCTAGAAATGGTTCTCAAATTCTCAAAAGTGATAACTTGCATATCTGGGATACGTTAGAATCCAAATAAAAGCTATTTTCAAAAGGACATGAAGGAACCATTATTATTATTTTTTTAATTGTGTTCACATTTGCACAGATGGAGCAAAGCTGATGGTGAGTAAAATTGCTGAGACATTAGCACAAATCATAATGGTGACACCAAATTGCACTAGGAATATTCTTCACCACCACACACTCACAGGGAACAGTTTCACCATGTGTTTCACGACTATATACATGGGTCACCATTTTTCAAATCTGCTATTACAGTTTACTCCCTGCTTTTGTAACTCAGTTGTTTTATTTGTTTATTTTGTATTGTTTTGTTTTGTTTTGTTTTAGGCATTTTCAAATCTTTACTAACAATTCCTTTGGCTTTTTGCATTGCCAACCAAAGCCTAATCCCAAAGCCAATACCAAATGTTTTAGGCTTTTGTTAAAATAGAACCAATTTCTTTATAAGTAAGCTTTTGCTGCACAATGTAACATTTGTGCGTCTTTTAATTCTTTGGGTTGGTACTTTGATTGCACTCAGCCTGTCTCGGATGACTTCACTCACTTGTTTGTGGTCGGCTGCCTCTCGGCAGGGCAGCCCTGTTTCTAATGGAAGTATTTGGGCCATTTGTCTTTCATCCTCCAGCAGGCAAGCCTGGGCTTCATCATGGAATGGTGTTTGCAGGAATCTCAAAACAGCAAGAAAGAGGACAAATCCCACCATCAAGCCTTTGTTGCAGTCAGTGTTGTTGACATCTCATTGAACAAAGCAAGTTACATGATTGGATCTATAGTCATAATTGAAAGCAAAGTTTCACAGAGGGGGATATGAAAACAAAAAGCGAAAGAATTTGCAGACATTTTTGTAATCTATCTTAAAACAACATTGATTTTGAATCTATTCCTACCATTATTCTCTAATATTGTAGACAGCCTGCTCTTTCTAAAACTGTGACTGGAATTATTTCCTATATGCTTGTCAATTTAAAAAAAAATAATTGTGTCAATTTATACTTTTTATTTATTTATTATTTATTTTCATGCATTTCAAAAATCCTACCTGAGCTATTTAGAGAATGAGTTAAAAGTCTAACTATTTTTAGAGTTTGGCCCTTTTTTATTGCTTTCATAATAATTTGCATAGTCTAAAAGACTAAGACTATGTTTACAATGGACATTTGTATCTGTCCTGTATATGAGCTGATAAATATTTTATTAATAGAAACACTCATCTAAGTTTTATCTACTAAAGTGATGTAGTGATTACTAAATAAGCTGGCTTCATTTTGATTATATAGCCCTAAGTAATGTTATTAATTTTATTAAATATTTTAATTAATTTAGAATATATTTTAGGTCTTTTAATTTCTGTTAAAATTTTTATTATTAAAAAGGTAAATTCAGATAAACTGCATTCTGTTTGATTTTTGAAATTAATTGAAAAGTAATAATTATGGTTGAAACTTTAATGTTATAATTGTTAATATACAATGTGCTTTTTGTTTATTGATTCAATGATTCAATGAAAAGACCATGGTATTTCCATTTTAAATATATGAATTACCTGTAATGATATCCATTAGAAATTTTTCATGAGTACAAGGAAAAATCAACTTCTATGAAAACTTAAAAACTTTACATTTCAACTATACTCCACTATGATTTTAAGTTACCAAAACCTTTATGCTCTTGAAGATTCTGCTATTGACTATCAATTATTATGTAGAAATACAACACATATGATGTAAAATATTTATTGGAAAAAAGAATTTAACTTTGGCATGTTGAACTTATTAATCTTTATTCAAACAACAATGTCATAATATTGCAAGAGTTTGAATAAGTGAGGTCCTTCTACCATTAAAACAGTTATTAATTAAGGTTAATAATATGTGTCTAATAATCATTTTGCATCTTTCTGATAGCCAAATAAGTGCAGAACTGAATAACCAAATTGCTTTTATATATATTCATTATGTTAAGTACCTGTGTTGATTATTTAGACTTATATTTGCAGACCTTAATTGGTTTTAATTCTAGGTGTTGTTGCTTACATATTGACTGTAATTAACTCAAATATTTTCATTTTGAAACAAACCATATAATTATAAATGTGAAATATGTTCATATTCAATTAAGTACATAAAAATTGTTATATAAATGATCTGAATATAAATTAATTTGTTTAAATTTGTGGACTAAATATAATTAATAACCAGAGGTTCTGAAGAGTCAAAAGTATAAAATACTAGTGATGTATAGAAGAAGAGAGAGAGTATTCAACATTTGCTAAAAAGAACAGAAAAATTAGATTCAATTGAAATTATTTTTCCAAGATAGTGACATTAACATATCAAAAATTCTGAGGAAAATTAACAAGCTGAAAAATAAAGAAGGGAAAGCTAAATGAAACACTGGAAATGTGATAAATTAATGTAAATATACTCTTTCTGTGTGTTTGTGTATTAATATATACTATGCTAATGTAAAGAAATGTTATTATTGTAAAACACAACTTTGCCTTAAGCTCATATGCCATAGCTATTTTTCTGCAACTTTCCATCACACCCAGATTTGTTTAAATAGAAATATGGAACTATTGTATCTGCATCCTCACTGCCCATTTATTCACTTTTCAAAGCAATATAATCTTATTTCAACTCTCACCTTTCCATAGATTCCTCTGTCAACAAGGTCACTCATGACCTTCATATTTGTATAGTCTATCTCACTTACCCTTTGTGTGGCATTTTAGACTTTGACCATACTTTTTCTCTTGTTACTCTGATGTCTCAGTATTCTTCCTAGCGCTATGTCCTAATTTTCTTTTTTTTCTCTCCTTGTTTTATTTCAAAATATTGAGAGGTTACATATGTTTTTGTTACTTAGGTACCTTGTATAATGCTTAAGTTGGAGCTTTTAGTGTACTCATCACCAGAATAGTGTTCATTGTACCTTATGGGTAAGTTTTTCCCCTCCCACTCTCCCCTATTCTTGGTTTTGAATGTCCTATACATCTCTTTGTGTCTGTGTGGCTTTTAGCTCCCAATTATTAGAGAGTACGTTTAGTGTTTGTTATTCTGTCCCTGAGATATTTGACTTAGGATAAAGGTCTCCAGTTCCATTCAAGTTGCTGCAAAAAACATTATTTCATTCCTTTTTATATCTGAATTGTACTCCATGGTGTGTGTGTGTGTGTGTGTGTGTGCGTGTATGTGTGTGCGTGTATGTATATATACACATTTTCTTTATCTACTCATGAATTGATGGGCAATTAGGTTGATTCCACATCTTTGAAATTGTGAATTGTGGTGCAATAAACATTTAAGTGCAGGTGTCTTTTTGATAAAATGACTTCTTTTCCTTTGGGTAGATACCTACAGCCAACATCATACTGAATGGGGAAAAGTTGAAGGTACTCATCCTAAGAACTGGAACAAGACGAAGGTGCCCACTGTCGCTACTTCTATTCAATGTAGTACTGCAAATCCTAGCCAGAGCTATCCTAATTTTCTTACAAATTTTATAGTCATGCTTATTTAACTTCTTGCCTTTGTTCTTCCTAAATTCTAGTGTACTTTGAGCTTAACACTGTCTTCTCTCAGCTTTTCATACCATATATAATACTTGGGAGGCATTCTTTCTTTCATATAGCTCCAAAAACAATTTAAATTTTAATGATTCTCAACTCTGTATCTCCACCCTCAACATTTTCTCAATGTGAAACTGAATAAGAGTAGTAGAGAGAGTTAAAAAATAAAAAATTGACAAGGATATTAAATAATAGCAAGAGCAATGAAGTACTTCTCTTTCTAGAAGAGATGCTGTTAATGAAAGGCAAGAACTAGAATGATAGCTGATGTCCATTGGGTTGTATGCTTGGAGGAGATTTACTCTGATGATGGATGAGTATCAAGCATTTTAATACTTTGATGGAAACATGTACAGAAAGAAAAATAGTGAAAATAACAATACACTATGGATCATAGATACACCAAAATCCCTACAGAAGTGAGAAAGAATAGGGGCATAAAGTGCCGGTGGGGAAATTATCCTTGGGTACAAAAATGTACATTATTTCCTCAAAGACTGAAGGGATTAAAACAAGGATGATTATTCATATAGAGTTTATATTATAGACCAAGGGTAGGCCTGGACCTCTCACTCTCAAGATTAAGCATCTTTTTATAATATGACTTTTCCTTCATTTAACTATGCCACAGTTTGCTCCTCAATAATATATAATATGTAATATTATATATATTACAATTATATTAATATATTATAATTGTATATTATGTTATAATAATATATAATAATGTACACAATCCTCTCCTTACATGACTATTGTTAAGATCACATAAAACAGAGAATATCTACAAAGAATAAAGATATTTATAAATAATATTAGTCATAAATAACTATTTTGATAAAGAAAAAGGTTTTTGCTTATATTTTAGAGATAGCTTTTTTATTCATGAAATCATTCTTATGTAGTATAATCCTGTTCAAAATAACTTTCTAAGAAGATAAAATAACAAGATACATGTCAAAATCAATTTAATACATAGTAAATGTATTAAATACATAATTAAATACATTAAATACATGTATTAAATTTAATACATAGTAAATGTATTAAATACATATTTGTTTGTAAAATGTGACTCAAAATTATTTTGATATTAAATAGTAGAAGTAGTGTTTAACTGTGATGGTTAACTGACTGTGGTCCTATAAAAGAAATTGAAAAATATGCACACATTTCTGAATTTCAATAGAACTTTGAATTCTAATTCAATTGGCTTATACCAACTGCACCCAGGTTGAGTTATATACATGTTTTTATAGCAATATCATTTGAATATGGTGATCAATATTCATTTTAAAACAAAACAATGTGTTTTTGTCTTTATGGGAATTAGAATGGTGGAAACTAGCTGATTCTAATGCATAGTAAACCTGGGAAAACACTGATCAAGAGAATACTGATATTTTCTTGGAAAGATGATGGAATTTTCACAGTGTTCATGTTTGACTAACCATAAGACTGAAAGAATACATTTTGAATTAAAAGCAATTGTGGTTTAAAAACACATAGTACATTAACCTATATATTCTATTGTCACTTATCAAGTAAATAAGTTGAATGTCTTTAGAAAAGAAAACCAAAACATTGCAATTAAGAAAACAGGATTAAGCCATTATCAAATTAGTCTAACCCAGTCATGACCTCAACAGATAAATTGATGAGGTGATGAAAGTTTTCATGAAAATTCACATAAACCTATCCTCTAAAGTTATGTTTTTCTAGGAAGCTATATAAGAACCAGGGCTATTATATTAAACTATAACATCAGTTGAAGCTGTCTTGTCTAGATTTCTAAAATACAGCAACAAAAATGTTAGGACAAATATGTTTAAGTTAAAAAATAAACACATTCTTCAATAACATAAGTCAATCACATACATTGGTTTGAACACTACAGCTTATATATTTGTTTTAAATTGTCCTCTGGGGGAATATAATGTTGAAATGTAGTGACATAGACTAATCTTTTGAGCTTAAAATGTGCTGACCAACATACCCTTAGGAAGGTTTATTTATGGCTTAAATACATGGTGAAGTTTACCAAGAGGATTTGCAGATGTCATGGTCTGTCAGAAAGATTAAAGTGTAAAGTCTCTCTCTCACCATTTATTAATTATATGATTTAAGTAATTGACTTCAATAAACCTCAGTTTTCAGCCATAAAATTAAGATGATGATTCCTCCCTTCTTCATGTGTTGTGATACTGACAATACTATATAGTCACTGGATTATGGGTTATCAATTATTATAATGAATCTATTAATATGGAAAATTTTACACTATAAAATACAATTCATATATTTTAAAATTATTGTAAATGAATTTTTATAAATCAAAATAATTCACTATTTTGTTTTCTCCTTTTGTATCTTATTTCTGTTATGCATTTTACTTGTATTTCTATTATGTATTTTTGTGTATACCTGACCAGTTTATCCACAGATACTTCACAATCAGAGGTGTCAGCATTTCATTTTGCAGTGCCATTATCCCCAAAATGATGTTCTTTGTCCTCTAAATTCCATATTTCTCATATGCTAGATTCATTTTTCTTTCTATTTCTTATCTATTCTAATTTTCTCATAACCTTGGCCAACTGAAAAGACAAGTTTGTATGGCTTATTCAAGGTCTAGTACCAATTGTGCTACTCCTTCTCCCAGCCTTCTTTTGTTCAAGTGCCATCTCTCTTCTTTTAGAATGTCTGTCTCTTCTATCTTTGAATTTGGTTTATAAAATCAAACGTGTACAATCTCTTCTGTATCCCAAATGTGTTCTTAAAAATCATCATCATCTTCAAATCTAGCATTATCTTCTTCACTAGAATGATATAGTCTTTTTGATATATCATTTTTGTAAAAATACTCTGTCATTTTTACAATTTTTAATCCAATTGAAATCTGCTTTAGTGTAACTGATTTATATTACTATCATGTTTATAATGTAGTAACCACAGTCCCCACTTTTATAATGCTAACTATGTACCATGTATCTAAGCATTTAACTTTCATTTGTGAAAAATAACATTAATTGACTCAAACACCCTTCCTTAGAACTACCACATCTCAGCCTTAAAACCATCAATAACCCATGCTCCAGGTGATCACTTGCAACAGTGTGGAGTGGTATTAAGGCTTTAGCTTATCATCTTCTCCAAAAATATTGTCTCTTTGCTCTATTTCAGTGTCTTATTATGCCACTGAGATTATATTAATTTTGTTGAATCAACAGCTTAGTTTTCAATTATGATATAAAAAAATATGAATCAATACTAAAGCAGAAGAAGCTCACATTTGGCTGTTCACGTGGATTTTTGTCACAAGATAGAAGAGACATGACTCTCATGATATGCTGCATTTTTTTCCAAAATCAATATATCATGGAATTCCAAACCAAATAACAAGTGTCATTCTTAGTTTTGAAAAGCAGGTTAGTTTTCAATCAGTTTGGAATTGGGGAAATAAATACTAGAAATAAATAAAGCATGGAGTATATTTCTCTTTTTATTTATTTTATTTGTTTAAATTTATAGATACTCTTTGAATATGACCCAGTCACTTAAAACATGCTATACTACAAGGCTATGGCTTAGATAAGCAGACCTAAAAATACAGATGAAACCATATGTAAGAGATTTCTCTACGAAGAGAAGAAGAAAAAAACAATTTTCTAGGTGTCAAAGAGGCTTAGGTGCTATGGAAGACTTTAATACCGAGAAGAGAGTTCCAACAGTGTACTCTCTTTAAAAGTTTACAAAAGAGACTTACTTTCTTCTTATTTTCTTCATAAAAGATACCTTTAAATGTTTGCAGGGGATGCCTAGGGATGTATTTTGGATAGTGTATGTGTAGGTAATTTTCTGAAAATTTTCATTAGGATACTAATGTGAATATTCTAGCCTACAGCATATGGTTTAATACTTATTGTGATAGGTAAGTCAGTATGATTTATTGTAGGGTACTGATAAGAAATATTCAGAAAGCATTTATTAATTAATAAAAACTTCACTACATTATTTAATAGAAACAAAATCTTATACCATTCTTGGGTGAAAATAAAGTAAAGATAGAAGAATCGTTTTACCAGTGGAATTAGTCATCATTTTAAAGGTTCTTCAGAATATGATATAATCTACTTCTAGATATTTTGATTTAAGTAATGTTGAATCTAATTTAGTAATGTGGGATGTTTTACATTCACATGCATTTACACATGCACACATAATTTGTATGCTACTAATATATTTATAGATAATTCATATATAATATGTATTTGCATAATCCATAATTTACAATTGCAAATAATACACATATTATTACATGTAATAATATATAGTATTTGTACATATATGATAAATATATATTGTACAATTTGAATCCTATAATGCTACTTGGCAATGAGTTGAAGTTTTCAAATTACTTCTGTGGCTCCCAGTAAGATTGTAAGATAATTGTCAGATAATTTGAAGAATGTCTTGCAAATGAGTTTGACATAGAAACTTGCACATTGCATAGTTGACCTACATTGGGTTCAACTATTCTGAAAAATAAGCGCAAGGAAGAAAGACATTCATTTAGGATCCTTATGTGTTGGGTTAGTCCTCATTATAGTGTTGGAGACATTGATTTCAATAACTACAACCCCCAAAAGAAATTGTCTCTGAAATTAGAAGTATGTATAGTTTCTTGACTTTAAGGATTTAACTTGTTTAATCACAGCTTTTCTAAACAGAGATAAAAGTGGAAAACTTATCACTTTGCTGTGAGTTTTCCTTACCTGTACTTAATTGTTAAAGACATTGTTCTACCTAGTCCATATGACTATTGATGTCAATAGTTGAGGTTATGAAAACTAAATATAAATGGACTGAAATAGGAAGATTTTGAGAAGGTGATGATCATCAAAAACTTACTAGGTGCTATCCAAAAACTTACAGTCTGATTGAGAGAAAGAGGAGAGAATAGGCAACTTCCATACAGTAAAGTAAGTGGTAAGGAAATGTAAAAAAAGTGTCCTATGTGAAGATGTGACTGAGCACATAATCTAATCAGACATGGAGTCTAATCTAGATGGAGAAAAAGAAGGTTTATCAAAGAAAGGACAAATAATTGTTTTGCTGTTAAGGAGAGTGGAAGAAAAGAAGGGATGACACAAAGGCCTTTGTAAGCCAGAACAAGCCAGTGGGTTTTGTTCAGCTTAATTGTAATATGCAAAGAGTTTAGGAGGAAAGTATAGGTAACTAGGAAAAGATGATAACAGACAAGTAAGCATAGTAAAGATCTTGAAGAATGCGAGGCTCAAGCAGAGGGGCATGAGGAAAAATAAAAGGGGTTTTAATTAGGCAGTACTATAATCAATTTAGTATTCAAAAAGTTGTTCTTGCTATAGAGTGCAAAAATAATTAGAGAGGAACAGAAAGCTTAGAACTGGGGGATATTTTAGTAATTTAAACAGGATATAATGATGATATTACCTGATGTAATGATAGTTGGAGAAAATAAGTGGATTCTAAACTATTGAGAACATTGAAGATAGGATTTGTCAGTACCCTGGCTATGACTAAGGGAGAAGGAAAAATCAAGGGGTCACAAAAGACTGTAGTTCAGGAAACAGGATGGATTATCATGGTGCCTCTCACCAAAACATGCGATCTTAAGAGGAGATATTATGGAGAGATAAGGTGCATAATTAGTTAAAATTATAATTTTTGAGTTTGAGATGTCAATGGCACATTCGAGGGGAAATATCAGTAGGCTATTGGATATAATGTGTGCATTGATGTACAATATTGCTTAGAGATACAGATTGAATTACTTTTTTCTGGTGGCAGTCACTAAAACAACAGAATTGAAGACAGAGTTTCTAATTTTCTCATTACTTGGGATTAAGTAAATGACCATAGTCAGCTATAAATAAAGTATTAACATTTAATCTGACTTATATTCTTTTATCTTTGACTTGCTGCATTTCTTCCCAACCTGAGTTTATGTAAATATGTTCATTTTCTCAAGGCCTATACTTGTATGTAAGTTATTAGTTCATTATAGGTATAGATTCTTTAAGTGTACTTTTCAAAAAAGGAACTTGATGAACAATTAACACTCAACCAACAGATAAGACATTTCTCTGTATTAACATACACTTTCAGGTCTCTAATTTTGAAGGATTTGTTTCGAATATCTTCTAAGTGTGTTTATTTGGATCAGTGGTTTACATGTAATTAAATATATTACCCTTTGTGGAAAGAATAATATATATTTTTTACTCTCTGGTGGAAAGAATAATATCTTTTGGGGGAATGTCAGCTAAAAACAAATCCCCAGATTCAAAAATCACAAACATTATAAACTTTTTAAATATATTCCTATAAACTGTAGCACAGAAATTTACAATTAATCAGTTTACCTTCAATATCATGTAAGGAGCATTATCATGTCCATGACTGAAAATTAGGGTAGTGAAAATATTACAAGACTGACAAGACCTAGTATTGAGTGGTAATTCTTTCTTACCATTGCACTTTAGCTAACTTAACTATTAAGTGGGCTATTTCACTTCTCTAAAAGTTCATTTTCCCATCTAAATGGCAGGAAAGGAAACCCTTGACATTCCAACCAATATACGAAGGTTGTTGTACAGATTAAAATTAAAATAAAAAGAGATTATGTATGTGAAAGCACTTTGTAATCTGCAACTATAATATAAATACTGTGTACCCTCTGTATCCATGTGTTCTGCTTCTGTGGATTCAGCCAACTGTGGATTGAAAACACAGTATTCAAAAAAAGTTTGTGTCTATACTGAACATGTACAGACTCTTTTTTTCTGTCATTACTCCCTAAACAGTACAGTATAACAACTATTTATATGCCATTTACATCGTGTTAGGGATTGTATGTAATTTAGATATGATGTAAAGTATACAGGAGGATATGCACAGGTTATGCAAGTGGTATACGATTTTATATCAAGAATTTGAGCATCCTTGAATTTTGGTATTTGTGGGAGATGCAGGGACCAATCCGCCAGGTATACTGAGGGACAACTGCATAAAGAAGTGTCACTACAGTGTTGGCTTTGCTGTTGTGTTCTGGAACTTATGATCCACCACATCAATCTGTTTAATGCTGTGCCTCCATTCTGTCACCATTAAATCAGAAGGACTGATTGTAACTAAATTTACTGCTAAAGTCATTTTATTTCCCACTTTGCCTACAATTTTCTCTATCTCAGGCAATACTGATTAGGATTTGAGCTTTATAAATTATTTTCCATTGAGTTCCTGTCTTAGGGTTGATAAAATTTTGGTTGGAGAACTATCCTTTGATTCTGCATTGATAATGTGTGAGAGCTTTGGAGATTTCATAAAAAATGTATGAACCAAATATTCTAGGAAGTCTGAATTAATGGTATAACAATTCTGAACAATTTTTCATATTTTTTTTCTTTTTTGTTTTAATATTACAGGAGTACAAATGTTTTTGGTTACATGGATCACTTTTAGAAGGCTTAAGTCAGCATTATAAATGTGCCCATCACCCAGATAGTGTTCTTTGTACTTGTTCCGTAGGTTTATCAAGTCCATGAGTCTCTTGGTGGAATCTTTGGGTTTTTCTAGATATAAGATCATATCATTAGCAAAAAGCATACGTTGTCCTCCTCTTTCCTGATATGGATACCCTTTGTTTCTTTCTCTTTCCTGATTGCTCCAGCTTGGACTTCCAGCACTATGTTGAATAGAAGTGGTGACAGTGGGCACCCTTGTCTTGTTCCAGTTCTTAGTGGGAATGCTTTCACCTTTTCCTCATTCAGTACGATGTTGGTTATAGGTTTGTCAAATATGGTTTTTATGATTATGAGGTATATTCCTTCTATGTTTATTGAGGGTTCTTATCATGAAAGGGTACTGGATATTGTCAAGTGCTTTTTCTGAATCTATCGAGATGATCATGTGGTCTTTGTTCTTGGTTCCATTTATGTGGTGAAACACATTTATTGATTTCCATATGTTGAACCATCCTTGTATCCCTGGGATGATGCCTGCTTATTCATGGTGGATGATGATAATTTTTTTGATGTGCTGTTGAATTCAGTTTGCTATCATTTGACTGAGAATTTTTTGCATCTATATTCATAAGGGATGATGTTCTGTAGTTTTCTTTTTTTGTTGTGTCCTTTGTTTGGCTTTGGTATCAAGGTGATACTAGATATGTAGAATGATTTGGGGGAGGATTCCCTCCTTCTCAGTGTTATGAAATAATTTCTGCAGTATGGGTACCAGCTTTTCTTTGTAGGTTTGATAAATTGTGGCTGTGAATCCATCTGGTTCGGGGTTTTTTTATATTGGAAGTTTTTTACTACTACTGCAATTTCTTTGCTTGTTATTGGTCTCTTCAGGACTTCTATTTCTTCCTGACTGAGTCTTGGGAGGTCTAAGAATTTGTCCATTTGCTCTGTGTTGTTGAGTTTATTTGAGTAGAGATTTCCATAATATTCACAGATACCTGTTCTGTGGTATTAGTTATAATATATCCTTTTTCATTTCTGATTGAGCTTATCTGGGTCCATTCTCTTCTATTCCTGGTTAATCTAGCAAGAAGTCTATAAATTTTGTTCATCCTTTCAAAGAAACAACTTTTTGTTTCATCGACCCTTTGTATTTATTTATTTATTTTTCCATTTCATTTAGTTCTTCTCTGACCTTTGTTATTTCTTTTCTTCTGCTCGCTTTGAGTTTGGTTTGCTCTTCCTTTACTAGTTCTAGTGAGATGTGTCATTAGATTGTTAATTTGTGATCTTTCTAGTTTTTTGATGTAGCATTTAAGGCCATGCATTTTCCCCTTAGTAATGCTTTGGCTGAATCCCATAATTTTTATAGCTTGTGTCTGCTTTGTCATTCAGTTCAAGAAATCTTTTAATTTCTATCTTAATTTAATTATTGACCCAATAATTATACATCAACGGGTTGTTTAATTTCCATTACTTTGTGTAGAATTGAGTGTTTCTCTTGGAGTTTATTTCTAGTTTTATTCCACTGTGGTTTGAGAATATACATGGTATAATTTCTATTTTTGAATTTGTTGAGACATGTTTTGTGGCCTAAGATATGATCAATCTTGGAGAATGTTCCATGTGCTTATGAAAAGAATATATATTCAGTAGTTTTCTGGTAAAATGTTCTGCACTTGTCTGTTAGTCTCATTTGTTCTAGAGTCCCATTTAAGTATAAGTACAGTGTTTCTTTATTTTCTGCTTGGATGATCTGTCCAGTTCTGTCAGAAGGGTATTGAAGTCCCCACCAATTACAATTCTGCAGTTTATCTCTACTTAGATCTACTAGGGTTTGCTTTATGAATCTGGGTGCTCCTGTGTTATGTATATAAATATTTAGGATTGTTATGTCTTCTTGTTGAATTGCTCCCTTTATCATTTTATACTATCTTTGTCTTTCTTTACTATAATTGATTTAAAGTCAATTTGATCTGATATTGGAATGGCCATACCTGCTTTCTTTTGGTTTCCATTTGCATGGAGTATTTTTTTCTATTCCATCACCTTGAGTCTGTATGAGTCCTTTTGAGTTAGTTTGTTTCCTGGAGACAGCAAATACTTAGGTGTTTTTTTTTGTTTGTTTGTTTTTTTATCCATTCATCTTGACTATGTCTCTTGAGTGGGGCATTCAATCCATTCACTTTGACTGACATAGTTAGTAAGTGGGATGATGTTCTGATCATCTTTGTTGCTTTGTTTTACCTATTGTGCTATTGTTTTATGTGAGCTCTGACTTTTAGCTTTTGGCTGGTTTTACATTGGTGGGTGTCTATTCTGCCGATCCATGTATAATGCAGATCTGAGTCTTTCCTACAGGGCAGGTCTGATCTTGACAAATTCCCTCAATATTTGCTTATCTGGGAAAGTTTTTATTTTTCCTTCATATACAGAAAGTCTTGTAGGATACAAAATTTTAAGCTGGGAGTTTTCTTGTTTAAGAAGACTTAAGAGGGAACCCCAATTCCTTCTGGTTTATAAGGTCTCTATTAAGAAGTCTGCAGTTAGCCTGATGGGTCTTCCTTTTTCGGAACTTGATATTTTCACCTCATGGCTTGCAGGATTTCCTCCTTCATGTTGACTTTGGCCAGTCTGATGACTATAAGTCTTGGTGACTGCCTTTTTGCAATGAATCTCCCAGGTGTTCATTGAGCTTCTTGTACCTGAATGTCTAAATCTCTAGCAAGACCAGCAAAGTTTTCCTCAATTATTCTCTCAACTAGGTTTTCCAACCCTTGTGCATTTTCTACTATACCCTCATGGATGCCTATTATTATTATATTTGGTCATTTTACA
Organism: Cheirogaleus medius; assembly: GCA_008086735.1. Lineage (NCBI taxonomy): Eukaryota > Metazoa > Chordata > Mammalia > Primates > Cheirogaleidae > Cheirogaleus > Cheirogaleus medius. The sequence continues at coordinate 15,314,996 of VBSM01003039.1, forward strand.
TACTCCAATATTTCTTGTTGGCTTTGATAATTCCTATTAATTCCTTGTTCTTTATTTTTGACTGACTGGGTTAACTTCAAAATAATTGTGTTCAAGCTCTGAAATTCTTTCTTCTGCCTGGTCTTGTCTATTTTTAAAACTTTCCCCTGAGTTTTATATTTCCTTAAATGAATTTTTCATTCTAGAAGTTCTATTTTTGTTAATATGACAACCTCTTTAATTAATTTTTCATTCATTTTCTGAATTGTATTTCTGTTTTTTTCAGTTAGTTTTCCATTTCTATTTTCTCTTGGATTTCTTTGAGCTTCCTCACAATCCATATTTGGGATTCTTTATCTGTCATTTCAATATTTTTTTTTGTATCTATTGCTAGAAAGTTGGTGTGCCCCTTTTAGTGGTTTTCTTTTGCTCTGATTTTTCATACTTTCAGAGTTCTTTCTCTGATTCCTTTGCATCTGGAGCAACCATCACTTCCTATTTTGGGATTTTCTTTTGTTTAGTTGGGGCTTTTTCCCCCCTCACTCATAAGTGTGTGTCTTTAGCATATGTTGCTTAAAAACCTTTGGCTTTGTTTGTGAGTGCCTTGATGATGATTTAGGTTCTGGATTGATGCCTTGGTTTTAGATATCCCCTTTGTGGTGGTTTTTTCAGTCACTTGTTGTTGTAGACTATATCAGTGGTGCGTTACGTGTGTGGGCAGGTTGCTTGTCTCTCTTCAATGAGGGAAGTTGAAAGTCTTTAAGATCCTTTCTCTTTTTATAGCTCTATGGTCTTCTTAACAGTGTGATTTGTATGGGCATTCCCAGTTTAATCTCTGAGACAGTATGTGGTGCTTGTGAGTAAGAATACATGGCACCTGTATGATTTAGTCACTAAATGATGTAAAGGACTGTGCAAATTGACCTCCCTCTCAGTAGGTTGCAGTTGCCCGAAAGAACAAGCTACAGTCTTGTTTTTGAGGCTTGTGACTGGCTGTAGCCCCTCAGGAGAAATACTTGAGTGTCCTAGATTGTGGGCAGGGCCCTGAAACTTCCAGGTGAATCCTTATTCTCTACTACAACAGAGGTGGGAGTGAGGCTGAGTCAGGTGGATGTGGTGAGGCTTCCTTCAGGCTCCACAAAACCTGGTAAGATAGCTGTCTAGGCAGTAGTCAAAGGTCCTTCTGGGGCTGCTGGGAATAGCCAGCAGGGAGGGGCTGAGTGACCCCACCCACCCAGAAAATCTTCTTCTGGGGATAGGCCTATCTGAGTTTAACAATCTGACTGTAGGAACAGGTTTCACCCTTCTCACCTCACCCCTCACGCCCTGGCTCCACATCTAACTTGAGTGTCTGCCATTTGGCAAGAGCTCAAACTAGCTGAGTTCCCCCATGATGGGTCTGTGGGCTGGGAGCTTTGCTGTCCAGCATCTCACTTTGGGCTGAGAGCACAGACTTGTTATTGGGGAAGTGACACTTCATGAGTATGCAGTGGCTGGGATCCACACTGCACTCTTTCCAGTTCTGCTCACATGGGCTCCCGCTTTTTCAGAGATTAGTTCGCAAATTCCCCTTTATTCCCCCAAGCAACATGATCGAGTTCTGGGCATATGGGATCTGGCCTGTGGGCCTATCTCTGCATCTCCAAAGATCAATCCCTGACTGTTCCAGGGGGAGGTGTGCTGATCCTGAGTTGCCTATAGGGTGTTCAAGCAGGTTTTATGTCCCTCCACTTTGGGGTATGCCCTGTTCTGATGGAGCAACTGAACTGGTGAGGAGGAATCCCACAATCTGAGCACCCCTTAGTCCATTGCAGGTCTTTAAGTGGACAGGTTTGAGCCCTATTCTCTGTGGAAACCCCGGTGTGATAGATGCACCAATGGAAGGGAAGGAGAAGCTCCTGAGAACACCAGTTCAATTACCTCTCTTAGCAGCCTTGTGCAGGGGATGGAAAGGGGGTGAAAACAGTCTCAAAGGAGGAAAGCTAGCACTCTGGTCATCTCTGTCCCTCTCTCTGGGAGGCACTCTGCATAGGATATATAGGCTCTGGGGTCACATAGATCTCCCAGGACCCACCAGACCCCTCTGGCTAATACAGTCTGGGCTGGAGTTGAGAAATATCTATGTGGGAACGATAAATATGGAAATTGAGGGGCTAAAGCCGCCTGAGAAGGACAAACACACACTGTGAATGGAGAAGCAATATGGTTTCTGCTGTCTTGGCTTGAGTCTGATGGGAAACACCCCAAGGGGGCTGGCAGCCTGGTGCTTTGTCCTCAAGAAGCTCACACTTCACTAGCAGCAGCAGCTTTTCGGCTCATGAGGCTAGAGAGGCTCTCCAGCAACTCAAGAGCCTGCTGACCGCCAGAGATGTGAGAGAGGAGAGAGAAACAAATCACTCCACCTTCCCTTTTTGCTGGACTCCAAGCCTCTCAAGGGTTGACCTCTGCTGATATCTTGCTCCATCTTTATCTGTTCCACAACTTCTTCCTGTGGAATTTCTTTTATGTTCTGACACTTTTCCCCTAGAATTGCACCTGATCTATGTCTGTTTCTTTGTTAGTTTTTTTCTTTTTTCTCTAAAATTTTTCCTTGTTTCTAAGATGATCTGTCAGCTAGTATCTCAGGTCAGCCATCTTTGGTCCAGAATTTTTAACATATGTAAGGAACATTTTTTTTTTACATATGTTTTGAGTATCGATCCTTAGTGCTATAGAATCAAATTACTGTAAAAACAATGCCACTAGTAAGATACATAAGCTGGCCTTACAAAATAAATTGCCACTAGCTTGTAAGGAAATTGATTGTTATGTTTTTGACATCCAAATATAAAGTGATGAAAGGTAGTTAACGTTAAAATATTCCTTGTTGATAAACCCTCATTTTCATACTTAATATTTTATAATGTCTAATAGTTGTTACAACATCATGCCGGTTACTGAGAATACACAGGACCAACATAGAGATAGTGGCATTCCTTAGATGCATGCCTCTAACTGCAAAAGTTGTCTCCTCAAGCACATACTTCCTTTGTAATTATTCTTTCCTTACTCATTTCTACAGGTATTATAACTTACAATATATCATGTTAAAGGTCTAGTCATTACTTTGATGCATGAGATTCATTTTACCGGTTAGAAAGGCATAGCTGTTATAGCAGTTTTAATCAAATACATAATTTAGGCAGATATGTAAGAACATTTTTTTCTACACATTAATGTACTTCTATGATGCTGCTTCTATGTAGTTTAGCTAATAAAACAAAACAAGAAAAACAAAAAAGGAAGGTTGCTTGATGATAAGGATAAACTTTTAATTACAAAGCCAAGTTTGTATTTTTTGTATCACTAAAGTGAATAAAGGAGCTTGCAGGATATGAAATGTATAAAGATTATAGAGTATATTGGAAAGAAGAGCTGAAAAGAGAATCAGGAATTTTTATTTTAGTCAAAATTCTGCCCTAATCTAGGCAGGTGAGCTTGTGGTTGTGTATGGCACTGCACTGAATTTCCTCAGTTAAAAATGAGGGCTTTAGATTGCCAGATCTCAAAAGCCATTCAATTAAAAAAAAAAATGTATGTGTATATACATACATACATATATATATAATTATAAAATACATTATTTTTAAGGCTATTGACTTAGAATTTCATAATGTTTTCCAGCGTAGATTGCACATTGCATACAAATATGTCTAATAAAGATTACTTCTATAAGTATTGTTTTTAAAAAATATAGTTGCTGTTTTTTAATCTTTGCATTTCTCTACAAGAAAGAGTTGAAAGCGATACATGAAGAGGATATTATTCCTACATAAGTCTGGTATAGTAAAATAATGTAGTCAAATATCAAATCTTACTGTATTTTATTTACTTGTATAATTTAATTGTGAGGCTTGGTGAGGTAATTAATATACACAGTCCACCAGTTACTGGCTCAGTCAGAACCAGTTCGATGGCAGATACCTAAGTCTCATTCATAATATCTCACTACTGCAACATATTTCTCAGTTTTTAATTTTATACTAGCAATGACAATCTGAAAATCTAGTAATACTGATTGCAACAGACTCGTGCCCTCCTACCTCTTGGCTTTGTATGACTGTGTGCATGTTAATTCTATTAAAGTAATGCCATTTATGATTGAGGTTGCTCTGCAGTCTTTCATTGAGGATATTTTGGTTCTTATCATAAATATTATGGTTTGTACCCTGGTCACATACATGTTGTAGCTCCTGTGGGGATGGTGGTTGCCTGAAAAATCTGTATCTGGGGAACACCGGAATGACCCAAACTAAATAGATCTACTGGATTATCTTTAGTCTATAATTATACATTGAACTTCCAAAAAACGTAAAGTGTATAATCACATGAGGGATTATATCGATTAATTCATTCTCTAGAATAGACTTTTTGGGTGTAAAAACACTTACCTAATAGTTGTGTGACCATGATGATGTTATTTAAACTTCTCAAGGCTTCTTGTGCCCACACGTAAACTGAATACCCTGTATATTAGTTTCCTAGGTTGCCATAGCAAATTGCAACAAACTTGGTGGATTAAAGCAACAGAAAATCATTCTCTCACAGTTTCAGAGGCTTATAAGTATGAAATCTACATATCAGCAGGCTTAGCTTTTTTGAGAGGCTCTGAGGGAGAATTGTTCCATACTTCTCTCTGCAAACTTGGCAGTGCCCCACTGCCCCCAACACCCTTGTCGTCATTTCTCTTTTATCTGAAGGTTGTCACGTGTTTTTAGCTGAGTTATTTTATCAGAACATTTCCTGCCCTTGGAATCCCAGAAGTTTGTCCACCTTTTTTCTTTCTATTATATCTTTTTTCCTTTCAATCCAAGCTGGTAATATTTCAGCTGTTATAACATTCTCAAACACTTAGTGAATCTGCTGTGTATGACGAGGTCCACACCATTAAACAAAGGGTTATGCACTTCCTAAATAACTCTATCTCTATTCCTGGCTTCTACTAAGATGATTGATGGGATCTATGAATCACACACCTAACCTGTTCAACAAGTTTGTTCAGCCACACCCTTGACCCTTTCTCTTCATCATACTCTTTCAACAGTGAATTTCATAATTTTACCATCCTTTGCAATCTAGGTGACTAAAAATCTCCCATATCATCAAGTGCTGGTTCTTTCTTATAAAGCAGCTCTATCTTCAATTTGTCTCTTTCCTTTTACATTTTATTATAGACAAGAAAGAGAAACAGAACTGCACCTTCAGAACTTTGCTTGGAAATTTCTCAGTTAAAAATTTAAGTATATCACTTACAAGTCCTACTTTCCACCCAATGGTAGAACACAATTTAGCCACAATTTCTTCCTCTTTATAACAAGGATTACCTTCCCTCCCATTTACAATAACAAGTTTTCATTTTCTTCTGAGATCTCACCAGCAGCACCTTTAATGATCATGTTTATATGAGCATTTGTTTATAAAATTATGTGTTCTTTAAGATAACAGAAGCTTTCTCTACAGTGTTTTTCATTTTTGTCTTAGTTTAATCAGAATAATCTTTAACATCTATGTTTCTACTCATCATCTCTTCAAGATATCTAGGCTTTTTCTATCTTGTGTCCCCAAATTCTACTGGCTTCTATTACCAAATTCAAATCACCTTCTGCATTTGTAGGTATTTGTTACAGTAGCATGTTATTTTCTGGTAGCAAAATATGTATTATTTTCCTGGGGCTTCTATAACAAATTTCCACAAACTGGATGTTTTAATACAACAGAAATTTATTCTCTCAAAGTTCTGGAGGCCAGAAATCCAAAACCAAGTGTTAGCAGAATTGGCTCCTTTTGAAAGCTCTAAAAGAGAATCTGTTCCATGCTTCTATACTCTGTATCTTATAAGGATACTCTTATTGGATGTAGGGCCTACCCTAGTTCAGGAAAATCTCATCTAAAGATTTTTACTTTAATTAGATCTGCAAAGATTGTTGTTTCAAATAATGTCACCCTCACATATTCTGGGAGATAGAATTTGAAAATATATTTTGGGTGTCAGTATTTAACTCTAAACATTATTATTAACTAGTTATATGGTAGTTTGAAAATTAAATGTGATATAGTATTTGGCATGCAATATACCTCAATAAAAACAGCATTAATAATTGGTATTTTTTACTTATTCAATTTAGCACTATCATATTCCTATAGTAACTGTCAAAAGTATATAACAAAATATTATAAAAATACTAAATGATATAATTTACTTGTTGAATGAAGTAACAATGCGTGGTACAAAACCCAAACGTTAAAAGAATTTAGAGAAAAAAGACATCAGTGATAGAGGACTGTTTTTTGGTAAGTGGAGATCCTTAAAGAAATAAAATATAAGTTCAGTAGGTTTTAGACAATGGTGAAGGATGTTGTGATTTAGGTGGAGAACTCTAAGTTTTGGATCGTAGGTGGCAATTATAGATGTGAGTATAAAATTTAAATTATGGCTGTGCTATTGAATACATTTTATGAACAAAATATAGTTCCAGTGGTATTCAGAAGAATGAGAAAAGATTGAAACAGTTGGCAGGGAACTTGTCTATTTAATAGTTTATGTTGGCAAACCTACTACTTAGGATTAGGTTTGGCTAGAAATAACAAAGATTACAGATAACAATGTCTGGACAAAATAGAAATTTCTTTCATGGAGCTATTCAGTAATGTAGAAATTGAGTGCAGTGTGGTGCTCTGATTCACAAAGCACAACATTCATTACTTTTGTCTTGTCCCACCTTACATAGCCTCCATTACCAAGGTCAGCTCACTTCCAAGTTGGGCAATACAACACAGCCATCCAATTTTATTGCTTTCATCAGAAAGGAGCAGAACAAAGAAGACAGGATAAAAGTGGTATGCCAGCTAACATTTACAGAATGTTCCTGGCAGCTGCATATGCCTCCACTTACTTCCCAGTGGTCGGAACATTTTTGCATAGCTCTACCTAACAAAGGAGGCTAAAAAATATTTTATTGGCAGCAAAGTATCTCATAATCCAATGGTATCCAAATGTGAGGAAAATATATTAGGTTTCTACCAAAATCTATCTGTTTAGAAACTTACATACCCATCCCACCATTCATTTTTTCTGTTGCACACATTCAACCTTACTCTTAGGGGAAAAACAACCCAAAGCCCCAATTACCACCAGTGGGGTGGGGTGGGGGGGCGGGGGGAATCACTGAATGGTTCATTGAAGAGGCACATCAAGGGTATGTAACAGCTAGAAAGGGTAGAAAGTATATGTTCTTGCTTCTTAGTTATGCTAATAAAGATTGAGAGGAGCTCTCTGGTTAGGAAGAAATGAGCCCTGGTGTCTCCGCACACAAACAATTAAAACAAGAGTCGTTCATTGGTCAGGCCAGTGGCGTTCTGGCATAGTGGGATCACTTAAAGATCACTATATTTTTAATAGCTTTTGTTGGTTAATATCTCCTATACAAGTCTTAATATCTCCTATACAAGTACTATTCTAGGTAGGAACATTAACTTTACACCAATAAATTAAAATTCAGGTTATATGACCCTAACACATTCAATAGTGATGATAAAAGAAAACAGTCTTAATATCTCCTATACAAGTACTATTCTAGGTAGAAACATTAACTTTACACCAATAAATTAAAATTCAGGTTATATGACCCTAACACATTCAATATACAATTTTATCAAGGTAATAAGTAACCCATTTAAAAACCGGCATTTAGAAAAAGGAAGAATGGGAAACACAAGGCTATCATTAGTACAGGAAGAAATTGAAGGCTTTTTGCACTGACAGTGTAGTTAATTCCTGTTAGACCATCTGTTAGTGGCTAGATTTGCTCTCTGGCAGGAGTTACCTTTTTCATTGTCCTCTATGGCCTCTGGATCCTTCTTTCTGGAAGGTTTATTTTTGTCCATTATGTGCTCTGTCCACATGTGAAGTGGGCAATGAAACAGATGTCCTTTTAAGAGGCTGAAGTGCTGTAAAATGACACTTATATAGATATAGGTTTGTTGGCTTAGGGATTGTTTTGAGGGGTAGCAGGCTAGACTTGAAATATTTTTATTTGTTTATTTTTTGTTTTGTGTGTTTTATTTTTGAAATGCAATTTCCAAAAGAAACCCTCTAGTATATAATTCTTTTTTTAGCACTCAACATTATAAAATGTGATATTACAAAATACATTCATATGCTTTAGTATAATTCTTACATATAATTCTTATAAATTGAGGATATTACAATTCTTCTTGTAATACCCTCACTGGCATGTATATATATAAGTGTGTGTGTGTGTATATATATATGTGTGTGTGTTAAATCTGAATCTGTAATGAGTTTGAAATATTACTTTATTTGCTCAGTAGATAGATAGATATTAATACATAGATAGATAAAGAAATAGATAAGTATATAGATATAGATTAGATAGATAAAAGGTAGAGGTATAGATCATTAGATGTATATACATACACATGCACACACACACACACACAAATACACTAGCAGAAACACCAGATATGATCAAGAACAAAAGCAGCAACAACCTTTTTATTTACTCATAGAACACTATTTCCCTATGCCCAATCCCTCTTGAGAGCCAAATCTACCCTGCACATACAGAGTGACCTACATCATAGTAGAGAAATTCCAAAATTATGAATCTTGAAACTTATGTAGGAGCCTGCACATCTACCCCTCTAGAGTTAAAAGAAGGAGCTTATCTTTATTCCAGAATGTAAACAGATCTCCTCTTGAGGGAAGAGAAGAAATTCTATAACCAGGAATTTAAACATTGGATGATGAGGATGAAAGAAAGGCTGATTATCCTTTGAACAGAAACAGACATCTCTCGTGAAAAGGAGATGAAAGACTCCATATCTACCACCCTTAGAATCCAAAGAGTGGATAGTTCTGGAGAAGAAGAAAAGAAGACATTCTCTATCATTACAGTATGCTAATTTATTTTGCTTAGGAGGTCCAGGCCAAGCAGAAATACCAAGAAATCCAGGGAGGATTGCCTTACAACACCATCAATCATCTTATTGGGTATAATCTTTAAGTATGAAGATTTATGTGGTTTAGATTTCATTCATACTCCCGTCTTTCCTAATTATGTTATTCCTAACCAGAAATAAATTGAAAAGGAGAGGTTGGTGTGAAATAGCAATTCAAATTGTATATTTTACCTAGGGTAGGTCCATTGTTTGGCTAGGAACACATAATGACAGATTCTGAAAAAGACCTGAGGCATGGCCTTATCTCCTGCTAAGTGCTTAGAGCTGCTTCCCCTGAGTTACAGCAGCAGTGGCTTTTCAACCTGGCAATTTGCCACATTAGTGAACTGCTGTTAATGAATAAGTGTATGCTTCCTTCAGAGAAGGCCTTCCTTAACCTAATTGTACTCTTCTTCAACTTTCTCTCAGCAGGTGGTTATCTACATGTTAAATTAGTATCTTCCTTATAAAACTTTGCTTATAGCGGCAAGAATAGTAAATGTGTAATATATTTTTATTTTATTAAAATTCTGTAGTGTACAATTCCAAGATCAATGTGTCAACAGGGTTGATTTCTTCTGAGGTTTCTCTCCTTGGCTTGTAAACAGCCATCTGTGTCTTCATATGGTCTTTCCTCTGTGTGTGTATATGTCCCAGTTCCCTCCTGAAATAAAAGAACACCACTCATATTGGATTAGGGACCACCATAATGGCCTCATTTTAACTTAGTTACCTCTTTTAAGGACCCTACCTCAAAATATAGTCATATTCTGAGGTACTGGGTATTAGGACTTCGACATATGATTTTGGAGAAACACAATTAAACTAGTAGTTATAACTACTCTTTGTTATACAAATTCACCAGGACCTGAACTGCCTTATGAGAAAAAAAGAGAAGAAAGATTTGCTTTATTTTGCTATTGCCTTATAAGGTCACAAAATTCCTATCTTTAATGTCAATCCTTGCCATCTGCTGCTGGATAACTTCCATTAAGCCAATGACACCTGTTCTGTTACTTGATGAAACCCAGTTCCAAATTGAAAAAAAAATTCTGTATCAATTGAGATTAGTTTCAAATGTGAATGGCAATGATGACCAATTAAAAGTGCTATAAGATATACAATTCTCACTTAAATGTTCTTAAGTAGGTGTTACAAGCCTTATAAACTGACTTAACTCAGTGTGTTCAGGGGACAAATATCATTTTTTTAAAAATTGCATTGCTCCTCTATTAGTGGCTGTCTTTCTAAGGTTGACATTGTGTCTGCATTCCAGCCATTGGGAAAGAATGAAAGGGGAAGGGACTTTGGCATTATTCATTCAGAGAATATCTGTGGAATCCACCACATGATAATTCTACTTGTATTCCATAAGCTATATCTTAGTAACAGAGACACATCTACCTACAAGAGCACCAGGAGGATGTTCCCTTTCTTCTTGTTGGCCAAATTCCCAGCTAAAGAAAAGGAGGATGCATATTAAGTTTCAGGAGGCAACCAGTAGACTCTGTTATACCCAAGTCTACACACATAAGAAAGAAGAGAGAAAAACAATGAATATTTTAATGCCATACTGATCCAGATAAATTTAAGATAATTAAAAAAGAGATAGGATCTGAAGTCATCTAACATGACAGATGCTATTGGGGATAGTCTGGGAGTTATTGCAGACAGTGTAACTGGGGAAATTTTGATTCAGCCAGATTTCCATGGTCCTCATTTCCTTCTGCTACTGACATCTCCAGTACATCTCTTAGGTTCTCATTTCCCTTTGTATACTAGAAACATTGAACAGAGAAATGGTTTATTTTGGGCAATATTAAGATGGTTCTTTTGGTTTCAGTGATATTTCAACACAAGTCTTTGGGTAATATTTCAAAACAATTTTTAAAAGCAATAAAAATTTCAGCTTTATTAAATCATATAAAATGTGTAACTCAGTTGTCATCAGTGAAAACCAAGGAGTCTATCATCATAAATCTTAACTTCTGTGATGTCAAATCTAAGAGGAGGGAGAGGACAGCATGGAGTAGAGCTAATATAAAAGGTAAGGGATGAGGGTAACTATGGAGATAGGATTAGGTACTATCTGGCAGACAAACCACATAACCTCACTGGCTCCCTTATTAGTCTTGTTTTATAGATAACTCTCCTCGGATAGTTTGTGAAATACCGAAGTCCTCCAAGGCAAGGCTTAACCATCTCTTCTTTATTTACAACCTTTTCGACAGGATACTTCAAACAACTCCATGTCTCTAAATATCATCCATGTGTCAATGTTCCCCACATTTATTTCTTCAGGATTGGCATTTCCACTGATCTTTAGACCCACATATCAAAATGCCTACATGACATTTCCACTTAAATATGTTAGAGTTGTCTCTCATTTAATATGTCCAAAAGAAAAAAAAAATCAATTTCCAGCTTCCTATAACAAAATGCTTCTTTCTCAGCTGTGTTATTCCAAGTTCTCTGAGAAACAGAAACTAACATGGTATAAATGTGAAAGGATTTTATTAGGGTGTATTAGTTTCCTGTGGCTGCCAAAACAAATAATTACAAACTTAGTGGTTTAAAACAAAATCAATGTATTCTAACAATTATGGAAGGCAGAAGGCTAAAACAAGATGTTGGCAGGGCCTTACTGCCTCCAGAGACTATAGGGGAAAATCTAGCCCTTGCCTGTTCTGGATTCTGGTGGCCACTGACATTCCTGGGCTTCCTTGGATTGTGGTCACATCACCCCAATCTCTGCCTCTGTGGTCACACTGCATACTCCTCTTCTCTGTTTTCTCCTCATCTATCTGATCCAGAGCTTCCTTTTCTTTTCCCATACAATGACACTTTCCATTGGATTTAGGTCCCATTCAGATAATACAGGATAGTATCTTAATCTGAAAATCCTTACTTTAACTACATTTACAGAGATTTTTTTCCCCCAAATAAGTTAACATTCACAGATTCTGAAGTTTGGAATATAAAAATATCTTCATGGTAGTCACCATTCAATCCTACCACAGTCTTCCTTCAAGCTCCCAAAATTTATGTTCATCCATGTGCAAAATATATTTAACACATATCAACATCCCCAGAAGTCTCAACCCATTACAGCATAATCTCTAAATTTATAATCTCCTTTATATATCATCAGCTCAAAAGACAAAATCTCATAATTTAATTCATTTAAATTAGATATAAGTGAGACTCTGGGTATGATTCACCTTGAAGCAAAATTTGTATTTGTGAATCTGTAAAACTAGAAAACAAGCTATCTGCTTCTAAAATATAATAGTGGGACTTTGCCATTCCAAAAGGCAGACACTGTAAGTAGTGAAAAGGTCACCATCCCCAAGCAAATTAAATCTAGCAAGACAAATTCCTTTCGGTTTCAAGGCTTCAGAGTAATCTTGTGTAACTCACAGGTCCACTATCTTGGCCTGAAGCTCACTTCTCTGAGCCTAAGGATCCATTTTCCTTGGCCTCCGTGCCCACTGCTCCACCAGCCTCTGGCTTTGAAGTATTCTTCCTTTTTTTGAAGGGTCACACATTCGTAGCTGAGTAGCTCTATATGCTTGTGTCTTACCTGTAGAATTTGGTAACCCTACAGCTTTCTATCATATCCTCATGTTCTGTTTTTTTGAGTCCAAGCTGGCAGGATATCTGTTGATATAATATTTTGAAAAACCTAGTAGTTCTAGGTGAATGGCAGTGATCCATACCATAAATAAGAGCATTCCACAGATCTTGTCTGATTAATCCCATTTCTATGTTTGGCTTATGATGAGATCTTTGAATGGACCCGTAATTCAAAAACATTCAACATAAAGATGTCCAGCCACACCTTTGTTCCTCTCTTCAGAGCTCACTGTCCAATAGTGAATTTCCTAATTTTATTATAGTATCTTATAATTTGGACAGGCTTAGAACCTCCCAAATTTTCAAATGCTGGTTGCTTTTTGCTTAACAATTATTTCCTCAATTTATTTTTTCCTCTCACGTTTTTTAATAAGCAACAAAAAAAGTGGCTATACCTTTGACGTATTATTTGGAAATTTCCTCAGCTAAAGTTCTTTACTAACAAGTTCTAATTCCATTCAACAAGACACAATTCAGTCAAGTTTCTGGCCACTAAGTATAACAAGGATTCCCTTTCTCCAGTTTCCAAATTCATGTTCCTTATTTTTTCCTGACACCTCTCCATCTGGGCATTTAACATTCATATTTATACCCGTATTTGGCTTATGAAAATATATTTATTCTCTAAAGCATTAGACACTTTCTCCATCATGTTCTTAAATTCCACCTAAGCTCTCACCAGAGTTGACTTTGACCTTCATTTCCTACCAATTGTCTCTTCAAGGCAATCAAGGCTTTTTTTTTTCCTATCATTTTTTTCTGAATTCTTCTAGCCTTTAACCATTACCCAAAGATACACCCATGTTTTTCAGGTATTTGTGATAGCAGTACCTGACTTCTTGGTACCAATATCTGCATTAGTTTCCTGTGACTGCTGTATACTACCATGCAAATTGGTAACTTAAATAAGATAAATTTATTCTCTCACAGTTTTGGAAGCCAGAAGTTTTAAGTCAAGGTGTCAGTAGAGCTTCATGTCCTCTAGTGGCCTAGTAGAGATTATGGACCTTTCCTTTAGAAGTTTCTGGTAGCCATCAGCATTACTAACTTCTATGGCTTATGGCCACATCAGTCCAATATCTGCTGTTTTGGTGAAATTGTCATCTTTTCTGCTTGTGTCTTCTGTTCTTCTATCTGTCTTAAATTTCCCTCTACCTTTCTCTTATAAAGACATGTCATTGGATTTTGGACCCAGATCATCCAGGATGATCTCCTTATTTCAAGATTTTTAGCTTTGTTTCATCTGCTAAGATTATTTCCCTAAGAGATAACATTCCCAAGTTCCATGGAATTGGACATGGAGATATAATTAAGGGCCACCATTCAACCCACTACAGGTAGTTTATATCTATGTGAGAGAAAACAGAGAGGCTGCCTGAAGATGACTGAGAGAGTAGTCTGAACACAGTGAAAATCTCTTCCTAATGATCAGGAGTGGTTGAGAAGTTTGTATGGAAATTTTATAAACTACAGTACAGTGTAAGACAAGTTTTCCAAAGTAATTTCTCTACCATAATCCATCTTTGTAAAATTGCTGTTCTAGTTCATATCAGCATCATATCTTGTCTGGACTGCTGCAACAGCCATCATAACTCTTCTTCCTACTTCTCTGCAATCCAGGCTACACACTGCACTCTTTGTTGTGCTTTGAACAAATTCCAAATGTCTTTCTTTGGTCAACAAAAACCTGAATGAGATGAACCTCTCTGGCTTCACTGTTGGAGTTGTAAGAGGACTAATAAATAATGTTTATTTATTTAATAGAAATTAAATAGTGTTTACTATATGCCAAACATGGCTAAGCACTTAAAATATTAGTAATACTAATTTAATACCCCCAAATTATCTTAATTAACAGATGAATAAGTTGAGGCAGAGTGAGTGTTGGTGTCCTGTCCAAAGTAATAAAGGTAGTAATGGTATAAATGCAGTTGACAGATGCAGGGCTCAAGCAGATGGAGGTCGGATGTCAGCTTTATTATAATGACTGATAAAAGGTTGGAGGGTGGAGTGTAAGTGTAACATGTAATTTTTTAAATATTCGCTTTAGAGTTAAATTAACCAACATAACATCAAACTTCTCAACAGACCAGAAGGTACCCTCAGGCAGACTGATTAGAAGAAAAGCAAAGCCTGAGGAGGCTTAGTCATTATGTCCCCATTTCTTCCCAAATCACTATTTCAGTAAGTCTCCCTTACTCTCCTGGATCACACTGAAGGAAGGGGTAGGACATGAGGGCTGAAGTGTTACTGGAAAAAACATTCCTCCATATGGAAACATGAGAAGAGAAGAATAAGTTTTTCACCTGATGCTGGTGCTTTTCATTGCTGCCTCTTTCTTAATTCCCATGTTCTCTGATTTAATTCCTTAAACTTTTAGTGGTCATAGTATTATTTTTATTTAAAAAAGAACTTGGTGATTAATAAAAATGTGATTCTGTGTTCAATTTTAAATGCCATATAATATAAACACTTCTGCTTTCTTAGTTTTACTGATATTGTTAGTTTTATTTGAGTGGTTTATATTAACTATGATATTAATAGAGTAAATGAATCTTTATATGATTTCTTATTCTCAGCTCTGAACTGCATAGGAAAACCTCAAGACATTTTAAAAAAATAAATCAGTAATAAAAAAATATTTAGGTGGGACACTGATTCTATTTGTAATATATTTACTATTTTAGCATATATTTATAAAATCATTAACCTATGGGCATAAAAAATAAATCATCAAAAAAGAAAAATCCTCCTTTGATGTAGGGTAAGAGGAAGAGTAAATGTCAAAGAAGTTTGCTGCACATAAGCCTAAATATACTTCAATGAAACTAGTGAACCCAAATGTTCATTAATTTTCTAAAATCTATATCTGCACTTAAATGGCTGGTGTTCAAAACATATTTGTTGAATGAATAAATGAATGAATTACCAAGAAATGATAATAAGTTACTTGGAGTTATTTAATTTATTATTATTTTTTTTAATTTTATCTTGTCACTGGCTTTTGAGCAATTAGTTCCCACTGGTTGCAATGCCTTTCCCGGAGTTCTTTATCCTTTCAGGTCTCATCTGGAATGTCACCTCATTTGGGAAACCTCCCCGGCAACACCCTCACATCTATAACATTCTGTGGTACATAGCTGTATCACAGGGAAAGACACCGCACTCTATTCCTAGCACCACCAGAGAGGGGCATCTTCTGTTCCTAGTGCCACCATGGAGGGGCATCCCTCTGTTCCTAGCACCACCATAGAGCTACAACCCTCTATAGTTAGCTCTGTTATAGAATGTAGCATCATTTAAACCAAACGAGGTCTAATGAAACTCTTGTCTTTTCAGTAACTATTCAGATTGGTTTTCACATTAACATTGGAGCTACACTTTCAAGATATTAAGGCTGCTATTTTTAAGTTCACATAGGCTCTAGACATACATATTTAAGATTGTGGCTTCAAAAGTGCTGTGCTAGAATGATTTATGTATGGTCTCATGTAAAGATTTTTATTTTTTTAATAAGCCTTTTGCACTCCTGTCATGTAATGCTTTTCATGAGTAAGGTTTGCTCTTTTGTTCTTGACCACAATTCTGTCTTCCCCGCTGTAAATACAGCAACTGTCAAACCAGCTGCTTTTCTAAACTTAGATATGTCATTTTTAAAGCCAGTTTTAAAATATATTTCAAATATTTATATATATATACATATATATAAAATATATATCAGGGATTTTGAAAATTGAAAAGTAATATTATATGTGCAAAGATTTTCTTTAGATGTGTTATGCTTATAACAAAAGTGTATGAAGAATTATATGTATAGATATAGACTAATTTTACTTTAATTATTTAAATTTCTATGAAAGAAGCTTCAGAGATTTTGGTACATTTTCATAGAGAAAATTATTTTGGGCAAGTTTCATTACTATTTTAGGCATAGTTTTTTTTAAACAATTATTTATTATGGGCACATAATAGCTGTATATCTTTAGAAGGTACATGTGATGTTTTGATACAGACATACAATATGAATTAATCAAATCAGGGTAATTGGGGCATCCTTCACCTCAGGAATTTATCATTACTTTGTGTTAGAAACATTCCAACTCCACTCTTTCAGTTATTTTAAAGTATATCCTAACTTATTGTTGACTATAATCACTTATTGTGTTATCAAATACTGTTCATTCTAACTATATTTTTACAGTCATTAAACATCCCCGATTTATCTCACACACACACACACCCACTACTGTTTCCAGCCTCTGGTAACCATCATTCTTCTCTCTGTCTCCCTGACGTCAATCATTATTAATATTTAGCTCCCACATATGAGTAAGAACATGTGAGATTTGTCTTTCCGTGTTTGGCTTATTTCATTTAACATTATGTTCTCCAGTTCCATCTGTGTTGTTATTAATACAAATGGCAGGAATTCATTCTTTATTATGGCTGTATAATATCCCACTGCATATATGTACCACAACTGCTTTATACATTCATCTGTTAATGGACATTTATGTTGATTCCAACATAAATTCTTGGCTATTGTGAATAGTGCTGCAATAAATATGAGAGTGTAGATATCTTTTTGATGTACTGATTTCTCCTCCTTTGGATAGATACCCAACAGTGTGACTGATGAATCAAATGGTAGTTCTATTATCAGGTTTTTGAGGAACCTCCATACTGTTTTCCATAGTGGCTGCAATAATTTACATTCCCACTAATAGTGTATGAGGATCTCCCTTTGTCCACATCCTCATCAGCATTCATTATTGCCTATCTTTTTGATAAAATCTATTTTAATTGGGTTGAGATGATGTCTCAGTGTAGTTTTGATTTGCATTGCTCTGATGACTAATGATCTTGAGCATTTTTTCACACACCTATTGGCCATTTGTATGTCTTCTTCTGAGAAATGTCTATTCAGATCTTTTGCCCATTTTATAATCAGATTATTTGATTTTTTCCTATCAAGTTGTTGGATCTCCTTATGTATTCTGATTATTAATCCTTTTTCAGACAGATAGTTTGCAAATATTTTCTACCATTTTGTGGGTTGTCTCTTCACTTTGTTGATCTTTTTTCCTTTGCTGTGCAGAAGTTTTTAGCTTAATATGATCCCATTTGTCCAATTTTGCTTTGGTTGCCTGTGCTTTGGGGATACTACTCAAGAAAGCACGGCCCACACCAATGTCCTGAAAAGTGTCCCCAGGTTTTCCTTTAGTAGTTTTATAGTTTCAGGTGTCAGATTTAAATCTTTAATCCATTTTAATTTTATGTTTGTATATGGTGAGAGATAAAGGTCTAGTTTCCTTCTCCTGCACGTAGGTACCCAGTTTTCCCATCGGTATTGATTGTCCTTCCCCTGCTGTATGTTCTTGGAAACTTTGTTGAAGATAAGTTCACTATATGTGTGGATTTCTTTCTGGATTCCCTATTCTATTCCATTAATCTATGTGTCTATTTTTATGCCAATACCATGCTGTTTTGGTTACAACAGCTCTGTCATATAATTTGAAGTCAAAAAATGTAATTCTTTCAGCCTTGTTCTTTTTGCTCAGAATGGCTTTGGCTATTTTGGATCTTATATAGTACCATATAAATTTTAGAATTATTTTTTTCTATTGCTGTGATGAATGTCATTGGTATTTTGATGGAGATTACATTGAATCTGTAGATTGTTTTAGGTAGTATGGATATTTTAATGATATTGATTCTTCCAATCCACAATCATGGAAAATATTTCCATTTTTTTGTGTCCTCTTCAATTTCTTTTATCAGTATTTTATAGTTTTCCTTACGGACTTATTTCACTTCTTTGGTTAAGTATATTCCTAGGTATTTTATTTTATTTGTAGCTTTTGTAAATAGGATTACTGTCTTGGTTTCTTTTTCAGATTATTTCCTATTGGCATATAGAGATGCATATAAGATGATATCATCTGCAAACAAGGATAATTCGACTTCTTCCTTTTCAATCTGAATGCTATTTATTTATTTTTCTCTTTTCTGATTGCTCTAGCTAGAACTTCTAGTAATATATTGAATGACAGTAGTAATGTGGGCATCCTTTTCTTGTTCAAGATCTTAGACATAAGGCTTTCACTTTTTCCCCAATCAGTATGATACTAGCTGTGGGTCTGTCACATACGGTTTTTATCATGCTGAGGTGAGGTTTCTTTATACCCACTTTTTTGAAAGTTTTTATCATGAAGCAATGTTGAATTTTATCAAATACGTTTTCAGCATCGATTGAAGTGATCACATGATTTTTGTCCTTCATTCTGTTGATCTGATGTATCACATTGATTGATTTGCATATGTTGAAACATTATTTCATTCCTGGGATGAATACAACTTGATCATGATGAATAATCTTTTCAATGTATTGTTGAATTTGGTTTGTTAGTATTTTATTGAGGATTTTTGCATCTGTGTTCATCAGAGATATTGGCCTACAGATTTCTCTTTTTATTGTGTCTTTGTCTGGTTTTGGTATCAGGGTGATATATGCCTCATAGAATGACTTTGGGAGTACTCTCTCCTCCTCAGTGTTTTGGAATAATATAAGTGGAATTGGTATTAATTCTTCTTTTAACATTGGTAGAATTCAGCAGTGAAGCCATCAGGTCCTGGGCTTTTCTTTGATGGGATGCTTTTTATTACTGCTTTTATCTTATTACTTATTGGTTTATTCAGGTTTTGTATTTCTTCTTGGTTCAATTTTGCTAGGTTGTATGTGTCTAGGTGTTTATCCATTTCTTCTAGGTTTTCCAATTTATTGGCATATAGTTGCTCATAGTAGTTACTAATGTTCCTTTGGATTTCTGCAATATCAGTTGTAATGTCTCCTTTTTGATCTCTGATTTTATTTGAGTCTTCTCTATTTTTTTCTTAGTCTGGCTAAATGTGTGTCAATTTTGTTCATCTTTTTGAGCAACCAACTTTTTGTTTCATTGATCTTTTGCATTTTTGTTTCAATTTCATATATTTCTGCTCTGATCTTTATTATTTCTTTTCCTCTACTAATTTTGGATTTGGTTTGTTCTTGTTTTTCGAGTTGAGATGCATCATTAGGTAGTTTATTTGAAGCTTTTCTACTTTTTTGATGTAGGCACTTATTGCTATAAACTTTCATCTTATGACTGCATTCGCTGTATCCCATAGGTTTTGATGTGTTGTGTTTTCATTTTCATTTATTTTGATACATTTTTTAATTTTCTTCTTAATCTCTTCATTGACCCACTGGTCACTAAGGAGCATATTATTTAATTTCCATGTGTTTGAATATTTTCTACTGTCCCACTTGTTGCTGATTTCTAATTTTATTCCACTGTGGTAAGAGAATATACTTGGTGTAATTTCAATTTTTTTGAATTTTTAACACTTCTTCTGTGTCCTAACATATGGTCTATCCTTGATAAGGATCCATGGGCTGAGAAAACCATATATTCTACAGCTGTTGGATGAAACTTTCTGTAAATATCTATTAAGTCCATTTGGTCAATAATACAAATTAATTCCAATGTTTCTTTGTTGGTTTTCTGTCTGAATGATCTGTCCAATGCTGAAAGTGGAGTGTTGAGGTCTGCAGCTATTATTATATTGGGGTCTTTCCCCCTCTTTAGCTTGATAAAATATCTGAGTGCTCTAGTGTTGGGTGCATATATTTAGATTTGTTATATGTTTTATCTCACATAAAACATAGCTACTTCTGCTCTCTTTTGGTTCCTATTTCCATGGAATATCTTATCCCATCCCTTTATGATCACACTATGTGTGTCTTTATAGATGAAGTGTATCTCTTGCAGATAACATATGGTTGGCTCTTATTTTCTTATCCATTCAGCCACTATATAACTTTTGATTAGAGAGTTTAGTCCATTTATATTCAATGTTATTATTTATAGGTAAGGATTGAATCCTGCCATGGTATTATTTGGTTTCTGGTTGTTTTGTGGTCCTCTCTTTCTTTCTTACTTCCGTATTACCTTCTTGTGTTAAAAATGATTTTCTCTGATAGTGTGCTTTAATTTCCACCTTTTTATTTATTGTGTATCTGCTGCAGGTTTTTTCATTTGAGTTTCCATGAGGCATGTAAAAAAATATTTTATAACCAATTATGTTTAGCACGTGACAATTCTACTTACAAAGAAACAAATGAGTAGGAACAAAGACAAATCTAACAGAAATCCTACACTTTAATTCCATCCCCATCCCTGCTTTTTAATTTTTTGTTTTTTCCATCCGTATCATTTTTATACTATCTATCTTTCAAAAAGTTGTTGTAGTTATTTTTGATAGGTTTGTCTTTTAGGCTTCCTACACAAGATATAAGTGGTTTATGCACTCCAATTACAGTGACAGAGTACTCTCTATTTGTGTGCTTACTGTTACCCATTAATTCTATACCTTTGGGTAATTTCTTATTGTTCATTAATGTCCTTTTCCTTCCAATTGAAGAACTTCATTTAGGATTTTTATAGGCCATGTGTGGTATTGATAAAATCCCTCAGCTTTTGTTTGTCTGGGAAAGTCTTTATTTCTCCTTCATGTTTGAAGAATATTTTTGCAGGATAGATTATTCTAGGGTTAAAGGTTTTTTCCTTTAGCATTCTGAATATCTTGTGCCATTCTCTCCCGGCTTGTAAAGTTTCTACTGAGAAGTCTGCTGCTAGATGTATCAGGGCTCCTTTATATGTTATTTTTTTTCCTTTTTTCTTGCTTCCCTTTTCTTAGGACCTTTTCTTAATCAGTGATTTGGGGAGCTTTATTATTAAATGCCTGAGGTAATCTTATTTGGGTTAAATCTGCTTGGTGTTCTAGGAACTTCTTTTACTTGCATATTGATATCTTTTTCTAGGTTTGGAAAGTTCTCTTTTGTTATTTCTGTGAATAAACTTTCTATTCCAATCTATCTATCTCCTCTTCAAGGCTGATAACTCTTTGATTTGCCCTTTTGAGCCTATTTTCTAGATCTTGTAAGTGTGCTTTATTCTTTTTTATTATTTCTTCTTTTTGTCTCTTCCAACTGTATATTTTCAAACAGCTTGTCTTCAAGCTCACTAATTTTTCTTCTGTTTGGTCAATTCTGCTTTTGAGAGACTCTGATGCATTTCTCAGCTTGTCAATTGGATTCTTAAGCTCCAGAATTTCTGCTTGATTTTTTAAATTATTTTAATTTCTTTGTTAAATATATCTGATAGTCTTCTGAATTCTCCATCAATCCAGGATTGGTCACTGGTACCTTATTTAGTTTGTTTGATGAGGTCATGTTTTCCTGGATTTCTTGATGCTTGTGGATATTCATCGATGTCCGGGCATTGAAAGGTTAGGTATTCATTTTAATTTTCACAGTTTGGGCTTGTTTGAACTAATTTTTCTTCAGAATGCTTTCCAGGTATTCAAAGGAAATTGAGTGTTGTGATCTAAGTCTCTGATCAATGCAGCTGTAATAGCCCTAAGGGTGCCCCAAGCCCAGTAATGACTCTTGAAGGTGCCTGGTAGTACCACCTTAGTGGACTTGAGTAAATTAAGGGATAGTTCCCTGGATTTCCAAGCAAAGACTCTTAGTCTCTTCCCTCACTCTCTGTGCTGGGCTGCTGGATTTTAAGGAGTGACGTGGAGACTCCATTGTGGCCACCAGTACCTGGTCAACACCTGAAGCCAGCCTAATTTTATTCAAAGCCCATGGTAACTTTTGCCTGGCTATCTCTTGTATTTATTCAAAGCCCAAAGGCTTTTTAGTAAGCAGGTGATGAATCCTGCCAGGACTGTGTCCTTCCCTTTAGGTCAGCATGTTTCCTTCTGGTCCAGAGTGGGTCAAGAAACTAAGTCCTGGACTCAGGAGTCTGCTTTGTCCTTTATTTTATAGTGGCTGAGCTAGTACCCAAGTTGCAAAACAAAGTCCTCTGAACTTTCCCTTTTCCTTTCCCAAAGTGGAAGAAAACTTCCTGAGCTATGCTGCCTGTAGTTGTAGGGAGGGGTGACACAGGCACTGGCTTGGCTGCCACCTCTGGTGTCTCACTGGGTCATGTGCACCCCAGCTTCACTGGCTATGAGCCAGCATGGCCACAGGAATTGTCCCAGGACTGCAGCCTTTCTGTCCTGACTGTCTTACAAATTTACCACAGGGCCCAGGCTGCTTTTTGTCAACTGGTAGTGGGGGTAGCCAGAACTTGGTTTCAGGGTAGAGGATTTCTCTCTAGCTGAGCTGGTCTAAGTGCCCCCTCTGTGGGCACTGGCAGTATTCTGCCCTGTGCTGTGTTCCTCTGTGCCAGGGTGACCCTGGGTTTCAATACAAAGTCCCACAATCACTTCACTCTCCCCTCCCTCACAGGTGTACAGATTCTTTCTTCACAAGGTGTGCTGGCACAACATGGCTGGGGATGCCATGTGGGTGGCATAGGCCATGCAAGAGTGTCTTTTTTGCCTTCTTCAGTGCCTTTTTTCTTGATATAATGTTAAAACCAGGCAGTATGATACCTCACCTGACTTTTGGTTCTTCTGAAGTTTTTACTTGCTTGTATAATTGTTGAATTTGGTTTTTGTGCAGAGCACTGATCATTGGAAGTTTCTATTCAGCCATTTGCTCCACCCCTCCAGGCGTAGTTTTATAGTTACTTGTTATTAAATAAAAAGTGTCAGCACACACTTTAATTTGGTTAATTCCACTATTGTAAGTTCAAAAATATTAAGAACTAGGTTCTTAGCAAATGAATCCTGAGTCTACTTCCATAATATAAACTTCCTCAAAGAGTTATATTTTCCATAGTTTTTCAGTGTCTTCAAAGCCAGCACATTTTCATGTACATGCAGAAAAGATATAAGTGATGTATATCTCCAAGGATGCTAGACTATCTGTGAATCTTCATCAATACTTTTATCTATTTATCTCTCTTCCTATCTGTTATCTATCCACCTATTCTAACTAAATTTTATTTAATCTGTTAAATATGATTTTATGAATTTTCAAAACAATTTTTTTTCATTAATAAATAAAATTTTTCTGTGTTCTCCTCCCATAAATTATATTTGCACATCAAAGAGTATATTTATATTCTTGCCTTGGTATTTCAGGAAAAATTCATTTATACTTGAGTAAAAAATATTGTTTATTCTTTTATGTAAGTAAAATAATAAAGACTACTTACTTTTCAAACCAAAGTTAGATACTCAGTATATATTAGAAGTCAGATCATACGTGAATTTTAGCTTTCTAAGGAGTATATGTGTGTGTGTGTGTATTCCACATATGTGTATTATCCACATATTTGAAATTTGCCAATATATAATCTATTTTAAGTCAGTTTGTCCTTATCCCATAAGGTATTTTTATTCTTACTTGAAAGGTAAAATGAAATGAATAAAAGGTGGTATTGTTAAGGTCATATTAATCTATAATAAATTAGCTTTTAATGTGCCAAATATTAAGTCCACCCTAAAAGCTCATCACTTTTCATTTTATGTATTCAGGTAAATGAGTCTGAGAGACTGATAGCCACCTAGGAAGACATCACTCTTGAATGCCCAAATGTAGCATAAAGAAAATGTACATTACTGGGAGCTTACAGTAATCTCAGAGGATCTTTATAGGTATTGGCTTAGTCATAAATTGACAAAGAACCTTGTTTGCCCTCAGCTGTCAAGAACCATAAGAAAAGATGTTTAACATGCTTTGAAAAACGTTAATGGATGGTCATTTGTTTAAACTCCAGCTGTGGCACTTTGCTCGCATTGTTTCCTTTACTTGGAAGCATTACAAAATCTAAATATAAGCTTTCTAGCAATAAATTTTCATAGTAATTCAATGCTTCTTTCATAATCTCAAATATTGATCGAATTGCATTTAAAAGTTATCAGAAGAGTTATATTTAAGGAATTTAAGTTAACATTTAGATCCCTTCCCGAAAGTATTTCACATTTACATGATGATATACTATGTAGAATTAAAGATGCTGTAATTGTAATGATTTTTCAAATTAACTCTGTTTAGTAAATAACAAGACTACTATACATAATGTGACATAAAATTGTATTTTTGGGTATGCTTCAAATTGAGAACTAACAAAAAAAGGGCTGTTATCAAAAATAATGAAGACATTAAAATATCTTCTTTCTTGTTTTGCAATTTGTAAACTTGATAAATATCTTTAAATGTCTTTGTTTAGATCTTAATATAAAATATTTTTTTCTTAATCTTTATGATCTCAGTCAATAAGGTTAAATTGTTGGCTTTTAATTACTTTTATCCTAAAATGATTTTTATATGAGTTCTATTTATCCTTTCTTAAAACATGCTTTTATTCTTTAATAAAACACCTTATTATAAATTAATAGAATTTAGTTTTCTGTCCCCCTTACCTATATTTGCTTTACACATGAAAGAATACTTTTCTATTTTACATATTTTGATACTATAGAACTGTGGTCCCCAACCTCAGGGCGGGGGACAGGTACTATTGCAGTACTGGTTTGTGGCCTGATAGGAACCTGCCGCACAGCAGGAGGTGAGCAGCGGGTGGGGAGCCAAGATTCTTCAATATTTACAGTGGCTCCCCATCATTGGCATCACCACATGCGCTCCACCTCCTGTCAGATGAGCAGCAGTATTAGATTCTTATAGGAGCATGACACCACTGTAAACTGCACATGCGAGGGATCTAGGTTGAGTGCTCCTTATGGGAATCCAATGCTTGATGATCTGAGGTGGAGCTGAGGTGGTGATGCTAGCCCTGGGGAGTGGCTGCAATTACAGATTATCATTAGCAGAGAGGTTTGGCTGCACAGTAAATGTAATGTGCTTGAATCATCCTGAAACCATTTCCCACTCCTGGTTCATGGGAAAATATGTCTTTCATGAAACCAGTCCCTGGTGCTAAAAAGGTTGAGGACTGCTGGTATAAAAATAGAGTAAAACTTATACAGACAAAGAATACTCATTTTCAAACCAAATTTGTACTTTCTATGTATTCTGGGAGCCTGATCCCACAGTGATGTCAATTTCCTAAATTCCCTATAGCTGTGAATATGACTCTCTTTTTATGTACATATCTCTTAGTTAATCCTCTGCTAATCAACTGTTAACTAGTGAAACCTAAGTTTACTGGGGTTACTGCTGTAAAGAAGAATACTGCCTTGAACAGCCTTACACCCTTCTCCAAATGGGGAAATCAGGGAAGGTTATTTATAGGATTTTAACACTGATATTGCAAGGCTGGCAATAAATAGAGTTTACCACATAACAGCTTTGAATTTGTGGGTAAGAAAGGAGGTTAGATTTTTGAAATGAATGTTGTGGAGCAAGTAGTTATTCTTGTAAATTATTTAATTGGTTCACATCATATACTATAGAAGCCAGAGTTGTTTCAAGCAAAGCAACTAGAATTTTTTTTTTAATTTTAGATGTCAAGATTGTTTAACACGGGGACAAAGAATTATTTTGGTGTCAGTTATTAATATTAGTCACACTCTCCTTTTATTACTCCTTAGCCTAAGCTTGGAAATACAGCATTATAGTAATGAGACATGGTCAGAGTTGATCTTCACCACCGCATAGTGTTTATAGTGGTCATATGATGAGTTCTGAAGGTAGTTGTTATAATATCTGTGCCACAGTTTTCTATTCTTTTTTTGCTGGATCATTTGACAGGCTAGCAATTGAACAGAAATATTGAATTCTCTTGAAATCGCTCATTTGAGCACTGAAACATGTACATACCAAGAAAGGATTGTAATCAGAACTTGTAGTTCACTTGCAAGGCAGAAGCCAAGATTGTTTAAATCTCAGAACAGTAACTCACCCCACCCACCAATCCAAAGAACCCACAAAATACAATTTGGGAGTATTAAAAAAATTATCTAATTTCATGATATTTTTGTTTTCTAAGTTGTTTAGTGATATTCAACATGATGGACCATAGAATATAAATATAATAGTCTTCTCCTAAGGCAGTATGCACTGTAACTCAAGTGGGCAGTATTATTTCTACAATAGCTCTATTTGAAACACCACTTGTCCAATTTCATAAACTTTTCTGATGATGAACTTGACAGTCTTAGTGACCCTATCTAGTTTATACATTCTCTAAACTATA
The DNA here is from genome assembly GCA_008086735.1 of Cheirogaleus medius. Classification (NCBI taxonomy): domain Eukaryota; kingdom Metazoa; phylum Chordata; class Mammalia; order Primates; family Cheirogaleidae; genus Cheirogaleus; species Cheirogaleus medius. The sequence goes on from VBSM01003039.1 coordinate 15,341,707, forward strand.
ATATGCTATAGTCTGCTTACCTCCATGCCTATTATAAAACATGAAAAACGAACTTTGGGAGCAGAAATAGGCAGTGCAAAATTTTCCTTTAGTGGTTCAAGTTTGTGAACACAAATAGAGGCTGTTTTTGTCCTTTTGAAAATTAAAGTATCTAAAGAGCTCCTGATCTCTCCCAATTCCCCTTCCTCTTTTTCTCTCTTAAGAAAGGGACCAAAATAAATTTGGGTTTTATCCGGCAATACCCTGAGGCAGGCATCACTTTACAGAGATAACTGACTTCCATGCAAGTTGTAGATAGCAGCCAATAGGCTTTTGTGCCACAAAGTCAATGCCAGTCTGTAGGGCCCCCCAGTGATCTGTTTTCAGTCAAAGCCACACGGGCAAACTCAGAAATAGTCTGTCTAAAAAGACAGCTGGAATGAATTTTAGTAAAACAAAATTAAGAAGGGGTTTCATGGGCAACAAGCCATAACAACCAAAAAGAAGACATAATTACAGACATTTAAAACAAACATTGATAACAAATTATGATTTTTAGAAATGTAACTTTTTAAAGCCATTTTTGATCAAAATAATTTAGGAATAAGTCAAAAGTCCAAAGAGTTAATTAATATTTTGGTGATAAAGAAGGAATCTCTGTATTATAGGCTCAGGATAACTTGGCGAGTTTATAAAAAAGAAGCCCAAGTTCTAATTTTAATTTCCATAAAACATTCAAGTCATAATTTGTAGTCAAGACTTAATCATATTACCTTACAAATGTTTGCATTCACATGGCTCTGTCAACACAAGTTAATATAATTAATAAATTTTTAAAAATAATATGTATATATGATAAACTTAAGTAAAATAAATCATATTTCTCAGCTTTTTAAAAGTATAGTATGTCTCAAATATGCCTTTTCTTATTTTATCTATTAAACTTTTTAATTAAGTTTAACATTTAAATATCTCTGTTTAAAAATACAGAATATATAAGTATGGAAATAATATAATTAAAACTTTTAATTTTAGCCTTAAAATAAAATTAATCTATGACCAGATTAAATAATGCAATGTATGTATTATATCATTGATTTTTCATCTTATTGAATAATAGATAAAATATTTAACTTCTATTCATATTTCAATTTCTCTGTAAAGACATATATGAATTATCACATTTAAATAAAATAATAAACATTTTTTCCAGATATAAAAGAAATGTAGATAGCAGAAAATGAAGAATGGTTTAGTCTTTTTTTATGAACATATATTTTATATCACTTTATTTTTTTTGTTTGTTTGTTTATATTTATTTAATGCTAAGAACACAGATATTCTAAAGCGATAAACAAGAAACAGTTTTGTTTTTCTAAACACGATTTTGATCACAAAACAGTGGTGATCCAAACCTCTGAAACAGAAGAACACACAAATTAAGAAAAATGCAAAACATATTTCTTACC
>VBSM01003039.1:15344385-15389492 GCA_008086735.1 Cheirogaleus medius
CACGGAGCCTTGGGAAGACAAAGAGGAGGAGGACTTTAAACTGGAAGATCTCGAGACAGACATTTTTGAGACTGGCGAAGCTTCTTTCGACTGGGTCCCCTGAGAAAAGAGAATGTTCTCGTCCACGTCAGTCTGAGTGGTGGCCGACCTGGACCAAACCACGGTTTGGCTTTTTTAAGGTGTCAAAGTAAAATGCCCTGGATAGAATTAAACAGGCAGGGAAGACTTTATTTAAAACTATTGAAACAGGAAGACTTATTGAACTCAATGGCACTAAAAGAAAATGTGAGAGAGTTTTTAAACTCCAGGGTGACCTAGTAGAAAAGTACTGAAGAAAGTTAAGGGGGAGGTTGGTTAATGTGATTAGGCCATCTGTGTTTGCAATTGGTGGTTATGAGTGTTAGGCTCCTACTTTCTCACAGAGACAAGGAGATAAATGCACTAATAGTCACAAATTCATCTTGATTGACACTTCTTTCCTAAGTCATTTTGGATATTTGTAAGTGCGTATCTTGTTCTATATATCCCAATGGATTTGGATTTGCTCATTTACAATGATACTTTCCTCATTTTTCCTTAACATCCTAGTCACTTTCTAGTAGTTATTAAATCTCCTCAATTATAATGCTAGTCCTGTGAGAGCAAGAAATCTCATTCATTTTCATCTCCACAGTGGTGCCAACACAATTTTGCAATTATATTGATTTAATTATGAAATTTTAATATGGAATTTAGCCCAGGGTTGATTCATTCTCAACACCTAGAAGTGATATTTTTCTTTTTTTAAAATATAACATTAATACTAAATTCTGATTTCACACATAAAGGGAGACTTCTGGTTAAAGATGGTAGGTTGCACATATACACACTAGCCCTCACCACTTCCTAAGCAATCACTAAAATGTTTTATTAATGTTATAACCAACTAGCAAAGATTTTATAGAAAAGACATAAATAATAATATTTTAAAGGTGAAAAGCAGATGCACCAAATAAAAGATACCCAGTGGACCTGAAAAATCTAAGGTCTTGAAATGGCAGGGAGAAAGCTAAGAAGCCTCATGATGTAACATTCATAGTACAAGCCTACAGGACTTTGTAAGCACTCGGTGATTGGTGTCATTGAGCGCTTCTGCTAGGAAAGTTACAGTGGTCTTACAATATGAGAATTAGTTGAAAGTCCATATCTATATATGCTCCATTAGTTCTTTGGTGTCTGTGAGTTACAGATTGATTTGAGGACTAAGTGCTCAAAATGAAAAAAAATAAAATAAAAATCTATACATTGGAAGTTGAGTCCTTCATTATTTATCCAAAACTAAGAACTATGATAGGGAGTAGTATAGATCCCATAGAAGAGATTTTTCTTAAGATTTTGACCAATCTTTACCCAGAAAAAAAAAAAAAGGACAATTGATCAGGACACCTAATATATGAATAAGAAGAGATCCAGTAATGGAAAATAAACTGTTCAGAAATGTTTAAAGGAATAAAAAAAAATTAGACAAAAAGAAATAAATGAAATGTCCCAGAAAACATGACTTTTCATATTAAAGGGGCCATTCAGTGACCAACCCAAAGGTTGAAAATAGAATAAAATGGAAGGTAAACTTGTGCTCTTTTCATTAATAGACATTACCCATGTTCAGTATTTAAAAAATCAACATTTATGTGCAAATATGGAAGTAACATTCATTGGGTGTTGGGCAGGTGGGAGAGGGTAGGAAGGGTGGGTAAATTCACACCTAATGGGTGTGTTGCATACTTTCTTGGGGATGGGCATGCTTGTAGTTCTGACTTGGGTGGTGCAAAGGCAATATGTGTAACCAAAGTATTTGTACCCATGTAATATTCTGAAATAAAAAATAAAAGTTTATGTACAAGAAAAAAAGATTTTCTAAATATAGTAATATTGACACTTTTGAAATATTGAGAGTAAAAAGTTTATAGATCAAAAGCATAATTTTTAATGACTACAGCTCGGTATTTGGAGATGTGCATAATATTTTCAAATATTCTGAGGGAGGAGAGTCAATAAGCATACTTTTATTCCAATTAAACTTTGATGAGCATATATAAGAATGACACTTCTCCATGAGAAAGATAAAATAGATCGCAATTGTGATCAATTACATGAATTTTTATTCTCTTATACTAAGATCAATTGCCTTTTTTCCTATTCAAACAAAGATTGTCATAATTTGTCTTCTTTATTATCATAGAGAAAAAAAAGTCAACTCAGTATCTTATCCTCCAGCATTTTTAATACTTTCTTGAATCTCATTTACATGCTGTATGAATATATTTATTGTGCTGAAAGTCAATTACCTAATGTTTTCTAAGTTGTTCAAGGCAGTAAGCCAGGATATTTCTAAGTTATAAGCATATTGATTTTGACAGTTAAGAGAGTTTGAGATTTCTGTATTAATTACTCTGTTTACATAAAAATGAGTTTTATGTTATTTGTTCAGTCTTATAAACATTTCAAAATCACAGAGCAATTACAGAATTGCTACAATGGTAAGAGATGACTAATTTAACATGATGCAACTACATCACTATTCATATATCATAAAAATGGACATATTAGGCTTAGAAATTATGATAAACTATTACTTTTAAGAATACATTTAGTTCTTAATATACATGCCTACCTGATAATAATTAATTTCATTATGAAAACTAATAGTTTCTATTTTACCATGTTTATATTATATTATTATTACTTAAGGTAATAATAAGTACAAAATAGTGTGGCAAGCAAATGTTGAAATTCCTATATTATATAAAATTGTATCACAAATGTAGATATTTTAGAAAAGGCATTTTTTGTTGAATCCATTCTTTTGGGGATATTTCTCTGAGAGAGATGTAATAAAAGAGCCTTGAGAATAAAAAATTTAAAAGGGGCAAAGAAACTTGCCTATGTTAAGGCTTTCAGAAGAAATAATTAGTGTGAGATATACTGAGAAATCCCAGTGGGGGTTAATTAATTTTTTTAATGTTGCTTAAGGAGTAATGATTTTGCCACTTTCTAAATCTATTAACACAAAAGTCTTGTGCCTCAGCTCCCCTATGAGTTTACCCTTCTTCTCCTTTTCTCAGCTGTAAGCCTCCTCTCCATTCTAATATTGCTATAGCATTCAAATGAGAGTTAAAATGAGAATTTCTAATGTTTGAATGGAGCTTTGATATTTACCACAAAAACCAAATATACACTGCCATTAGATTCTCACAATAATCCCTGGAAATCTGCATTATTATTCCCAATTCATTGTTAAGAAAATAAACCAGGACCAGCAGACAGAATTGCACATCAGGTAAATGGAAGACCAAAGACTTTAAACACATGTCTGTTAATATTGATTTCAATAAAACTTCTCTTATTTCATAAGTGTCATTATTTTTAATATCCCAGGATAATGAGTCACTGAAATATGTCAAAGACCTGTTCATTGATTATCTAATACATGATCCAGACTTGGAACATTACATGAGGATCCACAGTAATGTGAACATTTGCAATATGGAAACTTTGGACACTGTCATTTGTTTTTCTAGCAGAAATATCTAAGATGCTAGTTCTGCATCTACTGACCATATCATTCCTTCTCTACTTCCCAATAAACAGAGTTACTGAACCTTAATTTTACCCCAAATACATTATAAAGCATGTTATCTTACTGTCAGTTATATGTTGCCACATCTTGGGCAGGATTTTTTTCTTAAAAGGAAGCAAACGAGTTTTTATGTTTTCCTAGGACTATATTGAGTTTCTCACTACAATTTTGTAACTCTCTAAGACTTATTTTTGATAGTGTCTGGACAACTATTTGTGTTTCTCAGGCTCTTTATGATATTTACTTTTATAGTATTAAGTAGTTATATGTTGTTTTAGTTTCAAAATAATACTAAATAAACAGGCAAATCTATGATGAAACTATTGGATGAAAAGCAAGCAATCAACATCCATTCCATTGTATTTGACCAGCTTTACAAGTTACTTCAAGTAAAAACTACTCATCAGGAAATAAACGTAGGTATATATGAATCACTACAGTTTATGAACTAGATAAATGCATACCATATCTAAAGAAAATTTCTTAGCTGAAAGTAGTAACTCAAAACTAGGTGATTTCATATCAAAGATTGTATAATTCTCCAAAAGCATAACAAAACTTTCAAAATTATGTTGCTATTGATTTTATTCTTAAGTTTAGGAAAGATTAGTGGCTCATATGAGGAGACAGAATTCAGTGGCATTAAATAGCAAAATACACGCAAGAAAAGTTTTGAGTGTAAGCATTTGTAAAATGATCCTCCTTTGGTTTTTAGAAATTACATTAGTGGTCATTTTCAATGACTTAAATCCTAATTCATAATTTTTTATTTATATCTATCTGACTCAAAAGCTTATATTTCATCTAACTCTATAAACTATATGATTTTACTTATCACAACTACTTTTGCTATATATGTCAACTGTGGTTGAGTTATGACATTGCTTCTTCAGTTAATGGTAGCATTCGAAACCATTCATCATTAACCAAACCAAAAAATACTGCATAAATATTTGCAATGAAATGGTTTCTGGCAGGCTGTAGTAATATATGTGATCTATATTTATCAGAGAAAAAATATGAATTTTTAGAAAAAGAAAAAAGTCCTTCAGTTTATTCCATTCTAATACATTAATGCACTTGTCTTGAATTTCAATATCTTCTGGAATAGTAACTGATTCTGTATTTACACAGTAGATTTACCCATACATATTACAACAACTGCATTGTGATATGATAAAGTTCAGGACCAAAATTAATGATATTAAAATGTAAAATTAAAGAATGTTTTTGCACTATAACTGGTAGGAGACAAAACCGAGTGTTATTAATCATAATCAGTTATCCTAACCTTAAAAAAAGTTATATCCTCAAAGCTATTTTTCTCCATCAGTGAGTGAAATAATATTAGCTTTATAAATTAACTTTCACAAAATTCCCAGCAAATTTTAATAGGTTAGCAATGTAGTATAGTATAATTTCCAGATACAATAAAGCACTTTTGGTATTTATATTATCATGCCCACTAAATTTAATGAAGCTTGCTGAGCTCTTACTGTTAGGAGTTTAGGGTGCCATTCACCCTTCTCCCTCCTACTTTAAGAGATATGTCGTGTCACTAGTAAAATGAGAAACCAAATATTTCTTTAGTGTTACTCAAAACTGAAAGGATTATGTTGGAAAGTTGCCATAGAAAGTGAGTTGTTGAAAGAAATAGACTCTCTGAATCAAGATGCCCAGGAGGGATAGTAAGGTGGAGGGAGGATCAGATGTTTGCCACTCAGTCGTGAGACCTTCAGTTCAACTAATTCGATAAGAATGATGCTCATGACAACTTGTCTGTGTTTGTCCTCACTCTCTCTCTCTCTCAAGCTGCATGCAAATGAGAAAGCGGTTGGCCCTCACTGTGCTAGAAGTCATCCTATTCCACCAGAAAAGCTCATTTTAGTGTAAAGCTGGCACTGTTCATGACAGCGTACAGAGAAACTGTCAGTGGTGATCTTGTTGAGCTACTGAATCCACCAAACTTTTATAAACTATTTCCCTATCACTGGACATTCTATTTTCGTGAACCAATGAGTATACTTAAATACATAAGTTTTTCTGCACAAGAGAAGCCAGTTTATTATGCATCTAAAATTGTGGGCAGAAGAACTTCAGACTTGAAAGAATCTGAAGAATCTGCATCCTTGATATTGAATTGCTGCATGAGCCAAAGCGGAAACCCACATACTCACTCTGGGAGCACACCGTATAGAATGCATCCTTATGGTGCAGCATTAAGGAAACTAAAAGGAAAAAAATAGGAAGTTGTACCTTCAGATCTGTTTGTTCTCTTCAGTTAGGTCTCATAATACCACTGGTGGCAACTTACAAGCTAATACATTGTCTTCAATGATTCAGCCAAATGAAATTTGAATTTCTGTTTACCTGCAACCCATCCATATTAAATGATATATATATATATATATATATTTTTTTTTTCATTAGTATGCCAACCACCCCAACCTAAGCTAGCATTACCTCTGGACTTATATTAGCCTCTCTTGTTAACAAGTTCTAAATTTGTCCTACAATTAATTCTTCAAAGTGAATCCTAACTCTGTGTTAAGAATACCAATATCATCATGTCTTTCCTTAACTTACAATGCCCCAAAGGTTTTCCAAATCTTTGAGGATAAAGGACAAACCCTTTATTATCTCCTACAAGATTTTCTAATGGACTACATACTCAAACTCATTTTCCTATATTCTTCCTTCATTTTCCATGCTCTAGCCAAAATTTTCCTTTTATTCAATTCCTTGAGGCCCTGTGATTTCTCTTGCAATAGGTACTCAGTACATAATATTTTATATGTTTACTATAAGTATAATTTTTTTTTTTTTTTTTTTTTTAGTTTGGGGGCTAAGCCCCGTCTAGTTTTTTGCTTTTAAGATCCAGTAAATTCCCCTTAATATGAGGGGACCTCAAAAAGTTCATGGAAAAATGGAATTAAATTATAAAAATAATACAAACTTTATCTCTCAACATAAACTCCATCAAGTTCAAGACATTTTTGTAAATGATGATCTCAGCCATGTAGCCCATCTCTAAAGAAGTAAGTTAATAGAAGGTTAACTATGTCAATGCAGTCTTTTTTGCATTATTATCTGAAGATAAATGGGTGCTCTCTGCAATTTTTTTAAGATTTGGACACAAAAAGAAGTCAAAAGGAGCAAAAAATCTAACTGTAAGGTAGATGTCTAAATGATTTGCCATCAAAATTCTCACAAAATGGCCCTCGTTTGATGAGAGGAAGGAGCAGAAGCACTGTCGAGGTGGAGTAGGACTCACTGGTGAAGCTTTCCCAGATGATTTTCTGCTAAAGCTTTAGGTAACTCTCTTAAAACACTCTCATAATAAGCAGATGTTACCGTTCTCTGGCCCTCCAGAAAACCAACACATAAAATGTCTTGAACATCCCCCAAAACTGTTGCTATGACCTTTGCTCTTGACTGGCCCGTTTTTGCTTTGACTAGACCATGTGCACCTACTGGTAGCTATTGTTTTGATTGTATTTTGTCTTCAGGATCATACTGGTAAAGCCATGTTTTATCTTCTGTTACAATTCTTTGAAAAAATGCTTCAGGATCTTGATCTCACTTGTATAAAATTTCCATTGAAAGCTCTGCTCTTGTCCGCGGCTGATCTGGGCACAATGGCTTTGGCACCCATCTGGTGGAAAGGTTGCTCAACTTAAATTTTTTAGTCAGAACTGTGTAAGCTGAAACAATGAGGTGTCTGTGGTATTGACTATTGTTTCTGCTATTAATCATCAGTCCTCTTCAATTAGGGCATAGACAAGACGAATTATTTCCTTGCAAAGTGACATGAACGGTCTGCTGCTGCAGGCTTCATCTTCAACATCATCTCATCTATTCTTAAAACAGAGTTACCCATTTGTAAACTTCTGATTTCTTTGGGCCATTGTCCCCATAAACTTTTTGTAAGTCACAAATGATTTCACCATTATTCCACCCAGACTTCACTATAAATTTTATGTTTGTTCTTGCTTCAAATTTTGTAGAATTCATGTTGCTCTGATAGGGGCTCTTTTCAAACTGATAGCTTAATTTTCTTAGTGCCTCAAACTAGATCCTCTTCGGACATGTTTTTAATTTTATTTTTCTAAATTTATGGGGTACAAGTGTAATTTTGTTACATGAGTATATTGATAGTGATTATGTCAGGACATTTAGTGTATCTATCACTGGAATAACAGACATTGTACTCATTAAGTAATTTCTCATCATTTACTCCGTTCCTGCTTCCCCACTATTCCGTGTCTCCACTGCCTATCATCCCATACTTGACATCCATATGTATGTATTATTTAGCTCCTTGTTATAAGTGAGAACATGTGACATTTGCTTTTCTATGTCTTAGTTGTCTCACTTAAGAAAATGGCCTCCAGTTCCATCTATGTTGCTACAAGAGACATGATTTCCTTGTTTTCTTTTATGGCTGAATAGCATTCCTTGTGAATATAGACCACATTTTCTTCATCCAATCATCTGTTGATGGACACTTAGGTTGATTCCATATCTTTGTTATTGTGAATAGTGCTGCTATACACAAATTAGTATAAGTTTATTTTGGTGCAACAAAAAATTGAGATCCATGTGCAGTTCTTTCATAATGTACATTTTCCATGAAGTTTTTGAAGACCCTGCCATACATAGAACATATAGATGCTCATTAAAAAATTAATGTTTACATAAATTAACTAATATATTGATAAAAAACTCTGTTCAAAGTCTTAGTCAAGTTAACTATATTTAAGAGTGGTTGCTCAAATAATAATAATGATAATAATAATTATATGGGAACACATGGAGGACCCAGTGGAAATTCATTTTCTTCTTTGAAAAATAACATCTCAAATTGGTAGTACTATACTGATAGAGAAGTGAAATCATCTTATTTTACGATTGAAAAACAGAATTCTTTCTATTTCACTGCTTACTTCACCTATGAAGGATTAAATTGTGTATTAGAGAAATATTGTGTTAAAATCAATATAATTTTGCTTTGCTTTGGCTTTTAATACTTATGTGCACAAGCATATAAATGTGTGTGTAACATTTATTTGAGACATTTTCTACTTTAATTCAGAATTATTTTCATAACATTTATAAGTTTGAGATCATCAAATATTTCAATTCTATTCTTACATTGTCACCTAAAAAATTTTTCACCTGTTAAATCCCCAATAATTAAAATAAAACCTTTAGAGAAAATTCCAACCAGCGAAGAATTTTCTTCCTTATTATTAATTATACTCTGATCTATATAATCATGTTTTACCTCCAGTTATTTCATAATTTGGGTATAACATCCTACTATTCTTTTTATACATCTCCTCTTGAGAGAGATTCTTAACTATGGCTTCTAAACAGAAGTCTAATTTATTTGTGTGTCTTTGTTCCTATTATTTCTCAGCATGAGACAGCTCTTTGGTAGTCCTCAGGCCGCTGGCTAATAGCTGCATTTACTCCTACACCTTTCCAGGTGTTTTCTTTTCAGACGAATTCTTTGATGTTGATGACAGAGCAGGTCAGGTTATCTAGCCCCTGGTCAAGTTATTCCTGTACACATCACCTACCAGTTTATGGTCCCTTTATGTTTTTAACCTGTTTCCTCAAATATTCCAACATCTCCTATTGAACTTGCCCCTGTTTTATCTCTCTGTTGATTCTATAACCTCGACTAACACAAGTCTGGGCATATAATAAGTGGCAAGATTTTTGGTGTTTCCATTTATGAATACAGAGTATTTTCCTAACAAGTAAAGATGTTACCCAAAGAATTCAAGGAAAATATTTGAGGATTCCATAAAATATTAAATATCTAAAAGATACCTATGCATTCTAAATTCTGTCCAAGGAAGGTATGAATGACTTGAAAAATTTAACTGTACAAAAACTATTCACAAATGTATTTAACTGACAGACTCCACTGTTTGTCTACTCTGTAGCCATCACTCCAGTATGCACATCTCTTCATTGTCCACAATTATCAAGGAGTCTGTACAACTCAGAAGTGAAAGTTAAATAGTCTAAGCCAATTATAATGATTCATTTTTTTGACAGCAATTGGCTGAAAAATGGGAATATGGTACAATGAAACACGCTTTTCAAAAAAAGAAAGTTAATAAAGTCTTTTAGGGGAAGAAGGGTATCTAGAAATAATTTGTTTCTCTTGAAAATGGACATAAGATAAGGGTACTTCCTTGTTTTAACCTGTAATACTGCCATTTGATTGCGATGCAGCATTTTGGTCCTTCGAGGTGGCCAAAGTAAAAACATTGAGTTTGGCAGAGTGGAAAGAAAAGCTTCTGATGATATGACAAAATCACTAATTAAACAATCCAGAAACAATATACCTGAGAAAATGTCTTAAGGACATAAAAAATTCATATTGCCAAAATAATTTTCGAGGGAATTTTTCTGTTATTGTATGTGAAGATATTTAAACTGACACCTTGTTTTATAGAAAAATGTAATTGATCATAAATTTTCAGTTAAATTATTCACTATTTTACTTTCTAAGACAGGCATTTCACATACTCTGACAGTCACTATGAATGATTCTGAGTGTTTGAAAATAGCACAAAGAAACAAAGTATTGGGCTTAATTTTTCTTATTTCGCTTTAAATTTTAATAATCAAATTTAGCAGGTTGACAGCTTGAAATTTCATGTTTGAAGATCTTAAAAAAATACCATTAGCACTTTGAGATTATAGTAAAATGGTGGCATCTCCTCAATCTTTCAAACATATCGATGCCCTCATTTCATGCAGCAAAATTGATTATATGAACTTTAAAGTACATTTACAAAGTCAAAGCTGCTTCCTTAAAATCTGAAATATTAAAAGCATGAGTTGATTTTTTTCTCCATTTGTTTTATGCATTTTTAAGAACCCTATTATGTGAAGAATTAAATATGATTCTCTTTCCATGGTGACACTTTTATGTTTGTTTTCTAGGAAAAAAAATACGATGGGGAAAAATGTGTTTTAAGTATCTTTAAAGAAAGACTGATTTTTCTTTTGAGTTATTGAAAGAAATTTTAATTTAATCCTGTGTACATATTGTAAAGTATAACATTATAATGTTTCCGAAAAGAAAGTTAAGCAAAAATATTTTCTTCCTGTCAGCTTTTAGCATGTGAAGAAAAAGACAGTGTTTTGCCTTTAGACCTTTGTTACCATAGGTTTAAGGGATATCAAGTTACAAAAAAATTATTTTAGAAAGTAATAAAAATATCTCAAGGAATTATTTTAGAACTTCAACTCTGGATATTAGATACATATCTGACAAATTTAAAATTTAAAGATATAAAGTTTAGGTTCAAATGTCTAAATAATAACTGCTGATTAATAATGAGTATATATTTAGTTTTAATTTCACAAATCTAAAACCATTTGACTTAATATATTCCTAAAGAAATGGAAGACTGAAAAAGTCATATTTCACTTTTTTATTAATATATTATATATATAAATGCTTGATTATTGTAAGTAACTTCATATTTCTGATGACAATGCACAGAGAATTAAAACGTTGACCTTAATGTATATAGATCATGTATTTGCAGGGAAAAATAATATGTTAATCTGTCACATTTATAGAAATATTCCTTTTTACAGAGTATGTTATATGAAAATAGTGGTGGATACAAATCCAAAAGGAATCTATAATATTTAACATTTTTATTTTGTTAATCAGTGTACAGAAATCAAAATACTAAGTTTGTAAGCATTTATTAAGCTTCAAGTGTGTAAAGAAAATAGACAAAGGTGTTATCTCTACTATTAGAGAGAAGGGGACTTCTATATTTACCTAATAGGAACATGATCATGTAAATCATAAATATACATCATAAGCCAAGAAGAAGTAGGAGGATAAGGAATCCTCTGATTTTACACTAATTACAGAAATATCTGTGACCTAAAATATGACTGACGGTCCTTGGGCATTCTCTGCTACCACAAAGTATCTGTCATCAGATCCGACTCAGCACTTAGTGGTACCTTTCATTTCAAACAACACAAATCCAGTTCTGACACTATAACCAAGACATGATTTATAAAATACTTGTGGGAATACACGATGAGGGAAGATGTAATACTCTAGACAGCAAACTGTATAAAATATCCCAGGCAGCTATCACTGACCCTCAGCCTCTCTTACTGACCTCCTGTTGCTAGTTTCCTGAGCTGGGCAGGAAAGGAGGACCTGTGGCCTTAAGGCAAAATGTGGCCTTCCTGGTCCTTAAGTGTGGCCTTTTAACTAAATCCAAACTTTACAGAACAAATCCCTTTGTTAAAAGGGGTGCAGCAGAGAAAGATGAAGCTGTTTTCGTGTCTCCTTTAGTGCTTACAAAAAGAACAGTCTTGAAATCAGAAAGCAGCAGGTTCCCTAGCCCATGGAATTAGATCAATTCAGCGGTCCCCAACATTTTTGGCACCAGAGACAGGTTTCATGAAAGACAGTTTTTCCGTGGAGGGGCTGGGGCAGGGCTCAGCAGGGATGAGGAGCTGGGGAGTGGCTGTAAATACAGATGTAGCTTCCCTTGCTCACAGCTGTGTACCCCATCTTCAGTTTCTTGGAAGACAATTTTTCCACGGTGTCGGGCTTCGGGCAGCGGAGCTCTGCGGCGTGCTCCCTAGCAGGCCTGAGCCAGGGCTTGGGGACCACAGATCACTAGGAGCTTGGAATAAAGGTGGTGCAGAAAGGAGGAGAAGCCATTGGAAGAATAAAATAAGATTTCAACTATCTAAAAGTTAAAAACAAAATAAAACATACAAGCATCAAAGAATATAATAGTTCCCTTTAATGTATTTCCTAGAATTAGTTCATTCAGAAATATTTTCTGGACAAATACTTTCTGAGTAAAACAAAACAAAAACAAAAGAAAACAGATTTTAAAAACGCATAATCCTATATAACAGGCATTGCTCTTCCCAGTTATGAAATTAAAAAAAAAAAAGGCTTTTAAAGGTTAAGCACCTTCCACAAAGTTATACAGTCCTAGTAAATGGCAGGAATAAAACTAGAACCCAGATCTTACTCAATCCAGAGTTCCTTAGTACTCTATTAAATTGTATTCAAATAATGTTTACATTAGTAAAAATGTACACTTCTCTTAAATGAATATACCCTATCTAAACGATGAAGCTAGTTGTAGCACGAAAATAAGATTAACATTTATTTGGATTTGATATATTCACCCATTTTCCATCCTCTCACCTATCAGTCCTACAATCAAATGGTGGAAACTCTTATGTGTCTGTCAACATATAAAGAGGCATGGACAAAAGTGAGACCTGATTCATTTCCTGAAGTGTCAAAGTGAGATATTAATATAAGCAAAAGAAATTCACTACTGCGTGAAATTCTATGAGAATAAATTTTCTCTTTTAGAGTTTCTCTCCAGAAGGACCTTCCAAGGATGGCTAGTGGATAAGGACAAAGATGTTGTATCAGTCAGGGTTTTCTAGAGAAACAGAACCAACAGGATATTTATCTATCTAAATATCGATCTATCTACATATATCTAGATAACTAGCTATAAAGAGATATACAAATATATTAGAGGGGATTTATTTGGGAAATTGGCCCATATTATGAACAAAACAAAGAAAAATAAATTTTTTTAGATAAATGGACTATTATGAAGTTTTATTTTTCAAGCTACTTCAATTAAAAGTAATCATTGGGTGTTTGTTGAATGAAAAACAAAATGTTCATGCCCATCTGCCTCTTTTTTTTTCCTGCTATCAATATATCCTACTATCAATATCAATTTTTTTCCTGCTTTTCAAACTATCAATATAATAGTTTAGGTCAATTTTTTTCATTCGTTTGTTTGTTTTCCATTTGGCTCCATCAAATTAAAATTAACTGGTGAGATAATGACATTGAAGAATTTTACTTGGTACGCGAAGTTGTTAAAAATAATAGTTACAGGGGAGTTGAGTTTTTATACATCAGTTAATTTTGAAATCAAAGTTATGCAAGATTTCTTTAAGAAGAAAAGTTTTCTCCATGGGGATTTAATTCATTTAGCCAGATAAATTTCTCTACTTCAAGCAACCATAGAACTTCATTTAATTTTGCTCGAACTGTGATATTTATTACTATCTATCGTATGCTTATTTATGTATATACTTTATCTCTTTAAGGGCTATAAGCTCTTTAAAAATGACATAGATATCTTATTTATCTTGTGTAAGCCAGAAGCTAGACATCTAGAATTTATTTAATAATACCATTGGATGAATATCTCTCACTGACAGAATTCCTTTCTCAATATTATAAACCAAAGGTATCATTAAAAAACTAAAGATGAGAGGATTTTACTAGAACAGAAGCATTTATTAGCTACACTCAAAATTCCTGTAGATATTTGGAAAACAGCTTAGATGCTGAGCTGCATTATTCTTTCAAGTAATCAGCCATTGAAAATAAAAAGCAATAATGCAATTATTGGGAATAAATATAAAAGAAAAAAAGAAAAGAAAAGAAAAAGGAAAAGCAAGAGTCACACTCTCAAAATTATGATATCTATACCCTTAGAAAATTAGTCACTGGCCATATACCAAACAGGAATACCCCTGATTAGAAATTTTTAACAAGAAAACATGCATTTTTAAATAAGAATTTTGTCAGGACAAAGCCTGCTTTTGTAACTTTACTGTGTCTTCTACGCATTCTTACTATTTTATCTTTTCTATGTGTCTCATATTGAAATGCAAGTAAAGTGAGCCTTTGTATTTGTTCTACATTTAAGGGTTAAATTGATCAACTTTCACCTGTTAATAATAAACATAAATTTATTAGCTGCTTACTGACACATATATCCCCCTGGTAATAGATTATTTTCTTTTATCAATCCAATGATTTTTACTTAAATTACTATGACAGTGATCACTTTTTTTCATTGCAAAATACAAAAAGAGAATAATATGATTATACATTGACAGTCATTTGCCCCATTCTTTCATCAATAGAGAACATTTTTATGCTAACTGGAATTTTTTAAATAAATTATGATGGTGATTATTATTTTGTGGATTGTTAGCTGTTATTTGAATTACTGAATTAATATTTGATAAGGATCTTCTGTGAGCAGACAACTTTTAAACCTATATAATCTCTTTCAATATGTCAGTTTTAAAATAGTTGTCAACTGTCTACCTAGATAGAAACATAGGTACAAGTAAACATCCAAAATCAGAAATAATTGACAGTAGCTGCAAGAATAAATAATGCACACATTTCTCATGGGAATCCCCAAACTAGACAGTTTTGTAATTCTGCTGATATTTTCTATTTTGACCATGCTCACTTTTGGCTTGTCAGATATAACTATTTATACTATCAGTTTATCTTCTTCTTAATGGCAGAAAAAATATAAATTGTATCTTTATCTGTCTGTCTCTATTTATCAGTCTCTATCTATCTACACATAGATATATATTTAGAAAAGGCTAAAATTTTATAATTGTTCAGAAATTGATTAGAAAATAACTCCACTGAAGTTATCTTTATAAAAAATTATTTTACTTTTTACTATTAATAATATTTTTCTCCACAGAAAACTATCTTTATTTTTTCCTCAAACCATCAATTGACACTTACATGCAATCTTGTTTTAAGTTATTTGTGTTCACAATTCATTTCACCAAGGGAATAATTTGGTCCTTCGGGTCTGAGACTCTCTCTCTTAAACAAAATAGTATAGAAATTGTTAAGAGTATGGATTGTGTACCAAGATACACTTGGAGTTAATTATGATTCAGCATCAATTAGCAAGATGACCTGAATCAATACACTAATGCATATAAATTCTTTAAGACTCAGTCATCCATATGTGTATATATGTATAAAATATATATATATATATATTTTTTTTTACTGCAGTAATTCAGAATCTTGATGTACCATAAACATTAATCAGTTTGAGGATTAGTAAACAAATTGCAGAGGCCCACCTGAACTACTCCAGAACATGGAATAGGAGGACTGAGCAAATTCTATTTAAATCCCAAGAACAGTATGAATAGCTTTTATTCAGGCTATATAATCATTGTAAGTGGAACCATAAACATATTTAAAAATGACTTACTTGGCTTTGAATTCAGATAAGCTACATAATGAAACTCTTGTTAGTCTGAATGTGATATGAGTTATTAGTCTATTTTGTAATGGCATGTACATAAAGTTTTCAAACCTGTATCGTTTCATAGGTTGTTAGTAGGCATTTTCATATTTAGAAAATATTAATGTTATCTTCCCAAATTTACATAAATACTGCAAATAGGTTTAGATTTTTCTCAGCTTGAATGAATACATTTTGGAAAATGGCTCTTGTTTATGCTATTGGCAGAAATGCTTTTGCATTTGACCATGCTGAAAAAGTCTACCTGACCATTCTAATTGCTTTTATTTTATATTTGGTTAGGTTAATATTAAAAGAATGACTGGTGGTTTGCTTAATTAGAGCATTCTCAGAATGCCAGTTGTGGCATGTATTAATTGCCATCAGTTTAACAACTCATTCCAAAGATTATTCTTGTGCCTTTATATTAAGATATTTGCCAGTCTCTATTGTTTAGTCATAAAGAATTATAATGCCTTTTGCTACAAATTTTTGCATATGGATGTTTAAGTATATACGTATGTATTGGCATAGGAATTTGTTGCTTGGTTAACATCCAAACCCATGAACATCACCCTAAGGGTCCCAGTGAGGTGACAGAAAATGCCAAGACTGTGGAAGTTTGGACACTGAATGATGATCTGCATAAAATCTGAAACCAAGTTTCTCTGCCTTATTACAGCTTTTTAAGTATCTCCCAGTGTTCATTTACATAAAAAAGCCAGGTTCACTTAAAAAGTATTGCTACATTTTTATCTTTTTTTAATTTCAGCATATTACGGGGGTACAACTGTTTAGGTTACATATATTGCCTTTGCCCCACCTAAGTCAGAGCTTCAAGTATGTCCATCCCCCAGACGGTGCACACTGAATCCATTAGGTGTGAATATCCCCATCCTCTCCCGCCCCTTCCCACCTGCCCGACACTAGATGAATGTTACCACTGTACCTTTTTATCTTAGAAGGTGCTAAAAGATAGTTTTAAAAAGTATCTTTTAAAAGAAATAGGCTGAGTGAATAACTGTATTTGAACTTTTATTTAAAAAACACTCAACATCTTAACCAATGTTTATTGTACTTTAATTGCTTTTACTAACACTTCAGAGCATCGGCACTGTTCCTAGGTGACAATTTCAGTTCATGAAAGGCAAACTGTATTCTGATTTCCAGTGTTGCTAGAGCACATTGATTTAAGAACATTATTACTATATAATGAGGGAATCCCCTCTGGCAGTAAATTATTCACAAAAGGAAAATATCACCCACATAATTTTTACTTCAAACAGCAAATTTATTCAGTATTGACAGTCACTATGATTCGCAAATGGGGAAGTCATCTAAAATAATTTAAAAATAAAATTAATCATAGTGAAAATGAATGTCCCACTAAGAATCATCTCTTTATGGGTTTATGGTCATGAAAGACAGCATGATTCATGAATTAAATATAGGCAATTGGACTGAGAAGGCTAAGGTGTGAGTCCCAGCTCTGTTGGAATTCAGAAGGCCTCAATCAAAATTCAGTTAAATTTCTAGTGCTTCAGCCTCCCCCTTTATAAGATGGTGATGTTATTAACTCTAGTGACTGAGATCAAAGGAAGTAATACAGCTGTCAATTGTTTGAAAATTATAAACCATTATACACATAATATTTCTTTGTTTTACTTAGGACTTTAAAGTATAATGAGAATATAGGAGGACTTTAAATTATAATGGGAATATAGAAGGGTTTAGAAAT
Source organism: Cheirogaleus medius (assembly GCA_008086735.1). NCBI lineage: Eukaryota > Metazoa > Chordata > Mammalia > Primates > Cheirogaleidae > Cheirogaleus > Cheirogaleus medius. Next base: position 15,361,892 of record VBSM01003039.1, read on the forward strand.
ACCTTTATAATAGCCATCTTTTTTATTTCAATACATTTAGAGAGTAAAAGTATTTTTTGCTATATGGGCAAATTATGTAATGCTGACTTCGGGGCTTTTCGTGTACCTATCACCCAAATAGTGTACATTGTACCTGATAGGCAGATATTTATCCCATACCTCTCCTAGCCTCCCTCCTTCTTAGTTTCTAATATCCATTACACCACTTTATAACCATATATACTCCTCATTTAGCTCCCACTTATAAGTGAGAACATGTGGCATTTGTTTTCCCATTCCTCAGATACTTCACTTAGGATTATGGTCTCCAGTTCCAATATAAGTTGCTGCAAAAGACATTATTCCATTCTTTTTATGGCCAAGTAGTATTCCATGGCATATGTGTGTGTGTGGGGGGTGTGGGAGTATGTATATATACATATATATATGTATATATGTGTGTGAGTGTGTGTGTGTATATCACATTTTCTTTATTCAGCTGATGGGCACTTACATTGATTCTATGTCTTTACAATTGTGGATTGTGCTGAGATAAACATTTGTGTGCAGGTGTCTTTTTTAAAAAATTACTTCTTTTCTTTTGGCTGGATAACCAGTAGTGGGATTGCTAGATTGAACGGTAGGTCTACTTTTAGTTCTTTGAAGACTCTCCATACTGTTTTCTAGAGATTATACTAGTTCACATGCCCACGAACAATGTATAAATAAGTATTCCCTTTTCATTGCATTCATGCCAACATCTATTGTTTTTTGACTTATTAATAATGGCCACGACAAGGGTGAGGTGGTATCTCATTGTGGTTTAAATTTGCAATTCCCTGATGATTAGTGATGTTGAACATATTTTCCCTATGTTTCTTGGCCATTTGTCTATCTTTTTTTGAAAAAAAAAAAAAAAACTCTGTTCCTGTCTTTTGCCCACTTTTTGATGTGGTTATTTTTTTTTTCTTGCTAATTTGTTTGAGGTTTTTGTGGATTCTGGATATTAATCCTTTGTTGGATGTATAGTTTGGGACCAAAGCAGTACAGTACTGGTAAAAAGGTAGACACGTAGGCCAATGTAACAAAGTAGAGAACCCAGAAATAAAGCCATGTAGCTACAAACAGCTTATATAGCTTATATATAGCTACAAACAGCTTTTTGTCTGACAAAGCAGACAAAAACATGCACTGGGGAAAGGATGCCCTATTCAATAAGTAGTTCTGGGAAAATTGGATAGCCAAATGTAGAAGAATGAAACTAGATCCCTATCTCTCACCATATATAAAAATTAATTCAAGATGGTTTAAAAACTTAAATGTAAGACCTGAGACCATAAAAATTCCAGGTAAAGGTATAGGAAAAATTCTTCTGGACATTGAGCTAGGCAAAGAATTTATGACTAAGATCCCCAAATCAAATACAACAACAACAAAAATAAATAAATGAGATTTAATTAAACTAAATAATTTCTGCACAGCAAAGGAAATAATCAGCAGAATAAATAGTCAATTTAAAGAATGGGAGAAAATAGGCCGGGCGCGGTGGCTCACGCCTGTAATCCTAGCACTCTGGGAGGCCGAGGCGGGTGGATAGCTCAAGGTCTGGAGTTCGAAACCAGCCTGACCAAGAGCGAGACCCCGTCTCTAAAAAAAAAAAAAAAAAAAAAAAAGAATGGGAGAAAATACACATAAACCTTTAACAAGCATCTATAGACATCTCTTTCTATCTCTTAAAATATATTTCCCCCCTATGGAATTCTTCTGAGAGTGCTGTCTTTGGAACCAGCTCTCTTCAGTGCTATGGAATATAGAACGACACTACTCTACTCTTGCACTATTCCCTCCTCAATGGCCAATCCTCTGACATGACCTACATATCCTTATCCAGCTTTGATGTTGGCACTCAGGAATCTCAGACAGCTTTGCTTAGTGACAGGACCAATAGCAGACAATCTGCCCTGCTATAAGGAGTTTGTTTCTAATTTATATGTGCTTTCTGAAATAGTCTGCTGCCTTCTATTTGGCTGTGCATATGTCTAGATGTAGCAAATGGCAATTTCCCAAACATACTGACTCTAATATTTTCCCACCACTGGTGATGATGGTGGTGATTGGTGGGGGGTAGGAGGACTGTTTTGGTGTCAGGGGACAGTTTGCTCCATTTCGGCAAAGATTCCTTCAGTCCTTTGAGAACACCCAGCTGCCTGGGTCTCTGGTACTTACTACTGAAAATTATTTCTTACCTTTTTTGTCAAACTCATTTCCATTATTCTTCACCTACTTTCTTGGAGATCTCCATAAAGTGATTCATGATTGCCTTTGATAATCCAATAGCAAGTCCTCTGAATCCAGGAACATGAGGCACTCTTGGATGAGATTCTCTTCAGAGAACAGTGCTTTCCAGGGCTTGGATGTTAATTTCATCATTTCCCAAGGGACATTACTATTGGTCTGCTTTTTTTATTGGTGGTGGTGGTGGTTGGTCACGGTTCAGCATCTGCAACTTTTCCACCATTTATGTTTATTCTAAATTATTTCTGTATCCTTTCAAGCATTCCTTATTACCATCAATATTCCCAGGGTTGTAGATACTTGATGCATTATGCTTCTCAGAAATATCTGTAGTTTAAATGCATGTCATTAAGATAGGATGATCTATTTTTACTTACCAGTAAGTACTTACAAAGTTCAGATGAGGGAAAAAGATAAACCAAATATTGAAAATAACTATCAATCTTTGGAGTATACTTTTCTGAGACTTTCTTTTTGCACACTTGTGTATTTTTTATAATAATAATGGAATCTAATAGTGTCTGCAATTTTGAAACTTGTCTTGGTGACTATACATATATGCGGGCATATGTGTATGATCTATGCATTAAAAATATTAATCTATTGAATAAAAATGTCAATTTGAAAGATGGAATAAGTTTCACTGTTTGAATATATCATACATAATACTTTAATGTGGGCCTAGTTACACTGTATTTTGCTTTTATAAGATTGTGTATTTGTTCCTATATATTATAAATGTTAAATATAGAAAAACATTGAACAATACAAGCAAGCCCTAGGAATAAAAGAGGGTCCTTAAGCAGATTTCAGTGGCTCCATTCACTCACTGTAATTATGTGGAAAATGTTTGTGTCTGTGCATAAGTTAATTTATTCCTGCAAAGCATTCCATATTCCATCAGATTTTCAAAGATTTTTAAAATTAAGCATGTGCTTTATACTTCTAGAGTGGACATTGAATTGACATAATAAATTCATAAGCATTATCAGTGAGAACAAGATGGTATAAGGCTTTTGATGACTAGAATAGATTTTGTTTTGTTTTGTTTTCAAATAGTGTCACTGTACTCTAAAATCGTGTCACAGATCCCATTCCTCTAACTAGCATAAATGAGGACCTATTTGGTATCCCACATTCGCAATGCCTCTACATAACATGAGTTCTATGGTTTGCTGAACTTATTTGGAGCTTCCACCTTATGTTAACTTATTATAATCATAATATACCTTGATCTAGTCCTAGTATTTTGATTTTGATTCTCCGTAGATTGTTACTAGTTCTCACTCTACATAGACTAACTCAACAGCTTTTAAATGAATATCTACACTAGTTCCAGGTGCATTCAGTATAATGCCCAGATGTCAGAGGATTTCACATTGTTCTGCACAGATCACTTAACTATTTCACAGAGAGTTCCAACTCCAGTGTTTCTATTAATCTTGAACAGAGAAGCAGATGGAAAACTGGTTCTCTTATATGACACACGAACCACTGATGGCATCCGGAATTTGATTTTATTTCCCAACACTCAGTGAAGAAGTCTGTGGGTAAAATTTATAACGTTGTCTTCTATCTCCTATTTCTTCTCTCATTGGTATTCTTTACAGGGCTCATAAACCCAGCAAGTCAGCAGGTTAATCCCGTCACATTTCAACTTTTTCTTTTCTCTGTAATCCTTTTGCTGCCAGAAAACAACTTCTACACTGTAATGTTTTTCCCTTTTCCTTCCTTTTATTTATTTATTTATTTATTACAATTCTTATCATCACTGTGCCTCCTAACACCAGACAACATATAAGAAGAAAAAAGTCAGTAATATGAAAGGAAAAGAGGAGAAGCAGCTACTAACACAAACTAGTGATCAAAAAAAAACAAAAAACAAAGACTAGTCTACAAGAATGGATTCAGTTTTATTGTCAAGAGCTATCACATATAAAATAATTCAACTTTCTGAAAACTTAAAGAAGAGGTAGATAATGGAGAATAAAAAAGTCTGTTTGATTCCAAACAAACAAAAAAGTCTATAAATAGTTTGATTTTTAAAATATGTTATTAAGTGATAAGTTGGAAGGTAGTGACACCAAAAATTAAATTTGATATGATAGTGAAATAAAATATATTCTGTTTCATCAGAGAATTAACTGCCTTGCTTTCTGAAGTGAAATGTCCCTGAATTATTTTTTTCTTCAATTAATACTATGTAGGACATTGAAGCTGGTAGTAAGGAAAAATGTTCCTTGTCAAAATAATTTACAAACCTTCATAATTTACACACATTAAGTAACTCAACAAGAAAAATATTCTTGCCTCCTGGGGCACAGGTCACTAAATGACCACAATGGAGTTCTGTAGGAGAAATAGTAAAAAATAATATTTGATGTGCATATTTTTAAAAGCCATCATAAAATACTGATTTTCATAATGAATTCTGCAACTATGATATTTTTCAATGAATATAAATTTGTAGGGCATGAATATGCAACCTTGAAGAGTTGCATTTTAGAAATTATAATGGCATCTTATTATGTCATTAATCTCAATATAATAAATGATATATCATTTTGAAAAGACTATAGTTTTTGACGCTAGTCCCACCATCCTCAAATAAGGACCAATAGGCCTGAGGCGTTGTAATAAAACACCAATTTTATTATTATTATTATTATTTGCTTACTATTTGAGTAAACACCACATGCTTAGCTAGTCCCATTGAGTTTGCTGGCTTGGCAGGGCCATCCCTTTTGGTTAAGCTGTCCCTTTCCATCACTGCTCAAAGCATGACTTCAGCCCGGCCACTTTACTCCTTTTTCTTTGCTTCTGTTGTCTGTCAATCTATAGTACCTAAAAACCTTTCCTTAGTTATTTCAATCTTTTATTATTTTGCGTTTTTCCTCATTCAATGTAATCTCAATACAATCTAGGGAAGATTTCGTATTATAGGATACTCAGTAATATGTCTGTGCAGTTTTACTTCCACTGAGATTTTAGAGCTCTATAGACATAATGTATCCTTGTATTAGTGGATGATGATGCTTGAAGCTAAAGGCATTACTCTATAAAGCCAGAGTCTTTGCCTGAACCCTATGATCTTGAGCTTTGTATTAAAAACTTGTTTGACATGTAACTTAAAGCTTCTTTTGAGACTATATCCGTTAGCCTCCATAGCAGACAATCTATTTATGAAAACTCAGTGACCCTCTACTCTGCTAAATTCCATCTCCTTTATGAAGTCCCAATCTCCTTTACCTTTTCCAAAATGTGTAAAACCTAAAGCCACTTAGGTTGCTTATTCAATTAAATTAATTAGATTTAAATTAGATTAACATTAATCCACAACATGTTGTCTAAGTATCTTTTTATTTATTTATTCGTTTCTCTTTATTTCAGCATTTTACAGGGCTGATCAACACTTATGTGCACATATAGTGCCCGGGTGTCAGGCAGGTGGGAATGGGGAAGAGAGGGTGGGTATAGTCACACCTAATGAGTATGGTGCGCATTGTGTAAGTATCTTGACTGCTTACTTAGCCAATTTTCCATCTATCTGTATTTTGATTTTCAAATTGTAACTCTAAAAGATTGTCATTAATTGTATCCACAAAGGTGGGGTAATATTTACCAAGCAGTATTTTGTAGATAAAAATGATGACAAGTCTTTCTCCAACTTTCCTTAGTAAATAAGGTCATGTTATGTAATATTCAGTTATACATTGAACAAACCATATAAAGATACTGGGATATTGAGTTTTAAAAGTACCATGGGATTATCTCATAACATCCAAATTAATAAAAACATAAAGGAAAAAAGCAAATACTTTCTGCTTTCCTTCAGTTTTTCCTCATGACTTTACTTCCTAATATATTTGGCAATCTATTCTGACTGCAGTTCTAGTCTGACCTCCATAAAAATAATGAATATGCATAGACACAATGGTCAAACTTAAAAAAAAAAACAACTCTTGTACCTTCTATAATCTTTAAGAATAACATTTATCAGTAAGTATTTTCATTGACTAATAACTAAGCCTTTTAATGTGATACCTATGATTTACATGATTTATTGAATAAAAAATAAATATCTTAGTTAATCAAATGTCTAGAATCATAGGTTACTATTGTCTGAACATATTTATCCATTACAAAAATTATGAATTTAAACAGAGTTAACTTATGTAAGTAGTTCAATTTATTTCAATGACGTCAGTTGAGAACTTGTAATATGTAAGAGAATATGTATGATTGTTATACTCATATGATACAAAAAATAATAGGCCCACCCTTGCTCTCAGAAAATTTGCAGTCTCAAACTGTGTGAACACTCATTTATTTGTTCACTTATTTAATCTTTTAATTAGCTAGTAGTTCACAAATTTTTTAAAGATTAGCTAGAGTAGATTGATAGACAGATTAAGAACAATCACATGCAAGTAAAAATACAAAGGAAAGCAAGAAACATGTTTAGGGATGAGCAATCAATTTGAAGATTGATTGATTGAGAGTGAGAGATAAAGAGTAAAGGGTTGTTGGTGAGTGCTTTGAATGCTAGTCTAAGAAATTATATTGATGTCATTTTGAATTGGGAGAGGGGGCATTAAAATTATGGGTAAGAATCATATGCACTGGATAAAACAGAAATTAAAAATTTGAAATCAAAGGAGTAAGTCCTATAGACAGGATTAGAAATGTGAATCAGACATATATGAATAAAGAAAAAGAAACCATAATTTCAGAATGATAGAAATTCAGGTATAATATGCTTTATATTATTAACAAGAGATTATCATCCTTTTAATTTGGGAGTGCCTCCACACAATGGTTCAGTTCAGAGGAGGGAAACTTACTGTGTTATTTCATTGGCACCGCTATCACAGAATACCATGGACTGGGTTGCTTTTAAACAATAGAAATTATTTCTCACAGTGCTGGAAGACAAGATGCCCAGATGAAAGCAATGGCAGATTTGGTGTCTGGTGAGGGCCCACTTTCTCATACATGGCACATTCTATGAACCTTCAAGTGGTGTATCTTCACAGGGTGGAAGGAACAAGGCAGCTCTCTGGGGACTCTTTCATAGGACACTTATCCCACTCATGAGGGCTGGACTTTCATGATCTAATCACCTCCCAATGTCATCTCAGCACCGTCACCTTGGGGTGAGGATTTTATCATATGAATTTTGGTGGACAAACATTCAGGCTCTAACACAATCATTTATTGAGTGCCTGCTGTGTACCAGGCTCTGTGCTAACTACCCTGCCTGTTTTGCTATCACTGGAATGTAAGGCCCAGGGCATTGTCTGGTTACTGGTGAATTCTATGTCATAGATGAGTGCTTAGTATTATGGATATCCCATCAATATCTGTTAAATATGAAATAATTCAATCCATTATATTATCCTGCTAAATTGATACCTTTAATATCAGTTTATAGATGAGAAAACTGAAGCTGATAACTCAAGGTAATAGAGCCAGCAAGTCCCAGAGTAATGATTTGATTGAAATATATTAATACTCACTTTTCCAAATATAAAAGCTGTCTCCTCATGTTTTTATATATATGTGAATTTGTGTATATATGTGTGTATATATATATCAACAATCAGTTTATTTGTCCAGTATGTTTGCAACTCCACACAGTTTTCTTAAAAAATACATTTGTGAGTTGAAGCTTTAGTGAACAGAACTTAAGTAAAAAATAAAGCTCTTTTTACTCTAATCAAATTAGTGTTGCACTCCCTTGGTTTAGCAAGCCAAACAACTTCCTACATCCAAAATAAATGAAGCTTAGAATACACAATTTCAGGAAACCGACAATAACCTCTTTGCCTCACTAAGGGTCCAGAGCAGACATAATTGTTTTATTCCTTCTGCTTCAGAAGCTCTCAGGCTTAAAGAAAGCTGTAACAGTTATCTCAGCCAAATGTCAGGAGCCTGTACTAGGGGCAGCCAGATGAGATTGTGCAGATCCTTACTCTATTGGGCTTGGTGGTTTCTGCTGCCTATAATCTTAGTGCCAGACTGGACTACACTGCATAGACGACCTACTCCATAAGAACAACTTTCATATTTTGCCCCTCACAATGAGGTTTTCTGGGCATGAGCTTTAGTTCTGGTTGTTGGAAGGTGAAACATCCTAAAGGAGAGCCAAACAGCCCCACAGGCAGAATGCTTAACCCCTGAGCCCCTTGTTAATACAGTCAATAGCTGAAGCCAAGTCCATGATCTTTACTTCAGGAAAACTAACTGCAAAATATTGAAATCCACATGGGTAGATGGATTCCAATCCAGACAACATCACACTGGATGTTTCAAAGCTTTTATGACCTAATATTAGTAATACTACTAGTACTACAACTAATACTAATACTAGCAGTAATACTACTAATACTACAAATAATAATCATCACCACCATACGCCTGAACTACTTTGTGGGATATAAATAAGCAATAATAGCAATACATACTTATGTAGTACTGAACATGGCTTTTACAGCCACAATCTCTTCTATCTTTTATTAGAAATGCATCCAAGATAGGTATTAAGCTCACTTTATATATGAGGCAATTTCATCTGAAACTGGTTTTCTGTATTAATCAAAACATTTATAAGATAATTAGTAAATGGAAATGGGGAATGCAAATCCAGCTCTCTTCACTTCAATACTTTTATTTTTTTATTATTTTTTTAGAAGAACTAAATCTATAGGTAATCTGCACTATACACACTCCATTTTGTAGTGAGTAGCATTTCAAAGTGCCATTAAGATATAAAACTTCCCAGTTTTAAGGGTTTTGAATTTTCCACTGACCTTCTCCAGCAGGTTGTACTATCCATGAATAGATTTCTTTAAAAAGATCTCATAGAGGGCAATCAACCTCTGAACAACTTTCAACTATCACACAATGTCAGGGGCCTCTGTAGTGAGTACCATGTTTCATGTTCAACTTGCATGTGATACACCAATTCTCAGAATGAAATTTATTATGCAACATATTTTCAATAAATTTTGAAGTATTATTTTTATATTACTAAAATATAAAATCCATAATGCAATCTAGTGATTGCATTCATATATTTTTTGTGGAAAGTGGTATATTTATAACATTTTAAACAATCATTTAGGTAATGTTTTCTCTCAAAGTATGTGGAGCCCAAGGATAGGACTTGTTTTATTTAAATTTAAATGATAATGAACCAATTAGGGAAGTAGAATTGACAGTAATCTGGGGAGAAATAATCCTAGAAATGATATAAAGGATTATTTAAAGAAATTATGGATTAGGATTTAGAAAAATAATGCTAAAGATGTGAATGACATGCTTTTAAAAGTGGGATAAAAAGGGATTGTGTGAACTAAGGACAGTTAAAATTGGTGCTAACACAAAGCAAACTTCTAGAATGCCATTTTTTTAAGTATGTGTAAGAATTTAAGACACAACGCAGTAATCACTGAAGCCAATCTTGGTTTCAGGAGAACACCATGACAACTAGTTCCATTCTCCTTTTTGATATAATTAGTAGACTAGACAAACTTGAAATTGCTATGGCTTTATGTAGTATATCTTGATCTAAGTAACCCTTTGATGAAGTTTTTTTTCTTAATATTCTCTTCTGAAAAATGGAGAAATGTGAACTTATGATAATACAATTAGGTGATTTTAATTGGTTAAGCAAACTCAAATAGAACTAGTTATTGAAACTGCAAACATCAATCTAAGGTTAATAAATAAAATACCTTTAATATATTCTTATTTTTAGTATTAAGTAATACAATCAGCATTTATATTAGTAACTAACATAAAGGCCTCAGTACAAGCTGAAGAATCTAAAGCCAACACAAATCTGGTTCCTTGGATTTTAGAATTCTGATTCAGAAAATTTCTCCAGTTTGGACTGATGTAAACATTTTAACAAGGTATATAGTTCAAAAGAAAAAAAAAGAGAACTTTCCACTTTAGACTTCAAAAGGATCAACTTGACAATCACAGGACAGGAAAAAGAGTGTTTTAATAGTATTTCCTCCGAAAAAAAATACTGCAGATACAAAGCTATAATTGACTGCAATCTCAGTGTGAGCCATCAGCATGATATGGATGCCAAAAAAAAATAAATAAAAAATCTAAAGTCATTTGAGCTGCATTAATAAAAGAAAAATTGTCAGAATAGGAATGCCACGGGCCTTTTTACCTGTCCTTGTCACATCAGTGCTGGAGTGCACTGTAAAGTATAAGACATCATGTTTTCTTTTGAAATTGGCCAATTTCAAAATCAAAATTAGTAAGGACACTGGCAATTTTGAAATGTATGCCAATTAGAGAAATGGCTCTTCTTGGGAAAGATCATATTAAAGGTGTTTTGATAACTTATCTAAGTGACTCTCTGACTACTTTAGTGAGGAAAAAAATAAAGAGAATTTTAAATTTGGGAGATGCACACACATAGACACAGACACATTTTTTATTCAGGGATGAGATAGCACATTACTTTGGGAGCTGGTTGTCATCAGTAATATATAATAAGTCAATAATGTTGCTTTTTGGGCTTTCTTAAAATGAAAGCTTTAAAATCAGAGAAGTTAATCTATTTGCTTTTGCCACATATCTGGTAAGCCGAGGATCTGTAATGATCTTATTTGTAATGATGCTTGATCGTGCATAGCTATCAGCTGCGGGTGGTTATTTCCATACATGAATTCTGAGTCCCATGTTAACTTAAAATCTCATAATGAATTGAAATAGTTTTTAATTTTATTATAGGTTAATTGGCCGAATTAATTTCGTTATTGATTTTCAGATTAATTAGCTAATTGATATTTTTATTACTTTATTATTGATCCACATACAAATAAGCCCTTATATATGAATGTTCAACTTTGAATTAGAAAACAAAAACAATTATCAGTCTTCTATCTTTTTTCTTAAGTGTTTCAAATATGATCATCAAATAGGGACTTAGAGTGACTATTACATAAAGTACAAACAGGAAACAAACAGGATTTCTTTAAGGTTCATAAAAACTTGAAAATATACATGCTAGTTGTATATGTGAGTCAGCTATCTTTGACATCAAGGACCTAAAGCCCAATATTTGCCTATTAGTTTTCGATGGCTTCCACTAGACATTTTTACCCATAATAATAGAACTTTATTTCCTCTAGGCAAAAAACCATAATCCATTTTTCTAGCTCTTCAGGGTGTTCCTCAGGTGATTTCTTATATTTGGCCTATCCCAAAGTAACATTGCTTTGAGCATTTAGTAAGTATGAAGAGTTTCAGTTTGTTAACATCTAAAATAAAATAAAAACACAGTATATTAAAGAGAAATTACAACATATGCCATGGTAAATTGAGTAATTAACAACAGATTTTTGTGTTAAGAGAGTTTGCTGTTGCTGGATATTTTTGAAAAATTGGACATTATTGTCAAATATGTCTGTGATGTGCTTAAAAAAGATGTGAGATTTATATATGTAGAGTTAGATTCTCAAATAACTGTAAAAATCCCTACAAAGAGAGAGGATGAGATTTCTTTTTTTCTTTCAACACCTTTCAGTTTGTGCACTGTGTGTGTTTTCTTCTTTAAACTAGTTTCTGAGATTTATTCTTTATTTGAGTTAAACTTTTAAAATTTTGGATTGGAAGATGATTGGAAGTATATGGAAACCTCTCATGTTAATCTATGTACTACCTTGAAATTACCAGGAGGTGTAAACAAATGCTAAGTCTCAGAAACAGCCATACTCGATGAAAATAAATGGTAGTAAACGCTGCTGAATGCTGTGGAATTTGTTCACGCCCTTATGTTCCTACAAGATTGAAAGATAAATAATTTATTAATTTGTAGTATTCCTCAAATCTCTGAGACATATTCTATGGTTTCTGAGAGTTATATAGCAGTTCTGATAACCTTGTGGTACAATATTGAGAACAACTCTCCTTATCCCTCTCTGCTAAGGATTGAATATTGCTGTGCTCCCAAAATTCATATGTTGAAACTGTAATCCCCAGTGTGATGGTATTTGCAGGTGGGACCTTTGGGAGATAATAAAGGTTAGGGATGATGCCCCCATAGTAGGGATTAATGCCCTTATCAAAAGAGGAAGAAACCTGAAACCTCTCTCTCTTAATGCAAGCACCAACAAAAGGCCATGAGAGCACATAACCAGGAAGAGGGCCCTCACCAAAACTGGAACCATGCTGGAACCCTGATCTTGGATTTTCAGCCTCTAGAACCATGAGAAATAAATGTTTACTTTTAAGCCACCCAGCTATGTTATTTCGTTGTAGCGTCCCTGGCATCCCAAATTGACCAAGACATTCTCCCAAAATCCTGACGGAAAATTCACCAATAGTCCCTTGTCTTTGTCGCTGTAGAATAAAAAGTTTTGAGAATGAAAGAACTAAGATTACACGAAGAAGCTGTTTTGTGTTCTTTGTTCTGCATGGAGGTATTGCCTAACTGTGAAAATATTTAATGAAATACTTTTTGATATAATGCAAGGGAAAAGCTGCATGACTAAAATGACTTCTCTCTGAAATAGCCTTCTTGAAGTCACTTGGGATCTTCATCATGTCAATTCCGTAAATACCCTTCCAACACAGCTCAGCTTTATGCATAGGGAGCTGCATAAGAGGGAAATGTTAAAATCATCAGCCAAGATCTACTCTCAGAAAAGTTGATTGTGGCTTTTTATTTTGGGCTCATAATCAAAACCATGTTTTTTCTTGTCTTTTTTTCACATTTTAATATGTCCAGTATAACCCTTTTCACCAGAAATACAAATGACATTCCTTATATTTTGCTTTGGTAGCTCTAAAAGATGCCAGTTTACCTTTCAAAAATTATTTGAATCCAACATAGCCTATATTTTAAGTCAGACCACTCTGTATATCGAAAGATAATCTATTTGTTTTCACACAGAGAGACACACACTATAATTTGTTACTATTGAGAAATTAAGCAGTTCTTAAGGTAGAAAAGTTACATTAGCTGAATCTCAAAAAGTGTACAAGCTATTGTGAGAGTTGTCCACATATACTAATAGAATGTTTTCAGATCTGTAAAATCGATGGCATGCTGCATGAAAATCTAAAAGTAAAACTTAAAATCAAACAAAATCTCTTATTTATATCACAAACATGAGGACACCAAGGATTTGACTTTTAAGACAACAGAAGACTTTGAATAATGTTTTTTCTTGAAAAAGGGCAGGTAATTTTCTTTAGTATCCCAAAGTTATTCTGAAGAACAGATGAAACAAGACACTTACCCTTCAGTAAAATGAGACAGAAAAGCTCTCAGAGATATTTACTGTTACCATCCATGATAGTAAAATATTTTAAAAACTTTACAAAGATAAGATAAAATAGAATTATTATTTATAGAATATTTGACTTCTCAAAAGGGCTTGGAAAAGTAGACATTCGGTATATATTAGCATATCAATTAATGAATATTTAAATGAGTAATTCCAAATAAATGGAGATACTTTAATGGACATTTTCTAGTTATGAAAATCACTAATGTTTAGAAAATAGTATTTTAAGAAAATATCGTTAAAGATACCACCCCATGAGGCTAAAGACCTAAGTTTTATAACTTAAGGAAGGCTTGAGGGAAAGAGCATTTTTCTTAAGTGTGCTAATGCTTAGTATACAAACAATGTTCAAACAGCCCCAATTTGTTTGAAAGACTCTTTGTTAAGTATAAAAATTCTATTCAGTAAATTCAATTTGATGTTTCTCCTCTTAAGTGTTTAAAATAAGTTAGTTGAACAAATATAAATATATAAGTACACCCATACACATATGGATACATGCATTTTATGGAGAATATAAGCAATACATAATTATGATATAAAGTTAAATTTTAAATTTAAATTCCAAACACATTATGTAAAAATATTTTTATGTTATCTCTTACTCTTCTGCTTTTTATTTTATATGATAAATAAATGATTAATAATGTTCCAATACTGGCCATCTCTTCCTTTTCATCTGTTTTTTAAGGATCTGCTGGAGGTTTATGAAGTATGTTCACTGAAATCAGTTCAATTAGATTTTAACTTTTCAAAAAGCTAGTTAAAATGAATTAAATGACTTAAAGCTAGATTATGCTTTTTGTAGTTACATTTATTTACCTCATTCTTTACTCTGACTGTTCCCTGGATCCAAAATCCTTTAGGGTTTTGTTCTCTAACAATTTCTTTCTCTTGAATCATTAGCTTCATCCCTCCTTCTCCTCAGTCTACAAATTAGCTCAATTATTTTTCTTTCAAGCAAAATAAAACAAACAAAACTCCTCAAAACCAAACCTTTAAAAGCATAATTAACATTTACTCTGCTTTAAGCATTTAACCTGAATTAACTTAACCTCCACAGCAACCCTATGAGATAAATATATTATTACCTTCTTTGACCAATAATGTCATTGAGATACAGAGAACTTGGGTAACACAACACTAAAAATTGTCAGAGCTAGAATCCTGTTTCAGTGGCATGGCTTGTCTGTTTAGTCACTCAGCTCTGTAGTCTCCAAGGCAAAAATGCAGATGAGACTACTTTCCAGACAGTATTTTCCTACTGTGGTGAAAATTTTACAACAAACTATTGGTTTAAAACAACAAACATTTATTATGTTACATTTTCCATGGATCAGGAGTCTGGGCACTGCTTGGCTGGTTCTTCTGCTCAGGAATCACAGTGTTGCAATGAAGGTGTTACTGAGCTTTGCTCCTTTCTATAATTCTAGGTCTTCTTCCAAGCTCATGTGGTTTTTGGCAGATTTCAGTTCCTTGAGTTGTAGGACTGAGGCTGTTGCTTTCTTGCTGGTTTTCAGGTGGGGGTCACCCTCACCTCCTGGAGGTCCCATTAGTTCCCTTCCACATAGTCTTCCCCTCAAGCCATCTCACAACACAGAAGCTTACTTGTCCAAAGCCAACAAGAGAAGTTCCCTCTTTAGTGTGCTAAGACCAGAGTCTTATGTGACACCTCATCATCTTCGCAATATTCTATTGGCTAGAAACAAGCACAGAACTCAAGGTGAGGAGATTGTATGAGGGAGTGACTCAGGAAGCATGATAGAATTTGGCCTGCCAGACAAACCTCTCTTTCCCTCCAAAACTTCGTGCTTTCTTGTTTCCTTCTCAGTCCAGCTTATTAAAAGAGGGCTTTCTATGAGCAGTCTGAAACTTTTTCAACTTCCTATGAGTTTCATCCTATGTAAGTCTGACATCTGCTTTCAGTTAGGTACATGTTTTGCTTTAGTTTGTTTTGCTTTTAACCTGCATTCTGTTTAATCATCTTTCAGCATTAATTTTTGTGATATCATTTCACCATCCTGTAACACTGTTAAGCAAGGTCAATTTTATTGTTCTAAATTGAATATTAATTCATTGAGCCTGGAATATATTAACTACTTAGTGTTATTTGAAAATCCCTCTTTATTTAAATTTTCTCTTCTCTTATCGTGGCTTATTTGCCTTTTTAAGATTCCTTCCCAGTTCTGTTTTGTTTTGTTTGTTACCAGCGTACTAATGTGGAATTTAAATATCAGTGTGGTTTCTTCTTCTTCCTCCTTCCTTGGGAGATTCCTACGTGCAAAATTCCTAAAACTCAAGCCCTAAATCCAGGTTTCTTAAAAGCCCATGACAGATCAGATCCCAAGTCTAGTTCTACATCTTGTTTCCCTCACCACAACCTAATCCTCTCTTGTAACAGACTTTCACGTGTTTTTGTAGCCAGATGTAGCTATTCAAAGTGTTCCTCAATTTTTCTATTTCTCTCCTTACATCTTTATGGACACCAAAACCAGTTGCTCTATGCCATTTGTGTCATAATTTATTTTCAAATTAACATACAGCCAGCTACAGCTAACATAATGAACCATTATAACACATTTGCATTTATTACATAAGTACATTTTTGGAATCTTTTATCAAATTAGAACTTACTAGTAGGACCTCTCAAGGGCAGATCATAGGACAAGGTCATTTTGTTTAAGGAAAGAAGACTTAAAAATTCAGAGCATGTCATATAGCCTAGAGAGAGGGCAGGAGTTCAAGGTATTTTAGCAGAAGATGACTCGAGGTAGAATACTAAGACAGAATGGAGAGCTACAAGTTTTCAGAACATGAGAGGTGCTGGAGTAATAAGAGGTAAAATTAGAAATTTCTATTCTTTATTTTTGCCTAGGACCAGCCCTCTCTGACCCTCCAAAGGAATAACTCATTTTACATGGATGACTCTTAATATATGCAAAAGGTATCAGTCTATTTTATGTAAATTGCCTACAAAATGGAATTTAAATTTTTAATACAAAACACATTTTAACTTTACATGTGTGCACGAACACACACATACACACAGAGGCATAAATTTTATCTCCTTGTCAGTAACTCTGGGTAAACTGCGATTTTAATACAAAATGATGGAATATTGACAGTTTGTGGAAAACATTACCATTTTAATGGATGCCACATTTTTATTTGTTTATTTTTATAATAAAAGAAAAGGCTTCTTTATGTGTTTTGGGAAAAATACAATTTTTCCTTGGTAGGTTTGGGAACATTACATGCTGACCTTTCATTTCCCAGGAGGCCCTGAGTGGGGACAAACCATCTGACCTTATGTGACACCAATTAGACATTTCTATTGTATTAAATGTCTCATGTCAACCAGAAAATATATTTTTTCTCTACTCTTGTGTGCCCTTTAAAAGAATGATGTCCTTCCTAACAAAATGAGAAATAAGCACTGCGAAATGAAATGGCTACTTAATAAAAAAGCCCCCCCAACGTTTATTATTTTTTTCTTTACTAATAAGGAAGAACATGATTGCAATATTTCTTAGGCAATATGATTTACTTCAATGCTTTTGCTACCTAGCACACAGAGAAAATATTTTCACAATCAGGATTTGATACAATGTATATATAGCTGGAATAAGAGAAATGCAGTATATATTACAGTGTCTCTTGGATATTTTGAAGTATTAAACTTTGCCATGTTCATATGATCGTTATCAGTGAGGAAGCTAAAAAAATGATTTGATATACAGTATATTTTCATTGTCAAATGCAGACACAGAACTTGACAGGATTTTACAGGTATAATTTTTCACAACTGAAAAGGAAACATTTCTTCCTTATGTCTATTTCTTGTTCTACAATCCTGTCTATCCAAGATACTTCTGAGTATATATTTGTCTTGATGTGTTGTTAGTTGCCTGGAATGTTAACATGGCTATTCTTTGTAGTTTCATGAGATGTAAAGCCAACTGGGAAATTAGAGTCCTGCTGAAACAGATAAATCCTTGATTAAGAGCATGAATTTTGTTTTGCTTTGTTTCCAAATATTGACATTAGGAGGGAAAGAGAAAGAAAGCATTTCTTAACTGGATATAATGTCTTGAATAATATAATATTTCATAGTGACATATGTGATATTAACCACTGACAATTAGATTTATGTACGTCCATTCTCTTTTAGGATCATATCTAGTATGAATTTCTCCCTCATTAAACCAATTTATTTATCTTGATGAGCTCTATTGCTTGTGATTATTTTTGAATGAGTTATACAAATGAAATGATTCAATTATACTGGAGAGTGAAGTTCTACCTTCTAAAGTGTGGCCTGTGACACTGTGAATTTAGATCTTTCAGTTTGTTTTGTGTAGTTAATGTGATATAACACAAATATAAATTTAGATTACTTTCAGGACACAACATTTTTCCATAATGGTGTTATATGAAACCAACATGGTAAAGCCCTCTCCATTCATATCTCTAAATATTATCTGAATGGACTTTCTCTCCCTCTAAAAGTGAACTTTTCAATACACTTTGTAGTTTTCTGCTTTGTCGTTTAGTATTATAACTTGTTTTAACTACATAATATAAAAATGAATATAGGTTTGAATGCAATTGAAAGAAGCCTATCAAAAGAAGATTTTTTTGTTATCATTTGTATTTTATCATTTGCATATAAATAGTAGAACAATTTTTGGATTTTGCCAAATGCTAAGTCATTTTTCTTAGGTCATTATCAGGAAGAAGTCTCCCACTCAGCAATATAACACGACTATTTTCTTGCAGGTTAATTTCTGCTGTTGAGGCATGTGACCTGGTTTTCACTGACATTGAATTATTACCTACAGCTATAAATCTTGAGTCTATTTTTTATGAATGGCATTTTACAGGTACAGGGTATATTAAGTCTGCCTCCTGCTTAGATAATGGTCTTCCTACCATGCTTTATTAAGTTAGCCAGCTTGGGTTTATGCTATTGAATGTAAACTGACCTCTAATTTTCCTATTACTATTATATTTGATTACAAATCAGAGTGATGAAAACCTCATTTTCAGATTTAGTATAACGAGACTTGCTGTGCTTGTTATTAAAGAGCATAGCAGACAAAAAAGGGCATTGCCATGATTGTGATTGGGTATAAATTCCTTTATTTATTTTTGAAGCCTCATTAAACTGAAAATAATAATAAATATAAACATTTTTCTATTTTTGAAAGTTAAGTGGTCAGATTAAATATATAAATATATTTTGTGAAATAATACTATTTGGTTATTTATTATAATATGAAATTTGATGTTTTCTCATAGGTACTCTTTTTTATTAGATTAGAGCTTGAGATATACTCAGTAAAGCTAATCTATGGTCTTGATGATTTAGTAACTTTTCAAAATCTGATTTACACAATTCTACATGATGCATTCCAATTTAAGAGAATTAGACCGTCACCTGCTAAATAAAGTAGCATAAACCAAGGCTATTTTAAATATTGCATATGGATATATAAACCTAAGTTAACTTTTTCTTATGAATAAAAAATTGTTGTGATTTATAAAAAAGTGGTAATTTACCAATAAGAAATAAATGCCATAATCTTAAATACAATGATGGAATTCACAGAAATAGTTCCTAACTTCCTATTTATTAATAATTTTGTAGTAAAATTTGCATCGGTGATTCTTTATAATGTTTTTTTTTCTTTTTAAATTAATAAACTTTATTTTTTACAACAGCTTTAGATTCATAATAAAACTGAGCAGAAAGTACAGAGTACCTATACTATACCCCCGACCCGCTACATCACAATCTCCCCCACTATCAACATTCCACAACAGAGTGACACATTTGTTGCAATCAACAAACCTACATTGACAGGTCAGTATTACCTAAAGTTCATAGTTTATACTTAGGTTCGCTCTTGTTATACATTCTATGGATTTTGACAAATGTATAATGACATGTATCCACCATTGCTGTTTTGTAGCTTCACTGCCCTCCAGATCTGTGCTCTGCCTTTTCTTCTTTCCCTTCCTGCCAACTCCTGGCAACTATTGATCTTTTATTGTCTCCATAGTTTTGCCTTTTCCAGGATGTCATACGTTGTCATACTGTAGGTAGCCCTTTGAGATTGGCTTCTTTCACTTAGTAATATGCATTGAAGTTTCCTCCACATCTTTTTATGGCTTAATAGCGTATCTTTTTAGCACTGAATATTTTATTATCTGAATATACCACAATTTATTTATCCATTCATTTACTAAAGGACATCTTGTTTGCTTCTAGGTTTTGGCAATTATGAATAAAGCTGCTATAAACATCTATGTGCAGCTTTTTATGTGGACCTAAGTTTTCAATTTGTTTTAGATAAATAACCATGATTGCTGGATCACATGGTAAGAATATGTTTAGTTTCGTAGGAAACTGCCAAACTATCCTCCAAATTGGCTGTGCCATTTTGCATTCCCATTAGTAATGAATGAGAGTTCTTCTTGCTCCACATCCTCACCAACATTTGATGTTAGTGTTTTGGATTTTGACCATCTAATAGCTGTGTAGTGGTAACGGAAGTCCTAACATTCTCCACCCTTGCTGGCTCAGTGGGTATGGTTTGCATCATTAAAATTAAAAACTTCTGCTCTGTGAAAGATAACATCAAGAGAATGAAAAGACAAGTCACAGACTGGGAGAAAATATTTGCAAATGACACATCTGATAAATAACTCACCCCAAATATACAAAAAACTCTTAAAACTTGACAATAAGATAACAACCTGATTAAAAAATGGGCAAAAGACCTGAACAGACACTTCACCAAAGAGGATATATAGATGGCAAGTAAGCATATGAAAAGATGTTCAACACCATATTTCATTAGGAAATTATAAATTAAAATAAGTTACCACTGATTCTTTATAATGTTGTCATTGAAAGTATTGTTGTCATCGACTGTATTGTTGTCACTGACATTGTCTGCCAAGCAAGGTGAATTTTGTGCATTGTACTGAAGAAGTAAATTCACTGTATGTCTATGCAAAACTTGCTAATAGATGAAAACAGCATTTAATCTATTGATGAAAAGTTACAATAATAGCATGTTTCAATTGAACTAAATGGTTAAGGTACTTTCTTTCACATTTATTATTTTGATGGGCCTCACAACTCTTTGGGATAGGTAAACTATGATTACTGAAATTTATAGATGAAGAAATGAAGGATTCAGGAGGACAAGTAATTTAAATAAATTTAAAGCAGTACTCTAGGATATAGACTCTAGACTCTAATGTATAATATATTCTTTCTCCCTCTCCTCTTTTTAATTTTAAAGCAAAGCAAACCAACCCCAAACATACCAAGACTCAGTCTTGTATTTATTGTGATATTATACAACTCTATGTTTCCTTATTTTAATGCTGTTTTGTTATTCCTTCATTTTCTGCCTCCCATAGGCCTTGTACTTAGACCACAAAACATTTGGGGATATGTTGCTTGATTCTTCATATAGCAACAGATTTTAATTTGAATCTTTACATCATTATTTTCCATCCTTGATATTAAACAATGTATGACAATAAACATAAAATTTATTATCATCTGTTTGAATTTCTTATAATTGATAAGTATTTCCATAGTCAAATAAAGACAAATAGATGAAATTTACTGGGTTTTTTCTTTTAATTAAAAAGTCAGTGTAAATAAGTAACCCTTCCCCAATATAGCCTAGGGCAACATTTTTTTCACATCATGAATAGTTTCAAAATATTTTTATAAAAGTAACAATAGACCTTCATAAATAGTTTGTATCTAATATAATTCTTAATTGTAGTACTAACAATTATACAGTAACAGGAAGTCAATCTAGTTTAATCATTTTTTTAAGAAGAATCATGAAACATACTTTATGTAGTATAGACCTGTCCCCATTGTAAAGTGCTTTCAAATTTGAGGCTAAATGCTCCACTGTATAAGTTAAGCTTTCTGATGTGGCACATTTCTCATGAATGATAAATCATCATGCCATTGCTGATCAATTGCAAATGGGACTGTATTGCAGCAAGCAATTGTCTCTTGCCTAAAACTGATTACTCTTATTACCTGACAAGTCATTTCACAATTTTAAACGAGAACTGAGGACCAAATGTACAGATTGGTTGCACTCTTAGGGTGATTGATAAGGATTTAATTATAAATCATATTTTAATTCAGTTACTCTGTTCAACCAAGTATAACTTATGAAATTTAATGTATAAAATATTAATTCAGGCTATAATTGAGTTTGTAGTTTTACAAGGGCTCATTGCCCCAGAATGCAGTGGGTGACATCAAAAAAGATAGCTCACTAACCTGCCCAGTGAATAAGCCTAATAAATAAATCCTGCATCGTCAATATAAAATGTCTGTGTCTGCAGTTTCTTCACTTCTCATCAAAATAGAGCAGAGACAAAACCGAAATAAATCTGATTTCAACTTCTTTAGAAAGACAAATTCAAAGTTAAAATGCACATGAACTTAATAACTGATTTTTCAACTTGTGTATGTGTATGTAGTTATCATCACCATCATCGATTTATATTTATTGAGTTCCCACTGTATATTTGGCACTGAAGCCGACTGAGCAGAGAAAATGATGATATAAAATATTTCTGGAGTCCTAACCTTCACTAGAATATTTTTTCATTCTCTCATAAATAACATTAAATCAAAGCGTATTACCATGCTTAAAAGAAAAAAAGAAAACTAACTAAAATGTATTTATGAAGCTTTCAGTATATTTTTTAAAAGGATGACTTTCTGCTGCTTCTGATATATTTGCCTTTTAATGCTTGGCCTTAACTCCATGAGAGGAATCCTAAGCTGATACTTTTGAGAATCTTTTGAAGGCATATTGTTATGCTTGTCTTTGAGCAAACCTAAATGGCCTTTTTACTTTCCATTGTCTGCTATGGTTTTTAAGTGCTTTTTAGTTTCACTGACTCTCATCCTGCACAGGAAGCTTCAGTGAATACTGAATGTGCGGTTACAGTCAAGAAAGTCACACTCATTAAAATGATATTTTGAGGTTGTCCATTTATTTGCTATTTATGAAATGCATATCGAATTTGCTTATTGTATAAAAGTCAAAGGCTGATCTGTCAAGATTGTGGAGACAAAACTTTTGATCTGAAATTTTCTTTGCTTCTAATCAAAATAATAAGAAATTTATAATTCTGGACTTCACAAGTGGTTGCTTTAATGATAGTTTGCTGCTCACTATATTGTAGCCAGAGGCGTTTGTGAATAAAAGGTCTGCGCTGCACAAATAAAAACAAATAAAAATTTTAGCAGCCTAAAATGCTGCTGAAATGTAAAAATGCAAAGAATGTAGTGATGCCTTTAGTTTCAAATTTCTCGTTTTGAAAGAAAATAATTTACTTCTTATCCCCTATCAGTTGTGTGGCCTTTTTACCAAAAGTAAAGTTTCATAGAATGAGGATTATTTGAATACTAACCTTTAGTCAAAAAATGTATATTTACCATTTATTTTGTGCAAATTATCAAAGGGTACCACCGAAATATTTACAATAATTGCCTTGTTCTCTTTTGATACAGTTTGGACTGTGATGCGTTATATTATTACTATTTGAAATATGTTCTGACCCTCCCTTTGAGAATTATAGACCCCTGGGAACTTAGAGAGGGACTCACCTTCCACCAGCCTGAAACCCAGAGTGCAGTGAATGACTAATGATGAACAGATTCTAAAAGTAAGAAAAAACCTTGGTTTTTAAAAGCCTCAGAGAATATTGAGGTCCATAGTCACCACTGTATGATTTAGTCCAAACTAAATAATGCTAAGAGAAAAGTCAAAGAGCTCTTATAAAATTTTTAATCTTAAGTCTTTTTCTGATAGGGAGTTAAAACATGTATAGTCAGTCAATAACTGCCATGGGTCTGATTCCTGGGGTTTTACTTGTTCACTTGTTTGTATTCCACACAGGTATGCTCTGCTTTAAAAATACTCATATATGATTATTCTAATCTATAAATAAAACCTTGAGATGGATACTTTATAAAATATACTATTGATGTTATTTTAGAAAGAAAAAAGCCATTCCATTTTTAAAATAATGAATTTATATATCAAAACAAATCTGCATAAATTGGATAACTCCTTTGTAATCTTGTAACCCAATGTAATTAAATAGAGTGACTTTGATGTGATAATAACTCAATTATTTTTAGTAACATGTATTACTGTTAAACTCTCCCCTATGGAAAACATAAAATCACCTATAGTTAATTTCTTCATTTTTAACATTTTATGTTTTCTGATTTCTTCTTAAGCATTGGGTGACTCTGTTTGTTATACTTGTATTTTTCTCATTTTTCTACTTTCTCAGGCCACATGTCAGAAACTGATGATAGGGAACAAATCTCAAATATTATCCTGGGTCAGAATAAGGGAAGGCCTAAGTGGATTTTGTTTTGGAAGCGTTTCATTAATTTAAGGCTGAAGGCTTGAGAATATGGTCTTCCAAAGAGCCCCCTTCTGCTCATTAGATGTGTCAGTTACCCTCTATTTCCCTTTTCCTCCTCTCCCTCCTTCCAAACTTCCCCCTCTTCCTCCTTTTCTTCTTCCTCTTTCTCTTTCTTTTCCTCTTTTCCTTCATTTTCTTCCTCCCTTCTCCTCTCTTTTCCTTTCCTCTTCCTCCTCCCCTACTTCTCCCTTCTCTCTCTCCTCTCCCTCCCCACCCTTCATCTCTCTCTCTCTTTCTAAAGGAAACCTAAAATGATCCCAATGGAAAAGGTGATGTTTTATTAATCTATTTCATATACACTTTATTGTCGTTATAAAAGTAAAATTAAGCTACATGATTTATAAACATAGTTTGCACATATGTTTGAAAAACATTTTATTAGCTTTATCAAAGTACAATGTTTCTATTAATTTTCATTTGTGTAATTGAACTCATGATTTTATTTAATTCTTTCTATGTACCATCATACTGTCAGTTATCACAGTGCTGAGAAAAGGACCCCCTTGAAAGCAACTATATTCTTATAAGCTTAAGAAGCTTACTATTCCACATAGAAAAGCCCCTAAATTTCCACATTGTACTGCTAACATCTGTGTAAAGTCTGTTACCTTTTATTTCTTTTTTTTTCCATACACAGGACATTGATTTTGATGGACTTGGTGAGCTTTGTAGTTGCCTTTCTATAACAAGAAAAGGAATAAGAGGTTGACAGCCGAGCTTTAGAGTTAACCCTTTGCTTCTCCTCCACTCACCATCTCTGTTTCTAGAACACCACCAATGATTCTATTTCTGTTCTAATTCATACAATTGGAGCACCCATCTACATTACTTACCCTTTCTTTAACTTATAGTGCTGAATTAGCATCTCTAAAATATCTCCTGGTTTGTTTTAATCTAAAAATCCAAGTAGCTCTTATGTTTCTATGTCATTGCTAAATAACACAGATTAGCTGTGATACAAAATTTTCATTTGGCCTTAAAAAGCGATGCTGGGCAAAGTGATACTACATAAGATTGTCCTAAATGATCATATATTCTTGTCTAGGCCCCTAAAGATTTAAGATTTTTTCCCCAAAATAGAGACACTTGCATATATATTAGCCATTTAAACTTTTTCCTTACTGGAAATGTATTTTTAATGATTGTTTTACACAAACCTGAGGATTATCATATATAAATAATTAAAATAGTCTCAGGATTTAAGAAATATTCCCATATATATATATACATACACACAAGTACTTATACAGGCATATGTTTGGACAGAGAGGGCAAACTGAAAGAAGATTCCTTCTAAAAACAAAAGGCAAGATTAACACTGTATGGCCCCTAGAGAAAGTGTACCCTTAGTAAATATAAAATCTGGAAGGGCCGAGAGGGCAGTGGCTTCAGGTACAGCTTGATGCCTGTTACTTGGATTGTCTCAATCTAGATGCATGAAATCTTTGTGAGCATGCTTCGGGGAACAAAAAGATAATATTTCGGAAACCATGCCATATTCAAATGAAATTTTGATAAATGATACTCATATAGGGATAAGGGAGCCTCTGCCTACACATTTCACATGAGGGTAATGAACTTTGATTCCAAGCTGATAGTTTGATTGCAACAGTGCACATATGTTCCTGAATAATATGTCAACAAGGCAATATGCTAAACTTTGCAGGAGGCAAAAAGTCAGGAGTTGGTGAAATCAGAGGTAGCCTGGAAAAGGCAAATCAGCCAGGTGTATTTGTGCTGTGTGATGTCTCTGTAGACTCTGAAATACCAGCAACAAAGCTGCAGATAATAACAAGAATTCATTTGTTCCCACTGGCTAATGAGATCCAAGCACATGAGAACTGCTTTCTAAAGTGATTTTATATGACACTTCTCTTGGCACAGAGAAGTTACTCCACTGATTGTTTTCAAAATGAAGGCTATTTCAGTCCTTTAATTTCCTGAAAGCAACTGAAATGATTCTTCCCTATTAAGTGTTCTGGAGTTTATAAATTAAGATGGAAGAAAGAAAAACTTGTAAGGACAGTTTCAGAAAATGTATCCTTTGCCTTAACTGCCAGGGTGATTATGAGACACCTTATCTAAGCACTGAAATGCAGTTCTATCCCAAACACACTAATTAAAAGTGAATTTTGCTGTGTGTCAACACATTGGTGCCAGTTCACAGTTCCCTTAAGTACCCTCTTTGCTTTGGGTATAGAAACAAAATCTAAAAGTGCATGCTACTTTCCCTCCAGACAAATTATTACATCATTAATTTTTATTATAAAGTCTATTATCAGTGTCATCTATGGCGTGAACAAGAAGTATGTATTGCTAAAATGCATATTATGCTTTGAGTTTTACTTGCAGCTACAAAGTAGATATTTTTAAGTATGTATAAAGAATTTTTCATTTTATAGTCTTTTTAAAGTTAAAACAACCAGAATTATAGGGAGCATACATCTAGATTACAATTATTTCAACAAAACTACAAATGTATGACATTATCACTTAGTCTTTCTTGATATTCATACTTATATTATGATTTTTAAAATATGTATATTATATATGTGTTTATATGTATGAGTGTATATGTATATGCATAAATATATATCTGTGCATAAGATTTCTTTCAATTAGAAGGT
This sequence comes from Cheirogaleus medius, assembly GCA_008086735.1. NCBI lineage: Eukaryota > Metazoa > Chordata > Mammalia > Primates > Cheirogaleidae > Cheirogaleus > Cheirogaleus medius. The sequence continues at coordinate 15,388,620 of VBSM01003039.1, forward strand.
ATATGTACTATTTGTAATAAAATATTTTTAGGCTTTCTTTTAATAGTTGATCTATGTAGTAAAATAGTCCACAAAAGTGTTTCAAGTGGCACATTTCTCTTCTATAATAGTAGAGTAGCAATCTGTTTCCTAGTATCTGGACACATAGAATGTTCCAATACTATTATCTTTAAGTAATCAAACAATCCAGGGCATAGAAAAAAAAATACATTGTTATCTATCCATAGTTTTTGACGACAGCCATTATTTATCAAATTGCTCTCTTTTTCCCTACTTACATATAATTGTATAACATGATAGTAGAAAATAACTTAATTATAAGTCTTTTATATACCTAGACTTTGGGAAATATCACTTCTTTATTCTTCTGTTTTTTATTATGATTAAAAGATTAAACACTGTTAGAGTTAGGACCCTAGCGCTGTGGTTCCCAACCCTGGGTGGCGGACCAGTACTGGTCCATGGCCTGTTAGGAACCAGGCTGCAGAACTCTGCCTCCCACCCCCCACATCCCCTGATCCATGGAAAAACTGTCTTCCATAAAACTTAAAAACTGGGCCACACAGTTGGAGGTGAGTGGTGGGCAAGTGAGTGAAGCTTCATGTGTATTTACAGCCACTCCCCATCGCTGGTATCACTGCCTGAGCTCCGCACCCCCCACCCCACGGAAAAATTGTCTTCCATGAAACCTGTCCCTGGTGTCAAAACGGTTGGAGACTGCTGCCCTAGAGTATTATAGACACAGCTATAATTTTGGAATCTTAAAAAATGAGGCACATTTATAGAATAGTGCTCTGGTTTCAAAAGCAACTAATAAATATCAGTCAAATCATATATTGAGTTGTTACTGAGGAATCAAACAATCTTTTTTTT
>VBSM01003039.1:15389592-15454960 GCA_008086735.1 Cheirogaleus medius
CACTCCTACATTGCTGGTGGGACTGCAAACTAGTTCAGCCTCTGTGGAAAGTAAACAATCTTTTAATTGGCAGTAAATTCCGTCTAAGTTCAGAGAAAGCATCATTCAGGCCTAAGTGAACAAAATAAAGCAAAATAGAACTAACATTAAATAGAATGACATTAAATAAAACTAACAGATTATGTCAGAGCTAGTAAAAAAATGAAATTAATGTAAAATCTTTTTGAAAATTTTTTATACAAAAATGCAAAAAAACCCTTTTACAAATTTTCTATCTTTACCATATTTTGTGGTGTGCATGTGCATATGTGTGTACTTACATGGACTGATTGGAAATGGATTGGTTTTTTGTATCTAAAGGTTTTACCAGTGAGTTTATGAACTATTTAATAACATAATACAAAATTTAAAAATTATTAGTATTTTTTAAAATCTTTAATATTAGAGTAATATGTATTGGATATAGTTTAATAGTTTTGACATCCTCAATTCATGTCATTCATTTCTGGCTGGTGCACCTGTAGATATTTACCTACTGGTCAGAAGAACCCAGTTCTTTAAGTACAAGGTGCTTAAAGGTGTCAGGTGTCACATTCTCTTGTCAAGACTTTGTGATTTTTTTCACTCCTTGTTAGAGGAGAGGCTAAGAAATGTTACCTTTAGCTGAGCGATCTTATGCCTAATTAAACCCTAATATTTTGAGATAAGAGCAATCCTATCAGTCCACAAGAGAATTTGAAAGAAATGGAATTCTTCATTTCTATTTCAAAACCTCATTCATTGGGTTTGTGGAAGGTGTTTAGCAATTCAGTCACCGGTTCCTTAAGCACAAAACCTAAAAGCCATCTTGTATTACTTCCTTTTCTGTTCCTCTTCCATCTCAAAATCTCTCCAAAATGCATTTCCAACTTGTCCCTCAAAGGCCCAAAATTCATAGCCCCAAATTTGTCGTAAAACTCCAAAGATATAATTATTTCTTTAGCCAGAATAGAAGCCTCAGCTTATGTTTCTAATCCTTCACTTTCACACATGTGCCCTTTCTAAACCTTAACCTTTCTGATTAGTCTCACCTGAATTTTATGATTAACTATTTCATGAGCACAAGCAAGACTTCCCATTCTGCTACATTTTCTTAATAAATTCACTTTCTCACTCTCAGAGAAAATATCATATCTCCTCATTTCTTATCTCCATAAGCTTCAATCACCTCCTTCCTCTTATTTCTTATTTAATTATATGAATAGAAACTCTGATACAAAAACAACCTCACCAACACAGCACAAACTCTACTAAGCTATCTTGATAGATACCACTAAGCTATCTACAGATATTCTGTTTTATTCTATTGTGATAAAGAGATAAATGATTTTTTCTCTTATATAAAAGAATATAGTATGATCAATAACCATGATTTGCCAGAGGCTAAGGGTTTTCATAGGAAATGAGGCTTTCAGGGCAAAGATTGAGAAAGTCCCAGGCAAACCAGAATAAGTTGGCTACTCTAAATTCATATAATGTTATTCTTCTGCCCAAAAAAGCTCCAGAGGGCATTCATCTCACCAGAGTCACAGTAGGAACCATTTTTAATGTTCCAAATCCCCTTTCTGACTTTATGTTCTGCCTTTTTCTTCTTCATTTGGCTTCAGTCAAGAAATTTGGAAAAGCATAGTACTTTCTTTCTCCACAAAGTCTAGCTTCAGAACTTATTGTCTTGATAAAAATGTTTAATACTCAGTGTGAGCTCCCCGGGGCAAGAATTTCAAAAATATTTAGAGCAGTGATATGCAACCACAATTTACCACCCCTCTTCCCCTTCAGGGGACATTTCACAGTGTCTGGAAACTTTGGTTTTCACAGCCTGAGAAGTGGATGCTACTGGCACTCAGAGGGTAGGATGTAGTATCCTGGGTTGCTGATAACATACACAGTACAACTCCCCAAAACAGAGAACTTTCCAGCCCACAAGAGCTGGGGCTGATAACCATTATCTTAGGAGATGGAATATACAAAGGGAAAAAGGTTTAAGTGGAAAGTAGAATGTATCTTTTAAGCACTTGACAAGATATTCTTCTAACATTTTGTTTATTTACGTATTGATCTATCCACCCCATACCCACACACCTGAATGTAAGGGGAAGAGACCATGCTTTCACCAGAATTCTCAGTGGTTGGAGCAAAAAATGCTACAGAATAGGTGCCTAATAAATATTTGTTAAATATATGAATGGGAAAAATGATATATTAGTGTTTGGTAGAAAGCAGAAAGAAACTGGTTTACAAAGAAACAAATAGCAGTTTTTTTCTTCTAGCTTAACAAAAGACTGTATATAAGGTCACCATTATGATCAGTTTGGGATACCTACAGCAAATAAAGCACAGTGAATAAAATAATCCAGGTGAATAATATCACAAAACTCTTTTTAAATCCATACAGTCAAAAGCAGAGGGAAAAGAAATAAAAAAAACCATAAGAACAAATAAATGAATAATGAATAAATGCATCAATGAATACATAGGAAATGTATTTAAAAGAAAAACAAAATATGTTGCATTCATTTTTAAATTCTCATTTTCTCAAGTTACCTAACTTTAATTCATGTTTTTATTTTGTAGTAATTGTAGATTCACATTTCGTTCTCAGAAATAACAGCTGATTCCATAGACATTTTCTTCAGTTTCTACTAATGGTAACATTTTGAAAAACATGTACTTAACATGTTTGTATTCAATTTGACAACATATCTACTCAAAAGAATTCATTTTAGTTCATAATTTCCAAACATATAATTTATTTTTATTAACTGCAATATATAATCTTTTTGCCAATAATCTATTTCTGAATGAGGCCCTTTTTATAGGGAGGGGAGGGAGTGCTATATATCTACTTTTAAATCCAGTGTGTAGTTTGGAACTATCCTAGCTAAGCATTTCAAAATATAACTAATCCAGTTATTTCTGTGTTTATTGCTTCTAGTTTACTTCATATAATCTGGTCCTACCAATTTTGGGGACATATCATATTTAGATGTATAGTCACCACTTATAAATACTGTAAAGTTAATAAAAATGGGAATATGCTTTTTAAATGTATATAGAACCTGCCTTGTACCAGAAAGAATTTCAGGTGAATTTAATAGGTTTTTAAAGTGTGACAAGATAACATAAAATAAATATAAAATAATATTTTAAGAAAGTTTTTAAAAGAGCTAGCAATAAAGTAGAGGGATTTTCAGCTATAAAATATGCAAATAATCTAAGAATTTCATGCACATAATTAACTGGCATACTGTCTGAGTTGCCAAGGAAAATAATTTTCATTTTTATTACTGGGTGGGAAGGAACATCTGAGACTTCAGATGGTGAGTAAGGGTGACTTTGCCCTAATTCATAAAAATCAGGACATCACATTACAATACGATCAAATTAAAAAGGGCCTAGGGAGCATCCATGATGATAAAAGATGACTACGATTAAAACTTGTGTTATTTAGACATTGTTATTGGCACTATAAGTGTCACCATGTGCTCTGCAAGCTGCAGTGTGCCCTTAAGGTAGTCAGTCATATGGATAACAAGATCAATTTTTTTTTTCTCTATTAGATGGATGCTATAGGGAAGACTTATTTGAAATAAAAGAAAATTTCAAAATGCCAAAAGGCAAAATGTGAAATTGGGGTGCTATCAAATGACATATAAAAGTCTTGGTGAAATGAGTCCCTATATCATGCTTTATTATAGTTGTGCCTGCATTATTTTGTTATTTTTAAAAAATATCTTCATGTTTGTTTGTTTATTAATGAGAAGACTTGGTAGTCAGAGGATTTAAGATAGAATTTTCCTTCAGTTCATTCTCCTCAAAAAGAAAGCTTGTTGAAGAGGTTTATTTTGGGAGAATTTTGACAGGTAGAAATATCTATCAAGGTACTTGTTGGGCCTCAGAAAATTAATTTGAAATGAAAATTCCCTGATGACCTACTCTAACCTTGAAAAACAGTAAATGCAATGTTATAGGTATATAGGATGACTAAGTCAAGATATCTAATGTATAACATGAGGATTGTAGTTAATGATATGGTATGATAACACTGAAAAATTTCTAAAAGAGTAGATTTTAAGTGCTCTTACCACATACACACAAACACACACACACAGAAAAATAGCTATGTGTGATGATGAGTATGTTAATTTACTTTACTGTAGTAATCACTTCCTTATGTGTACATATATTAAAACATCATGTGTTCTATACTGTAAATTTATATAATAAAATTATAGCATGAGGCTATAATTTTTTATAATTATAGTGAGTACTCTGATAGCTCATTCACATTTGCATTTTTAATATTCAAAGTTATCCAAATTTTTCATCCACTATGTTTCATAATCTCTTTTCACTCTCTTTCTGGGTAGATTTGTGATTTTTAAACACATATAATTTCTCTTGTTCTGTTAATCCATTAAATTTTTTGCACATTTAGAAACATGTATATTCTTATATTCTTTGCTAACCTGATATGCTTACACAACTTTAGAGAACTGCAAGTGTTTTTGAATTCTATATTTTAACCTCAATAGGTTAGCTTAGCTGACCTTTGTATTTATGTGTGAATTATGGTGCAGTACTACATGCCTTGTTTCTTAAACGGCTTGCATCTCTCCCATTATTGAATATGTTCCTATCACATTGCATGATTGAGTACACCTTTCTCTATATCTGCTTTCTCTCATTTAGGAAATGTGTGTGTGTGTGTGTGTGTGTGAATATTTGCACTTTAGGACATTGTTGTGGGCTCTATAATGGCCTCTCCAAGATGTACATGTCCTAATTCCTGGAACCTGTGGATGTTATCTTGTATGAAAAAAGGAACTTTGCAAATATGATCAAGTTAAGGATTTCAAAATAGGGAGATTATCCTGTATTATCTGATTGAGCTCAAGGAGGAGTTTAAAATATATTAAATAATTTACATACATTTTACATTTAAGTATGAAATTAAGTGTTTTTTAGTATATTTACGGAGTTGTAAAAACGTCACTCTAGTTTAATTTTAGAAGCATTCTATTACCATCCAAAGTATCTCATGCCCAGTTTTAAGGACATTTAAAAAAAAAAAACACAACTGCTACATAATATACATGACAGCATTCCTACTTTGTCAAAATAATTTAGCCATCCTTTTTTAGAAGTGGAGGAGGATAGCAGTGGGAATACCAATGGGTGGGTTAATGTCTGTGTTAGAAAAATGTCTGTGCTCCTGTGCAACTTACAGTAACACTCTTCCATGGAAAACACCCATTAAAAAATAATAAACCCTGTTTATCTTAGCATAGAAATTTAGACAACAGCTCTTTCTTTCTGCTTGTTTATTCCACATAAAATCTCAGATGACTTTAAAAGAATCTAAAATAAAAGCAAGGAAAATATATAGAAATTAAAATGTTATTACAAAGTATGTCTGTGAATGAAGCTGACATTTGAGCACCATAATAAATCATATCAGTTACTAGAGTTGAAACAGAAGTTTGTCACCAAGATTTTTAAAATTAATGTGAAAAGGGACTCTTTTTCATCATAATTTTGTATGACTTCAATATATAAATCAGCTGATTATTTAGAGAAAATATGATGCTGCTTGGTATAATAATTAGAGTTATTTATGCCAAATGGTCTTCTAATGCGGACACTATTATAAAGTAAAATCATTCATTTAACAAATATATGTTCAACCTACTATGTGTCAGATACGATATTAGGAGCTTGGGAAGCATCACAAAAGAAACAGATTAAAAACTTCCTCTGGAAGCACCCAAACACTTTGCATCTCCTGCTCTAATGTCCTTAAAAGAGACTAAGCAATGAGCTGTGTAAGGCTGGAGGCACTACCCCAAAATCACAACTTAGTAAAATCAATTCTAAAAATAGGATGAACTGTGTCCTTGAGAATCATTTAGTATTACAATTCGTTTAATAAATTTTGGCTGACATTGATTGGAGATTTTATTCCCTGGAAAATGTCTGGAATGTAGCTATTCTGTGTAGCCATTGGAATTCAAAGCATGCTCCTTGGGAATAGTCAAGGTGGGGGTAGGGTTATAATCCTTTTATAGAGGCTGAAAATCTCATTAAAGTTGTCTGAGCTGACCTGTGAGAGTATCCACATTCAGAACTCAAATTTCTCTCCAGAAAATTGTTTTGAATCGGCTTTACCCCACAGAGCTGTCACCAAGGATTCCAGACGTACTCTATAAAGCAACTTAGTTTTACTCAGAAATAATTTTCATATCAGCATATAACTAAATATGTTTGGATGAAAAGAGCATCTTAAAACACGCATGGAAACTCTACATTCAAGAATGATGTTTCCCCATATAATTTTTTAAAAGTGGCTAAAATTTTAAAACTGTAAGATCCTTACTGTAGAGGCATTGTACATTTATTTTTTTCTCACCATTTTATTCCTAATATTTAGCACAGTGTCTTAAGCATCACTGAAGTACTTGATTTTCATACCAACCTTTCTCATAACTTTAAAAACAGGTCACTTGTGATTATAGATAACAAAGACAGAACTCTCATTCATCTGACCCCAGAACTCAGAGTTGTAATAATTATATTAATAATCTACTGAGCACATGTGTGCCAGAAACTGGAAGTATTTGCATCCCTATTTAATTTCTATGATGTATCATTAACTACATTTTGCATATTAAGTTAAAAAAAAAAGCTCAGAGAAGTAAAGTAACTTCCTTGATGTTACACAGACTTTTTTATAGCAAGTAGGTTATTTAAAAATCCCTATGTGACTAAAATAACTCATTTTTAACCAGCTGATTCTTTGTTTATCCATCTCCTCTCCTCCTTCCCTCCCTCCCTCCCTCTCTCTCTCTTATTTTTTTTCCCTTAGACCAGAGGCTAAGTATATGCTCAGTGTCTATGTGTACCAGGCATTTCACTAGGAATTGTGCATTCCCTTGTTACACTAAAACAAATAAAGATACAAAATGACATGTGTTGAAGTTTTTTTTGCTTTTCTGTGGTGCTGATTCAAAGAATATTATAAACTGTGGCTGGCGGACAGAAAGGTTCTTATAGGAGTGTGAACACTTACTAGGCTGACATGTGGAGGTCAAAAGCAAGCATTTGTACCAGAAGAAAGAGCATGAACGGAAGTATAAAGACATTAAAGAGCATGGCAGGCAGAGAGAATTATAGCAGTTCAGTTGGTCAGAGTGTAGATGAACAGGTGTTTGAAGAGGTTGGTCAAAGCCAGCATGACCTTTATGTAGAAGGCAGGGGGAAGTTGCTATGTAATTTAAGCAGCACATGACAGAAGTCCATTCGGCTGCTCTAGCATGAAAGCGGGCAAGGAAGTGGGCACAAATACTGAGAAAGAAGAAAAGAGAACCTGAATTAAGACAGTCATAGCAAAGCTATGAAGGAGGTAGCATACAGACAAAATTCAGAGTCAGCTTTAATGGACGTAAGGAGCGAGTACTTGGATGTGAAAGTGAGATGCAGCACGAGGTAGATCCAAAGATGAATCCCCAGAGGACTTGCTGCTCTGCTGTGGAGACAGCCAGCGTGGCCAGCAGGTGCCGACAGCTGTGAGTTTCCTCTCCCAAGGTCATGCCCTTCCCCAGAATGGCCTGGATTCAGTTACTGATCAAAGAGGGGATACAAAGGCCCAGACATTTCAAGGCCACGGTGGCTGGTTTGATGGACCACTCTAGCGTTAGAGCATTGTCTGAGGCTTCATCCAGCCAGCAAAGTACTTCAGCTGCTCCCCCTGCTCAATCCTGCTGATTTCCCTTCCCTTGACAGAAGACAATCCTTTAAAAAAAAATTGGCACTCCAAACACCATGTTAGGTACCTGCTTTCAGAGAACTCAACCTATGACAATAATGCCTAAGTATCTAAATTGAGGCTTCATTATCGAAATAGGAAACAGTGACAGGGGAAGTGGTGAAAAGTAACACATTCAGTTTTAGAATAGGACATTGGAGGGAACAGTGGATGAGTAAGACCAAGATCTCCTGCTGATAGGAAGATATTTGGAACTATAGCTCAGGATAAAGAATAAACAAAGAATGAGTGGAAATTTATATTTGGGGACTTTTAAAAATAACAAATCCAAAATACCTTTCATGTTTTTCACATATTGTAGATATATTTCAAAGAATATTTGTTAAGATTCTGATTAAAACTAAAAAGCAATGATTTTGTTTACAGGATGAGAAGATTTTTAGCAATCTTTTTCTTGTTCAGTGATTTGAATATTTATAAATTGACTCTGCTGTGCACCTTGAGTTGAAGGTTTACAGCATGCGAGTCCAAATTGAAATCAAGATTCCATTCCCTTAGCAGCTCTTTCAGGATGTGGCATCCCTTATGTCAAGCTATTTTCTTTATTGCCCAATTTATGCATAACTGACAAGGTGTCCCAATTGCTTGGTTATGGTATCCTTGCTCCTTCTTTGATGGGAAAGTGATTATGTTTTAGTAGACTTTCTACACACACATTTGTCAGCTTTTAGCTGTTGCTTACGTCCTCAGTTAGGTTGTAATTGATGCCCAAGGGTAACTTGTACATTTGAATGAGAGCAGTTAGTGATTATTCACATCCTATCATTTATAAACACAGGAATAGATACAAGAAAGTTTATTTCTTCACCTTCATATCTCCTACATATGCATTTGAATGCTGAATGCCATCACCAGAATTTGCTGCTTCAAATTTAGCCCTTTTGTGCCTTTTTTCATTTCACGTTTCATTAGTTAATAGTAGTGGATTCGTGCCAAGTAAATAATATATACATGTATGACTTTGAAGTTGGACTTGAGAGTGCATAACAAGAAAGACATCTCCTACTAATAATCAAATGAAAAAGCCAGTGTGATTGCATGCACATGCAAACACACACACACACACACACACATACACATACACATGCCCCTTTTCTCTCTCATAAATAGGGGTTGTGAAAGATTGTTCTTCTAAACAACACTGGGTAGTTAAATGTTTGATGGGAAGAATTAATGTAAAGAACTCTATGCTCTCTTATGTCTACTAAATATAGACCTATTTTTATATAGACATATATTTAGTAGACATAAATACAGACAAATATAGTCAAATGAATGTAACCTATAGCCAGGGTAACTGTATGTCGTAGTTGCCAAAGACAGCCCTGGTTCATGCCTATTGTTCTCACACAATTATTGATAGTGTCCCTCTAACTCTTCAATCTGTCCTGGTTTGCATATTTAATCACATGGCCACCTTACCTAGCATACTCATAAATTATTTAAGAATTTAGCTTGTTGATATGCTGCGTAACATGTGACCTAACATATAACTTTTATTAAATAATTCTAATCTATGACTCAAATCTTTACTACTGGAAAGAATTAGTGGTTTGAATATTTGGGGTGTTGTTAGAAAATGTTCAGTATGATTCATTTTGGAAAAATGTGAAATTTATTTAAGGAATAAAACAGTCTTAACATATATTAGTTTATGAATCTTATGTCATCAATGTGGTGTGTTAGAATGATTCCTGATTCCATGCAGGAGACTCAGCAATGTGGCTAATTTTCTCTAAGCCTTTGATAAGGTAGCAGACTTCTCTCAAATTTGGGTTTTCATATGATATGGTTTAACATAGATGAAATATTGTCTATCTTCAAATATTATAAGTTTATAAGATAATCAGTCGTGAACTGACTTCAGTGGCAGAAATCCCTTCAAAATACCCATGGTTCTAAGAATATTTGATAATGAGGACATTAATGATGATAATATATGATTGCTTTTGTGAACTAATACTGGCCTTTGTTTTTGTTAACTAATGACTTTAAAATATAGCAACTGTGATATCAAAAACTTACCTTTATATTATATTTCTAATCACATTTCTTCCACTAAATTCTATAGCCATCACTTCTCAGATAGAAATATGCCCTATTTCCAGTCAGCTTGTGTATTATAATTTTTATGATTTTAAAATAAAATGTTACACATTGACATTATAAATATGCTCATGAGTTCTGGGGCTATAGCTTTGTGATATCATCAAAATAATATGAATACAATTGTTATTTAATTTAAACATAACCAATAAACTATTAATAATGTGACATGTTTTCAGTGAATTGACTTTTTATACTAAAACAATCATAGATCTTTTATTGTATGGATAAAGCCAAGCATAGTTTTTCCTTTTTAAATCACTTTGAGGAGTCTTTTTGTAAAACATTTTTTCACATATTTAAAGTGTTCATTTCTCAATGAGATGTCTTACTGTCATAACAATTTGACATTTAAATCAAACATACTATCTTTATGTTTGTAATTTAAAATATCTTTCCTTAAAATATTTGTACCCATTTTTTTCTTCTAATTCTCTTCCTTGCTCCTCTTCTCTTTTTTAGATAAATATTGGCCAAACCAGTATACACCTCCTGTCTTCAATTCCTCAACCACATTCAGATCTCAACATTTATGATCTGGGTTAGCTCTCACTCTAATAATTAAAATTAATCTCTGAAGATTGTCAAGAGTCTCTTAACTGAGAAATCTTTTTACATGTGTTTATGTGGCCTTTAAGTGATTTCACATTCCTAAAGCACTTAACATTGATGATAATTTCTTATTTTTAAAGATTTCTTCTTTTATATATTAGTAAAAAATGGTCATTTTATTCTAATTTCCAAATTGACTCTTTTTCTCTGAATAGACATGTTGTTGAGAAACCTATGTTAACATTGTTATTCTTTCATAAACTATTCTCATTCTTTTTAAAATTTTATATGTTCCAATGAATTGAATGTCTATATTGATAATTTCAAACTTTTAGACTCTCCTAAAATTAAGAATTGCATTCCCAACTGTTTTCTTAACATCTCCATCTGGAGTCCCTGCAAGCAGTTTAAATTCAACACATCTAATACAAAATTCAATACCCTCTTCCTAGAAAAAATGTCTACTGAATTTTCACTAACTACACATTCTCACAGAATTCCGAGATAACTCTCCTGGAATAGTTTTTGATGACACTTTCTCACACCTTGCATATGTTTGATTACCAACTTATATAAATTCTATTTACACAATCACTGATGTGAATATTTTTTTCTAATTTCTTTACACATGTACTAATTTGCCTATGTCCATGCCTATGTGTGTGTGTATGTGTGTGTGTGTGTGTAGAGTGGATAGTTCATTCTACATAGTATTTGGTACATTTCTTTCCGACTTTTTTTAAATCTTCCCTTTATCCATTTTTATTTCCTTGACTCTGTCTAAATTTCCTTTCCTTTTTAGAACTTTAATCATAATCTTTATGTGTAACATCTAAAACTGATTTTTTTTATTTTGGTATTCAAATATTTGAGAATGAATTATTATTATTATTATATTATTATAATTATTATTATTATTGAGAATGAATTTTTCACCTACATGCCTTTAAAAAGTGAATGAACCATGTTTAATTAAGTAGTTACTAAATACCATTATTATAAAATTGGTGCTGCAATCCAAATCTTTATGTTTCACTGTAATTTTGCAGTATATTTTATTTCACTATTTTGTAGAATGCAAGACTTTTTATCACCTGGTGATCAAAAATTACACTTTCTTCACCTGCGCTTTAGTCATGTTTGTTTATAAATTTATACTATGTACTTGATGACCATAAATGTTTCTTAATATCCTTGTCATTTCTGAAAGCTACAACAGTTTTGGATATGGCATCATTACCTGTTCCAGGTACATAATGTGCTCTTGAAAACTATTTGGCGAATGAATGGATTAATGATTATTTTTTTTCTTCTGGTAGAAAATCACTTGAGAACAAGGAAATCATTTTACATGTCATAATAGTCACAATATTCTAGCATCTGCCTAATAAGTTTTCATTAAGCTTGAGTAGAATTTAAATACTCCTTGATAGAAAATCTTGTTCAATGAAGATATATTGTTGAAGTTAGTCTCTGAAATAAAAGGCAAGTTTTATAAAATCCAAAAAATATTTAAATTTGTCTATCTGCTATTATAGATGAAATGAACTGTATCATTTTATGACCAAAACAATATCAAAAATACCCTATTCCTATGCAAAATATTAATCTATTTTATGCTTGGTACATACAAAAGGCATTATATAAATGTTGTTTAATTGAAGATATTCATATTCTAATCTAAATTATATATTCTGGGAAAATACTTTTAACTTTTGAGGGAAAATTGATGAAGTCAAGAAAGCTATTGGTTTTCTACTTTACATCAAGACAAACCAAATTTATAAGAGATGAATGGATTTTGTTCATGACCATTATGGATTCTGTATGGAAACAGCATTATGCATACTAAATCTAAAAATCAGTTTCCTGATGGCAGCATTCCTGCATTTGAAAAATGTTTCATAGTATTATAATGAAATATGTTATACTGAGAATTGAGCTTTGGTGCAGAAAGTTAAAAATGTATACCTTCAAAATCATTGTCATTCACGTTTTTCAGTTGATAACTAGAATAAGGTAGGGCTGGTAATCAGTTCTTTCAAAGTGACAGCTATAATAAACTGGTAGCAAATTCTCAAAGTAGTTCATAATTTTGACCTTTGGAAGGTATGAATTTGAAGGGAAATATAATTTGGAACCATGGATGGAAGAAACCTCTACTTTTCCAGGCTAATATTAGACAGTCATTTTAAAAAATCAAGAGGAACCAGCTGTACGTTTTACCAAGAGGAGAGGCACCAGTGTATACATATTGTGGGTTCTTAATAAATATTGTTGTCATAGCTGTAGCTTTTAGATAGCCAAAATGCATACCACAGACCCAATGGCACCCACACTTTTACTTTGTGGCTTCTGGCTATCCACATCTTTAATGCAAATAGATGTGCCTTTCAGACATGCTATTTTTGTGTGTAGTAACTTCATTTTCATCAAAATGTCATTTCCTCCAGTTCTTTATTCACTCCTACTACTGTTATAACTTATAAAAGAAGGATTTTCATCTACCTTTGCTTAAATGAATATATATGCATTTTAAAATGTAGGATTATAACCTCTCACTCTATTACCATCCTTAGTATCTATGCACTTCAGTGAAAGTCTGCTATAAGCTTTAGTTAATTTGCTTGGGATTTAATTTTCTGAAGAGTGTGTGACTCTGCAAAGGAAGAGGATGAAGAAATAAAAGGAACTTCTAAAAATACTATACCATCTTATATCACTAAACCACATGTTTAATCCAGTATCAAAAAAAGAAAGAATGAAAGAAAAATGCCTTTCTCCCAAACAACAAAAGACAATTTGACTAAGTATGTAAAATACATCTACCAATTTATCTGACCAACAACTGGAATAAGGCATAAGGGGTTGACACAGAGCACAAAGTCATAGAAATTTAGACCTGGAGAAAACATTAGAAATCACACCTTGCAATCTCTCTCAGCCAATAGAAGGCTGAGGTTTAAGAGATTTTTTTGACTTATTCTAATTCACAGAGTCAATTAGTGTCAGACTTCACAAAGTCTCCCATTTTCAAGCTTTTTAAAAGAAGTTTTTTGCATCAGGGATGCTACTTTTTACATAATGATTTAAATAATAACATTCTAATTCTTTTGCAGCAGAATTTCATAATTTTGACACCTTTGTCCACAAGTAACCTGAGTATTCAAAAAAAATTCTTATTATTAGATCTTACCTCTTCTTTGCAACAAACCATTCATTGGGTCCACATCTTACTCAGAGATAAAGCCATGGTCTTTCCAGTAGACTACATGGCCCTAGATGAACCATTTCACCTCTGCTCTCTCTGTAACCTATTTCTTCTCTCCTTACCAACTTACTCCAACTACATTGGCTTCCTTACTTTACAGCAAACATCACAGTCATGTTCCCTCTCCTGGGGTTTGCACTTCGTCTTTATTTCCCTAAATGTTCTTGTCTCAGTTACAAGTATGTTTCAATTGCTCACTTCCTTTAGGTCTTTGTTTAAAACTCATACTTTTTTTTTTTAACCTTTCAAACTCAACAAGTTTTATTGTTTGCTAGGGCTGCCATAACATAATACCACAGACTGGATGGTTTGAACAACAGAAATGTATTTGCTCACAGTTCTGTAGGCTGGAAGTTTAAATCTCACATTTTAAAATGAATCTCTTCCTGACCACCCTACTTAAAGTTTATATTTTATTCTCTGCTATATCCCTATCTTCAGAAATAGTGTCTAGACCATAGTAGACCATCACACCTGCTGTTGCTGAATTCGTAGGTGAATGAGTAAAAAATATTAATTTGTATTTCCAATAAATAAGATGTAAATTATAGACGGTTAGCAGAAGTGTGAAACAAATACATACCTCTTTGTTTATCTGCCAAAGATTATGCATTGATCTATTGGAGAAACATGAATGAAATCTCAGAATATCAAAAACCTTACCAATATTATTTTCACTAAATAAATTGCTTTCTGTTTCATTCCATCTCATCACATTCCCTACCTCCTTTAGTCAATATCTTGGCAGCTAAGAGGTATTTAAATATCTCTGTCATCACTAGTATCGCCTACAAGTGGCATGGATGAGAACAGTGAACACTTAACGGAAGTTCTATTCTTGAGAGAATACTAGTTTTATCTGTATTTAAAAAAACTTTGTATTCTCTATGGAATTTAGGCTAATATTTGGGGATGTAAATAGTTTCAAAAGGTATTCAAAGTTTCCATATACAGAATTCATCATTGGAAGAGAGTAGACAGACAAAATGTGGTAGCCACACTTTATGGAGTATTATAAAATACTATGGAACAGCATATTAGAGATGCCCTTAGATGTGTACATAGAACATGGATAAAACTTAAATAAATAGTATTTATTAAAAAGGTAAGAAAAGACATAATATATATACACATATGTGTTTATGTGTATATTTATGTGTATATGTACACATATGTATGTAAACACATACTACTGAGTAAAAAGTAAGAGTAAGCAATACATATATATTTCATATATATATAATTTCCTATATATTTCATATATGTATATTTTACGATATATATGTATATATTTACCAGAAGGTATATATATTCCCACAAAATGGGATGCATTAAGGACTGCATAGAAGAGTTAAATTTATTTGAATATTCTATTGACAAAAACTAAATGCTATTAAATGCAGTAACTAGCATTCAGAACCATAAATCTCATAATATAAAAATTAAATTAA
The DNA here is from genome assembly GCA_008086735.1 of Cheirogaleus medius. NCBI lineage: Eukaryota > Metazoa > Chordata > Mammalia > Primates > Cheirogaleidae > Cheirogaleus > Cheirogaleus medius. Next base: position 15,404,837 of record VBSM01003039.1, read on the forward strand.
GTTACTATCTAAAAGAAGTCACTGGAAGTCCTATTTCAAGGTACTAATTCTCATTCATTAATGTTAAAAATTTATAATGAGATTTCTAAAAATGTGTAAATCAACACCTCCCATTGTGCTCACTTCAGAAGCACATATACTAAAATTGGAACGATAGAGAGAAGATTAGCATGGTCCCTGCGCAAGAATGACACTAAATAATATTTTAAAAAAACACCTCCCATCGATATTTGGATAAAAGAAATATTTCAAAATTTGAAAATAAGCAACAGGAATTGCATGGACATTAAATGATTTGACTTAAAATCAACAGTCTGTTATATCCACTCTAAAATCTTTCCTCTTCTTCCGTGTCAATCCAGCCATCTAAAATGATGTTTAGAAAATATTTCAATCCCATTTAATGTACTTGAAGATAAATTATGAATGAAAATACTATTGGTGTGTCTTAAATCCTGTTTAGAAGTAGCTTAAAGATAGTAGGAAAGTACTTTTTGCCATATATGTTATTAATTAACTTAGTCTTAGACCAAATCTAGTAGTGTAGCAGGAATGCCTGTAATGAATTGTGATTGTACTCTAATCAGATATTAGCATAAATACATATCTTCTTTTAAAGCTTTTGCGTAATTAATGGTACACAGTCATTCAACTCATTTACACACACACATATGTATACTCACTTTAAAACTGAAATAGAAATATATATAATAACTATTTCCTTTTACAAAGGCACATGTCATTTTGTATGCTTTCATAAAGCCGCTTGTTCCCTCTGTGTTCAAGCTTTACTGGTGCCATACACAGGAGTGAAGCTTTCTACTGCATTGTCTTCAATATTTAATTGTCTATTGAACAAAGCAGCAAAACTTTATTTCTTAGAAAGGTTTACTGAAATCATTATAAGCTCTTAAACCAAAACCAACTTTACTCTTCAAGCAGATTAGCACCATTTTATTTCCTCTATTAACAAAAATTCAATTTCTCTAATATAAATAGCATGTGTATTTGAAAACATGGAAAGCAAATTAATTAGGAAAAACTAATGTCCACCCAACTGTTTGTTTAGAAATATGTCATCTTTAGACTCTCATTACTGTTTTTCTACTTTGGAGCTTAATTAGTTATGGAAGGTAGTGGTAAATTACAAAATAAAACTTCTCTCTAATTTGGTAAGTACCCATCACAAATTGAAAATCGTTACATCTAAAAATATTGACTTTAATATTCATGACTTACAAAGAAAATTATAACAAAATACCATCCCAAGTGATACCCTCACTTCCCTATTTAGTAACTGGAGATATATATTAAGGGATATATTTTAGAATAGGTTTCTAGTTTCTGTATTTCCTCTATGACAGATCATCTAAGATAGATTAGCAAATTTGTTCATGTGCCTTGTAGTCTTATAAGTTATTAGTTTGACATTTTGCTACCACTATAATCAACACTTCATTTGTTAGTTGGCTTGTGTTACTGAACAACAAAGATGTTATAATTTTCCCAGTACATTTTTACAAAGATATATATATCTCTGTGGTTTTTTTCTGCCTGTAAGCACTCTTTTTCATTTCTCTGTGGTTTTTTTCTGCCTGTAAGCACTCCTTTTCTCCTATAGGTATCATAAACTTAGTCCATTAAATGTGTTCCTACAGAATTAGTCAATTCCAGAATAATTAGATTTCCATTAAAAATGTTTTGTGATATTTTAAAATAACAAAATTTTTGTGTTTGCTATAACTATAGAAATGGTCCAAATTTTTATTAATAAGACACAATTATTAATTGACTTTTATAATGTTTCTCTTATTTGCCAGTACCTTAAAAAAAAAGTATTAACTTGCTACTATCCATCCTCTATATCTTTATAGAAATATACATATAGATCCTTGTATGACTTTAGTAAATTTTATGTAGCTTAAAATACTCAGAAACTTATTTTTTCTTAATATTTTGTTTATCCTTCCAGACTAGTACTTAGTATTTAGTTATTGTCAGTGTAGCAAATATCAAATTTATTTTTACTGGCTTCAGATGTAGATAGAACACGTATTTGTTCAAACTCTTACCATTCAGTGATTAATTTGCAGGTTCTTACCATTAAAATAACACTATATTAAATATGTTTGTACACCTGCCCACATGCATTTGGTGCTTTTTTTCCTATAGGTTACATTACTAAATGTGGTATTTCTGGGTCAAAGAGTGTGAATATGTAATTTTAACATATACTGTAGATTTATTTCCAAAAAGTGTTTTAGTGATTTAGACTTGAATTGATGTCCATTTCCCTGCAGTATTGTACACAATAGCAAACACCTGAATCTATCAAATCTGAATTTTGGGACTATAGACATGAGCCACCACATCTGGCTGTTGGGAGACTAATTCGATCTCTTTACTCATTATTGGTCTGTTAAGAATTTCTATTTCAGAATTCAGTCTTGGTGGGTTGTATCTGTCAAATAATTTATCCATTTCTTCTAGGTTATCCAATTTGTTGGTCTAATTGTTCATCATAGTCTCTTATGATCTGTTTTTCTATGGTATCAATTTTAATGACTCCTATGACTCAATCATTTGCTCTTTTATTGCTGTCTCATAAATCCTATAAGCTTTCTTCAATCTTTTTCATTCTTTTTTCTTTTTCTCCTCTGGGTGTATATTTTCTAGTAACCTGTTTTTGATCTCACAAATTCTTCTGTTGGATCAGTTCTGCTGTTGATGCTCTCTTGCATTTTGTTGATTGTATTTCTCATCTGCAGGATGTCTGTTTGATTTTATGCTTGACTGTTATTTTAATCTATTACATTTCCTATTGTGGTCACTTATTGTTTTTCTCATTTCATTTAATTGTTTCTTTGCATCTTCTTGAAGTTGCTGAGCTTCCTTAAAATAGTTTTCAAATTCTTTATCAGGCGGTTCATACATCTCCCTTTTTAGGATCAGTCACTGATATCTTATTTAATCCGTTTGGTGATGCCAGTGCTTCCTTAATTGACTTTGATCCTTGTGGTCATGACTGGATGTCTGCACATTTGAATAAGTAACTATTTTTTCCAGTTTTTGCATACAGGCTTTATCTGTGAAAGCCTTGTGGCAGGCATGGAACTGGGGTGTGTCTGAAGCCTGGGACAGAGGTAGTCAACCTGGGTGCTGCCTGAACAGCAGTGCTGGGCCATGCCAAAACCCTGAGGCCCACTGGCTGGCATGACATTGCCAGAAACCCAGAGGAAGCTGACTGCTTCCTGCCATTAAGAACTATCAAGAACTCAAAGCCTCTAAAGGTTGTCTGTCAGTGATGTGGGTCAACAATCAAGTCTGCCACAAAGCCTGAAACCTGGGGCTGTGTGGTTCTACTTGATACCAGGGCACGTCTAGAGTTTCAGTCTGTGGCCACTGGCTTAAAATATGGAGCCAGGTGGTCTGCTCAGTGCTGGGTTTTACTGTGGCAGGCCATGTTAGGTTCCAAGGTAAAGTCTTACACTCACTTCCCTCTCTTTTCCCCAAGCATAGAGTATCATTCTCTGTGCTGTTTTTCCTGGGGTTGGGAGAGGCGATACAGGTAATGTAAAACTATTCTTCCTACCCGCTTCAGTGCATCTTTTCTGATTATTGTGCGACAGCCAGGTACTGTGATCTCTAACCTGGTTTCCTTAGCTATTGTGAAGGTATTCTTGCATGTGGATAGTTGTTCAAATCAATGTTTCTGTGGGAAGACTATTACTGAAGAGTACTACTCTGTCATCTTATTCCAGCCCTTTCTCCTCTGATCAATTTTTTGCTCTAGGCTTTTAAATATTTTCTAAGAGTATGAATACTCTAGCTCAATGAGGTTTAAATAACACATTATAAATTCTAATTATATTATTGACTAAATGAATGTTTATATTATAAATTCATTGTTTGCTAAAATTTCTTCTTATCTTTATTTTCAATGTTTTAATAACTCTGTCTAGATTCTACAGCTATTAAATTAAATCACCTTCTCTAATATTCTCCCAAGATGCATGGAAGGCACAAGCTCTGACTTTTCACATTTAATACTATCTTTTTTATGTTAAAAAATGAAATTATATCAATTGGGCATATATGATACTCTTGAAGAACAGATGACTTTTCCCCATAACCCACTGATTTTGTTCCAATGCCCTTCAATATCCAGTTTGTAGATGAGAAGTCCCAGGGTTGGCAGATTTTCTCTCTTTTTATTTCTTTTTTTTTTTCCTATCCTGAAGATTATAAGATTTTCTCCCTGTTTTGAATTGAAGATTTGTATCATGGTATTATGAATTATGTGTCATTTTTCCTTAATCCTGTCAGGGACTTGAAAAGCATTTTAAATATCAAGGCTCAGGGAAAATGCTTTTCTTGTTTGTTTTCCTTTCCTTCATTCCTTTCTCTTTCTGGACCCTTTTATCCACCCTCTCCTGTTTCATTTGCTTTATGTAACAAGTACCTTAGCTTTTCCCTGTTCCTTTTTTTATTCCTTTTTATTATTCTTCAATATAAAGAGCTATATCTCCCCATTGACTCTGCAGACCCTGATTCAGATTTTAGAGGTGATTATCTATATTTTCATTTAGTCACAAAATTTTAAATTCAAAAATGCTAGACATTGTGCTTAAATACTTGGTCCATTTCTCTCATTTAAAAATAGTGGCCACCTCCTAAGCACTAGCAATGTAGACAATTTATCCCACCAATGTAGCTCCCAGCCAGGTGTACAGGGTCAGCAGATAGAGGCAGGTATGTCAGAGGCCCAGGCATAAGTGATAGCCATTTCACAGGTGGACAAACTCACATTTGTAACCCAACTACCTTCAGAAAGCATGAAATTTCTTTTTATGCCTGCAACAAAATCTTGCTCTCTTCTTCTGGTTTAAACCTTTATCTGGTCTCAGGGAGAACAAATGCTTCCTTAGAGAATCTTGAGGCATCTGCACATTTGCATATGCTTCTATATTCCTTCCCACCAACAGAAGAAAATGTAGAAACCAACACCCTACCTCATTCCTTTGCTTTCTAGAATCCAAATTATTATTTTCATATTGGAAATGTTTCCTAAAATAGGTTTTTTTATGTCTATAAAATTTAATTAATTAATTAATTTGATTAGGTAACATATGAAGGGAATATACAAACTTAAAAGTTAGTTGAGAGATAAAATATACATGAATAAAATGTTTACTCTTTTATTACAGAAATAGCAATAGACTAAAAAATAAAATTGTTAACATAGAAACAGTTTTCTCAAAAGGGAATTATCCTATAATAATATTTTGTATTTTTTTCACAAAATATAGTATAGATTGTAGATTTTTATTCTAAAGCCTTAGTAGTGGGCAAGGACTTTCTAAACATTGTACCAAAGGCAACTAAAATAGGTTTGAGAGGTTTCCTCTTGACTAATGTTGGAAACTCTTTTTCAGAGTGAAGCCAATAGAGGAGTCAAATTTTTGAAATACTGATTCTGTTAGTGCTATAAATGGGTATGTAATAGTTTTTACACTACTTAACATACCAAGACAGAGGTATTTCCAGTACTCAGGGTTGTAATAGATTATAGTCATAGTTTAACCAATGACAATTTCAAGCCAAGCATAACAGAAAATAGCAAAATGCCTTGGCTTTCTCTAATATCCCTTTGCCTGTAAATCTCAGCAACTTACTCAAAGGCACAAATTCTGGACTAATAGGCAGCTTACTTACATCTGTCACTAACTTATTCTACTTCTCTTTTCCTCCCAAAAATAGAACTGTCATTCCCCACTTTAATAATGTACATAGAATAGAAAAGATATACAAATATAGATAGACACACACACACACACATATATATATAAACATTATTTTCCCAAAAGTATGTTGCTAACACTATTTTGAAGAGGCATCTGGCAAACTATATATATATATATAAACATGTGTATCCATAATATGTACAATCCTATTAATATTAATGTTATAGCTATATACTTATATTTATATATAATTTAAATAAATTGGTCATATTTACTCCAGATATTTTTTTACTTCTTTAATAAGCACAGATTTTTGCTAATGCTCACCATCTTCAGGTCAAGATAAATAGCTTCGGATAGGAGACATAGGAGGCATATTTGCATGTGTTCTGAACGAGGCAGAGAATGGGTCTGGCTTTGACCTAATAATCATATATTTTAATCATGCTATCCATGGAGGTGGTTTCATTGTACACTTTAAAATATGAAATTATATTTAAGGGCACCAGAGGGACATAATTAAATAGAACTTACACATAACCCTCTCTGCACTATTCAGGATTTATTTGTTTGATTGGGCAGGATGTTCCATAAACATTCTAAATATGTGCTAAACTACAGAGCTTGCACATAGGAAATAGCCATATCTTAGAAAAGGAACTAGGTATGCATTTGTGGAAATCCATTAATAATCATAATCTTGATAATAGGTTTTTTTTAGAATATCCCATTAAAAGAAATCTTAAAACCAAATTTATATTATGCCTAAATTATTTTTAAATTTTATTGTATATTTTTTATATAAAATATTATTTTATGTTACAAATTTGCTGCAATTAATTTTATATTTTTATTTATGTTATAAAATTTATATTTGGTAATATAATTTGGCATTTGTAAGGTCAAATGTAAACTGTCTTCTGAGTTACCTTAACAAAAATAATAACGGATCACCCAGTGGAATTTAATAAAACCTAAGTATTATTTAGCATTCTTTTGGCTGTAGGTGAAAGAAACCAAAACAACCAGACATAAATGGCAAAAGGAAAATATTATTACAAAGTATTAGAAGGAAATCCGTGCTCTTTATTTCTCATATGCTCTGCTGTCTGACTTCCACTTTATTTCTCATTGTCAACCAGCTCCGTTTGTTTCTGTGATCTGTGTGGTGAGTTGAATGATAATCTCAGGGCCCAGTTTTGGGCCTCTTGCACTGCAACACTTGTTCAACTTTCTGATTCTCCCTGGATATCCGACCTGGTTATAAAACATATCGGAATATTTCTTTTCTTTAATGTATAACGATACGTATAGGGACTTTCTATGAAATAACTCGCAGAGACAGAGAGGGAAAGCATCCAGTATGAACTATATTACCTCATACATGTCTCAGTATAACCAAATTCAAATCATATATAAACAGTGATCTGGCTAGAAGTGATACAAAATATCTTTATTTAAAAAAATGACCACATTCCGTCAAATAAGTGGTCGTGTCAGTCTAAATGTTTGAGTTAACACTAACTGCAACTTATTGACTCACTCCTTGATCTAAGTGAAGAAAAAAAATAAAGTGTGATTTATTTGTTGAAAATCCTATTGCTGTACAGGTAAACCTCTTTCTGTATGAGAGGCTTTTTGTTATATTCATCATTTTGACATTCTGGTTCCATTTGTCTCATCTTTCACAAAATATGGATATTACTTTTGTTTTTCACCTTGACCATTTAACATTATTGCAGAAGATAAAACCTGACTCTGCTGTCCTTTAACCTTGTGTGTCTAGAATTTCATTTTATCTGTTAGGTTTATATAGTTGAAGTGCTACACGGGAAAGGATGGCCCATCTACTTTAGGTGCCAGCCAAGATGGATGGCTTGTCTTAGATGATATATATTTTTTCAAGCCAATTGAGTGTCTGATTAATTGAAGAGAGAAAATTATTGCAAGAATTGCTAGCATGCCATTTATTCTCTCTCTGCTTTGCGTGACTTGCCTTTGTTAAAATTATATTTTTTATTCAATTTCTATTTGCATTCTTCTGGCCAGAATACTATATATAAGACACTGTGTTTCTGCAGAAATTGGGAAATAATATATGAGGTAAAATGCACTAAGAAATCTGAGGCAATGATAAATATCAAAATATATTATAACTCAAACTAAGAATGTAAATATATAAATTGCCAATGTAGTATAAGGCTACTTATGAATTTTGTAGAATAATTAATAAAGATAATTAAAAAGATAAAAACAAATTCAAATTAATAAAGATAATTCCAAATAGAGTATATATGCATTTATCCTGCACATGCCCCACAGGTACAGAAATGCCATCTCTGAGGCAAGAGTTTCACCTTCTCTGCTTCATCCTCAGGGCTAAGAAGAGTGCCTGATACCCAGGGTCTCTTGGTAAATACCTGTTGAATGAATTATGGCCCTAACAATATTTTAGTAACATTCCCATAGTTTCTAGTGTGCAATAAAGGAAAAAACAACAAATTAGAACATGATGTTTTCCAGAAATGAAAGTTGACTTAGACATAAGGATTATAGTTTTAAAAACCAGATTTTTCCATTATTCACTTTGATATAGGGTTTACTTAATGCCACATAATACTAATTCATTTATTCAGCAGCTATTTAGTAGACAACATCTAAATGTTCAGCAAAGTGTCAATCAGGTTTATTCTTAATTCTCATAAAACTGTAAAATAATTATTGATCTTTCACACTTTTACGTAAGGAGTGAGGCTCAGTGTATCTTTTCCAAAGTAATGCTGAATAAATCAATTATTTATAAAAAACTGTGTAGTTAAAATATGGAAAAATGCATGTCTAGACTTCCTATAAGTATAGACACCTATATACATGAAATTTTGAGGTTGAGCTAGGAACAAAGAACAGTTCTACTCAGTTCACAAATTTTCACTTATTTTTATATCTTAAAGAAAGTTATTATACCTTTAACCACGATCCATATTTTTTCAGGAAAAAACAATGTGTTTTCCAATTTTTAAAATAATGACTGGAAGGGTATAAAATATGCACTTCTTTCTCCATTTGTATTCAAATATAAAAATCTTTACTCACTTAAAAAATATTCTTCACTCCCTCTTCCATTTTGAATGAGGACTAATTGCTTTTTTGATGGCTTTATTCCATGACTTTGTAAGATAAATATCCTCTTTCTCAATGTATACTATTTCAGCCTCAATAGTAGATATTGAAAATTTAATAGTTTATTTTTTTCTTTCTATACCTTTATTTGTATTTCCCTCCATTTACCTTATTTTTTCTCTTTTTTGCTTTTGTTCTTTCTATCTTCTCTTCCTGTTCTTCCCTTCTTTCACTTTACCTGGCCTTTTTTAATTTTTGTAATTACTTCATTATTTCTTTTTTTTTCTTATTATTTAAGCAAATCCTTACATACAAGGTAAGTTGTGGCAGGCAGACTGTAAGTTATCTCTCAATGCTTCCCACTTTCTGGTACTCAGAAATATGTTAACACTTCTTTTTGAGAGCATGGGATGGCATAGAAACTTAATTTTAACCAATAGCATAAGGCAAAATTTTGGAATATCATTTCCATGATTGGGTTACATAAAATTGTTACACTTGCTAACAGACTCTGGTTATTTGACTTTCGTGCCTTGATAAAGCAAGCTGCCATGTTATAGGGGCCCACGTGGCAGAGAATTGATGGTGGCCTTCAGCTAACAACAGGTAGAAATTGGGGCCCTTCTATCAATAGCTCTTGAGAAGCTGAATTGCACCAAAAAATGTATAACCTAGGAGTAGATCCATTTTCAGTCTTCAGATGAAACCACAGACCTGGATACATCTTAATCATAGCTTTGTCAGATGATACAGCTACTCTGTGCCTCGATTCCTGTCCTAAAGAAACTATGAGCTAATAAATGTGCATTGTTTTGATATCCTAAATTTTATGGCATTATAATATTTTATCCACTAGTAAGTAACAAATACATATATTTTTCTGTGGCAATTGCTATATTTTTTCTTATACCATCATTTTAAAAGTGTATTTTAATATCTGTTTGATGGAGGCAAAGAGAGAAAATTTGCACGTTCCGTAATGTTGAAGTTTTTATTAAAAATTTTTTTGCATTCAACATCAGCTTGAACATCAATCTGGTTACCAATAAAAATATAGTCAGTAACTTAGGTTATATATTAAAACATTTAAAAAATTAATAGCAGCTTTTATTTTGAATGATAGAATATTGAAACTTATATAAATCTGATTATGACATATATGTGTACCACAAAATAATTCCAATTATATCATTTTTCCCTAAATTTCTTAAAGTTTAAAGTATAATTGATAAATAAAAATTATATGTATTTGTGATATAAAATGTAATGTTTTTATATATGTGTATATATGTATTATGGAATGATTGAATCAAGATAATTAACATATCCTGCACCTCACAGAGTTTTCTTTTCCTTTTTCATTTAAGATCTACTTTCTTGGGATTTTCAAGTATACAATACATTATTATTATTTATAGTCACCACGACATACAATAGATTTCCAGATCTGTTATTCCTCCTGTGTAACTGAAACTTTGTATCCTTTAACCAAAACTTTCTATCCTCCTGCTTCCTTCCTCCAGCCCCTGGCAACCATTCTGTTCTCTAATTCTATAAGTTCAATTCTTTATATTCCACATAACTAAGATCATACAGCATTTGTCTTTTTGTGCCTAGGTTATTTCACTTAGCATACGTTCTCCAGGTTTGTCCATGTTGTTGCAAATGACAATATTTCCTCATTCATTCAATCTGAATAATATTCATTTGTGTGTGTATATATATGTCTGGGTGTGTTTGTGTGTGTGTTTGTATGTGTGTGTGTACATATATATTTTATCCACTCATCCATCAAGGGACACTTAGGTTGATACTGTATCTTGACTATTGTGAAAAATGCTGCAATGAACCTGATAATGCAGGTTTCTCGTCAACATACTGATTCCATATCCTTTGGATATATATTCAAAAAGATCCCAAAAGCACGGGCAGCAGAAAAAAAAACAAGAGAAAAATGGAATTGCATCAAACTAAAAAGCTTCTGCACAGCAAAAGAACCAATGAATAGAATGAAGAGATGAGAACAGAATGGGAGAAAATATTTGCAGGCCATACATCTGATAAGAGGTTAATATCCAAAATATATAAGGAATTCAAATAACTCAATAGCAAGAAAACAAATAACTCAATTTAAAAATGGGCAAAAGACTCATGAATAGATATTTTTAATAAGAAGCCATATTAATACAAATGGCCAATGATTAGATGAAAAATGCACAACATCACCAATCATCTGGGAAATGCAAATTAAAACCACAATGAGATATCATCTCACATCTGTCAGAGTGGCTATTAGCAAAAAGATAAAAGATAACAACTGTTGCTAAGGATGTGGAAAAAAGGGAACCCTTACACACTGTTGGTGGGAATGCAAATTAGCACAGCCAATATAAAAAACATTATGAAGTCTCCTCAAAAAAAATTAAAAATAGAGCTACCACATCTTCCAGCAATCTCACTTCTGTGTATATATCAAATTACATTCTTACTTTAGTCAAAACATTGCTTTTGCTCACTATTTTAGCTTGCCAAAATTTGTGTTTGTATTGTTGTAGAAACAAATAATTTTATCCTCAGAGTTGAACTTATAAACTGAATTTATAATACTAAATATTACATATTTTACCCAAGAATGATTCAATTTTTGAATTTTTTTGATACTGTTGACTACATAAAATGCTGAACTTTTATTAGAATTAATTTTCTATTTGAAGCATAAAACAACCAGGACTGGGACTTGGGTGAGGCAAGTGAGATAATTGGTACACAATCTGTAAGAAGATATTCACTCTTATTGTCATTCAAATGTGAACTCTCCATTTGCCTATTTAACTAGAAAGATCTTTTTCTAGGTATGGAGTCAATGATTAACTACTATTGCTTCACCTTTTGTACAAATATCAGAAATCATGAAATTTAAAAAAGTGAATTTAATTTAGAAAAAATATTTGGTAAAATAAAGTCTTATTCACAAAGTAATATAGAAATACATCTTCTGTGGCTACACACATTAAATGTAGTCTTTGAACATAGTCTTTAAAGCAACTAATAACATTTATGTAGATGTCAACTCCTCCAGAAATTTTGTTTTCCATTTCCATGCTACATTATTATTAAACTCATGGCAGAATATGGACAAATATTGTGTGCACGTTTTATATTCATCACTACCTTTCTTAATACAGAAATATATAGTACTTAATTTTTGATTGCACAAATACATATTTATCTTGTCAATGCCAAATGATTTACTGTAATATCTTAAAAATGTAATCAAACAATAAAACAAATAAAGATTATATCATACAAGAAATGACAAAACTGTATAGAAAGAACATATCATGGGAACTTTATCTGTTTTCCCATTCAAATTAGGTTAGTTTTCAGGTGCCTCAACTTTGAAATTCAGCCTCCATTTCCTTCAGCTATTTTGATTAATCTATAGTTTTACACTTTCCCACTGACCACTCCCACACGCAGCCTGGCTACTTGATATGCATAGATATTTGCTGCATGAGTTTCAGGATAATTGTCCGCAGGAGCAGCAAATACCTGCCCACCATTGTTGGAGACCAGTGTAAGTACCTATCCAAGTATCCTTTGTTTAATCAGCATATGTTCTCCATGGTGTCTTTTAAAGTAAAGTGCATTTAGAAAGGGTTGGGAAAAGAGATATAGGTTATCATGGGTCATCATCACATTTAGCCATACGTTAAGGTGAGAACTGTCCTTGTTACCTGAGCTTCATTAACCACTAGATGAGTCCATGCAGAACCTGTGTTTCAACATATGAATTTGGGGGCAGGGGACAGACATTCAGTCCATAACCCCATTCTAGATTGTTGTATTGCAACTGTTAATAACAATCTTTGTTTAAAAATCTGGTATAAATATGTTAAACCAGAGAGGACACCACACAACTGAAATAAACTGAGATTTCCCCAGTCACACAAGAGATAGTTTATGATCTCTTATCATACCTACTTTACAATAAAGAATCTTAGAAAAGATGCACACCAGGCAGATAATTAACGGTAGAGCCAAGAATTGAACTTAAATTATATAGGTCCTGCACTCACATTTTTTTAACATTATATTCTTCCACAAACCATTGAATACTATTTAGTTGATGAAGTTCATTGCTTCCAATTTTTGAAGCTGTAACTTACCTTTCTACAATCTTGTTCTTATCACTTTTCGTGGATTTGCATTTAAAATTATTATATATTGCATATGCAACAGGATGCAATGTATTATTTCACTGTTTCATGTAGAAATTTCTAGTCAAATTATGTCCTTTAAGAATTAATGAGGTTATTTTTTTCTTTTCTTTTTAGATTTAGAGTAGATCTCACATACTAAATCTAAACAATCTATAGAAGAATGTTGATCACCTCAATATAATGGAATACATTATAGTAATTTACCATCCAAATTAACTTGATTTTTTATTTGTTTATAGAAAATTCATAGAAAAAAACTATTAAAATATTTTTAATTTGTTTTATTTTTAATTATGGTATATACTAGTTGTATATATTTATAGAGTACATGTGGTATTTCGATAAAGGCATATGATGTGAATTAATTGCATCAGGGTAATTGGGGTATCCATCACCTCAGGCATTTAACATTTCTCTGTGTTAGGAACATTTCAGTTCCACTCTTTTAATTATTTTAAAGTGTGCCCTAACTTATTGTTGATCATAATTGCTTTGTTGTGCTACTAAATATTGTTCATTCTATCTAACTATCTAATGACATTTTTGCACCCATTAATCATCCCCATTTCATGTTTCCCTCTCTGCTACACTTCCCAGCCTCTGGTAGCCATCATCCTACTCTCAGTCCCTATGAGATCAATTGTTTTTAATATTGAGCTTCCACAAATGAGTGAAAACATGTGAAATTTGTCTTTCTGTGCTTGGCTTATTTCACTTAACATGAAGTTCTCCAGTTCCATCCATGTTGTTGCAAATGGCAGGATTTCATCCTTTCTTGTCGCTATATCATATTCTATTGTGTATATATATGACAATTTCTTTATCCATTCATCTTTTGATGGATATTTAGGTTGATTCCAAATCTTGGCTATTGTAAGTAGTGCTGCAATAAACATAGGAGTACAGACATCTTTTTAATATACTGATTTCCCCTCCTTTGGATATATACCCAGCAGTGGGATTGCTGGGTCATATGGTAGTTCTATATTCAGTTTTTTGAGGGACATTCATACCATTCTTCACTAATTTGCATTCCCACCAATAGTGTACAAGGGTTCCCCTTTCCTCACATCCTTGGGAACATTCTTTATTGCCTGTGTTTTTGATAAAAGCCATCTTAACTGGAGGAAGATGATGTCTCATTGTAGTTTTCATTTGCATTTCTCTGATGACTAATGATGTTGAGCATTTTTGCATATATCTTTTGGCCATTCATATGTCTTCTTTTGAATAATGTCTATTTGGATCCTTTGCCCATTTTTAAATCACATTAAAAAATTTTCCAACAACTATTGAGTTGTTGGAGCTCATTAGATATTCTAGTTATTAATCACTTGTCAGATAGGTAGTTTGCCAATATTTTTTCCCATTCTGTGGGTTGTCTCTTCCCTTTGTTGATTATTTCTTTTTCTGTGAAGAAGCTTTTTAGCTTGATGTGATCCCATTTGTCCAATTTTGCTTTGGTTGCCTGTGTTTTGGGGGTAATAGTTAAGAAATCCTTGCCCAGACCAGTGTCCTGAAGCATTTCTCCAATATTTTCTTTTGGTAGTTTCATAGTTGCATGTCTTAGGCTTAAGTCTTAAATCCCTCTTAATTTATTTTGTGTATGGTGAGAGATAAAGTTCTAGTTTCATTCTTCTGCAAATGAATATCTAATTTTCCTGGAATCATTTATTGAAAAGACTGTCCTTTTCCCCCTGTATTTTCTTGCATCCAAATTGGAAAGGAAGAAATCAAATGATCCTTGATTGTAGATGATATGGTCTTATACCTAGAGAAACTTAAAGGTTCCACAAAAATCTATTAAAACTGATAAATAAATTCAGTAAAGTTGCAGGATACAAAATCAAAATACAACAATTAGTAGCACTTCTATATGCTAACAGTAAAAAATCTGAAAAAGAAATCAAAAAAGTAATCCCATTTACAACAGCTACAAATAAAATAAAATACTTAGGAATAAACTTAACCAAAGAAGTGAAAGGATCTCTATAGTGAAAACTATAAAACATTGATGAAAGAAATTAAAAAGGACATAAAAAATGGAAAGATATTCTATGCTTATGGATTGGAAGAATCAATATTGTTAAAATGTCCATACTACCCATATCAATCTACAGATTCAATGCAATCAACATCAAAATACCAATGACATTCTTTACAGAAATAGCAAACATAAAATTTATATGGAACCACAGAAGACTCAGAATAGCAAAAGCCATCCTGAGCAAAATGAACAAAACTAGAGTAATCACATTACCTGACTTCAAATTATACTATACAACTGTAATAACAAAAACAGCATTGTATTGGCATAAGAACAGACACATAGAGTAATGGAAAAGAATAGAGTCTAGAAATAACAATAATTTTCTAACTAAATTTTTATGACATCAGCAATTACCACATATAATTTTATCAAGGCATAATTTTTACTAACTTTGTAAAGTCTCCTAAAAGTAATATATTAAACTAATCGTAATAGTCATGGATCCTAAAATATTCAACTCTACTTATGTTTCTCATTTAATTTATGTTGCTTTTCAAGTGTTTCAGGCTTTAGTTGGGATGCCAAAATTTCTATGTGTGGTGAAAATATGTTATTTAAGTACAGGTAATTTTACATATTGTAAATGTGTAAATATATATAATTATGAATATTATATATAACACATCTTCATATGTATTTTTGCCAGGTATTTTAAATAACAAGGATATGTGAACATTGAGTGGGAACTATTTCCTGTAACTTGCTGTTTCATATCCTTGGGGATACACTCAAAGACCTCGTAAACTCATCCAGAGAGATTTGAATGAAATTCGTGGATTTATTTTGTAGCCATTTTAGTTTATTCTGGTCTCTTTAAATAATAACCTTTACAGCTACCTTCCCCTCTGCTCTGTAGAAAGCAAATTTCTTTATTCTTCAGAAGAAAGATAGGAAATTACACACCTATAAGGTGGAATGTATGTTACACAATCCTTCCAGAATTGTTTATATTAAGATCAAAGCTAGAAAGACTTCAGGGATAATTAAGTAATAATTAATATGTATATCATGGTTAAGAAAGCACTTATATGTTCTATATAAGTGAATATTCAGATAACATGAATTTATCCTTTAAGTGCCAAAATCTGACTAAAAAATAGTTATGTCTGGAAAGATTTCTAAAATACCTTACACAGTACTGTTCCTCTTTCAGCAGATTCAGGTGATTTGTATCTTGTCATTTGTATAACTCAGCATTTCACAAGGAGGAAGAGTTAGATACTCATTTGAACACTGTCTGCATTGTCTCATTTATTTGATTCATTTTTCCATCCTTTTGGCTGACACAGGTTCAGTAGTTAGGCCAGGTGGTGGAGCCAACAAATCTTGACTAGAATGTAAAATGTTGGCAAAATCAACAAAGCTCAATTCTTAAATGTCACACCAGCATTTTCAATGGCCTTATTACTTTGCTTTATTAAATTAAATAAGAAGTAGCTTGGCTTTTACAGTACCGATTTCTGTGATAACTATTTTATTTTTAGCAACAACATATAAAATACATCCCTTTAGAAAGTAATATTGCATTGTTTGATAATTTTCTGTTTATAATTAAATCAATAAATAGCCTTTCTTCTCATCCATGTATAAGTTCAATCTCCCTCTCTCCAGATTATGGTGTTCAGTTTCCCACATGCCAACCATTAGGAGAAAGTTCAGTCTTTTATTCTGCAATGACTTACCTGTAAGTTTTTTATATCCAGGTATCCTGCTGAGCTGCTCACTCATGTCCAGGATAAGGGAGGGATTCCCATATTGCAGTAACCTTAACTGACTATTTTGTTAGAGCTTATGTCTGTAATATTGATAAAAAGCACTGGCTAAGGCAGAGTAGTACCGAGGATCTCAGAGAAGATATCTCTGGGCAGACTGACCTGTATTAGCCACCCTATCTGGCCAGCATATGTTTACTGATGCAAGATATCTACCAAACAAGCCAGGACCTGAGAGCCCACTTCTACTCTAGGAAAAGAGGTTGATGAAAGTTCTTGGACCTGCCACCTGTGTGCTTGGTGGCAGAGGAGATACTAGTTCAGCTTAAGCCAGTTTGTTTGTCATTGAGAGTATTCTTGGCAGGAGAATATTAGTTGTTGTTACAGGGAAGCAGAACCAGCTTTGGTGGAGCTATCTGGCAAGGCATGTTAGCTATGGTGGGGAAGCAGGTTTCAAAGTTTATTTTCAAATTTGTAGTTATTGAGGCTAGTCTGCTACTTCAGGAGGCAGTACAGACGTTAAGGTGGAGGGAACATGGAGTCCTGAATAAGATTATAAACACTAGCAACTGACTTCTGGAGTTGAAATTTTGGCTACATAGCTTAGCTAAGTCACTAAGCCTAGTGACTTGCGCAAGTGACTTAATCTTTGTTTGCCTCCATTTTCTCTTCTATAAAATAGGCATAATATTTGTAACCTATCCCATTGGATTGTTGTAAGATTTAAATAAATTATTGAAATAAAGGGCTTAAAATAGTGCCTAGTACATCATAATGACTAAGTAAATATAAATGGTATTGTTATTATTTATTGAAATACAGCAATCCTTCTAGTGAAAACGTTCATTTGCAAAGTGAATGATTATTTCTGCTCACCATGAGTGAACAATTCTTTCATTGCACACACATACATAGTGCATTTTATATTATTATAAATCTTCCATCAAGGGCATGGATTTTAAAAAGGGACATGTTCTTGCTTCTTATGACATCAATATGAATTTATGGCAACTCAGACACCCTGTAACATGCAATATTAGTACAAGACATATTGAGCTTGAAAAACATCTCTCATGGCTGTTTTTTGACTGATTATCTTTATTTTTCCATACTTCAAGCTTTTATTCATATTCAGATTTATGATAGATTATGAGATTTTTGTTATTATCTATCCCCGGAATCCTTTCTTTAATGCCATTCTGTCCAAGGATATTGCCTATATCTTATAGGCTGAAGGGAATAATTTAAATGCCAGTCAGAAAGTGCAATGAATGCTTTTTGAAATAATTCAATTTCAGAACACTTAAAGCTTGGTTAATACATGTCTCCATGGCCTCAATTAACTAGATAATTGAATTATACATTCCAACCTCAACGTAAATTACTAAAACAATGAATAAAAGACATGGATCGGATCCAAACTCTTTATGCAGTTCCAACAATAGTTGTTGTCATATTAAAGATCTGAAAAAATATAACCCTTTAATAGTTCTCCATATTTTATCATGACATGTTAATGTTAAGTGTTGAATACATTTGCTATGTAGGATACTTCTCTGTTACAGTGAAATAGGGCAATGGGCAAAAAACTAGTTGTAGATGTTTTTCTACATCCAAATTTTCCTTTCAAAGTATTCAAACAGCTTCTATTTACTCTCTCACCTTTATCTATAGCCCCAGGAAATCTGATCTGCATAGTTCTTTCTATAACTCTGATGGAAGCCACACAATAAAAATAACTCTAACCATGATTTTTAAGTTGCCTAACAACATGAATGAATTTGGGCTAACTTCTTAATTATTGAAAGGAAGGAATAAAAATAATTGATTTAAGCTGCTTATATTAGGAATATTCTTAGGTTTAGTGTTTTAAAATGTAGGTTTTATTCAAGAATGGATTTTATTGTAAACCACTGCAGGATATTAGAATGTAGAAGTTGGTACACTTTTCATAATCTCAAATTTTACTTTTTACTCAGTCAAAATAAGAAAAGATTCTTAAGGAATTCCTTCATATTCTATCTCATACAGTGCACTGTAAAGTCTAAGTTTGGCTATTTGTTTTTATTAAATCTTATTGTTAAAAGGGATCTGAAATTTAGCTCAAGAAATGAAAATCACAAATGCATATAATTTTTAAAGTATTTCTTTGTTTTTATACCAATTTACGAAGTAAATTCACTTTTGAGTGGTGAATTGATGAAATATAACACTATTTTGTATCTAGACTAGCAGACTCTTACTAGAATGTTTCATTAAATTTCTTCATACAGATTATCATAGATTTTTATGTACCTATTGCATGTATATCAGTACATACTATAATACAATGCAAATATGCAGATAAGGATGTGTGTGTGCCTGAACTACTGAAAATAGTAACCCCAAAATAGTAAAAATAATGCACATATACTTATATTTGTGATTAATATGTTTGTCTAAAATCTATTTTTAAAATTAATAGTTCAAATCTAAAGTCTAAAATGGAATCATACCAAGATTTCAGTGTTTTTGTCAAATCTTATAAATTAATGTTAGAGATAGTTGTAAATAGCAAAAATAAAAGAGAATATGTGACAAATCCATATTTAGATTAAAAATTCAGTGAAATTGAAAAAAAGTGTAATATTTGTTGTGTGATAGTTTGTATTTTAAAAATTACCTTAGAAATATTCAAATTAATTTACTTTTACTCTTTGCCTGTAAAATCCCATGCCCGTATCCCAAAATATTTGCTTTAAATAGAAAACATGTCGCTTACATTTAGCACAATACTTTAAACATTAAAATAGCCAAAATATTAAAATAGCTTAATAATTGCTAGATATTATTGTTTAATTGGTATATAAGTAGAAATAGTTAAAATGATACATATATAATGTACAAAACACAAAATGTGGTGTTACAAATTCTCAATAAATATTAAGTACTATTATCTTTTCCTTACTGAAGCCCTAAGTATTTATAATGGCTATATATTCAAAAGTGTTCACATACACTTCAGAAGGCCCAAGGTAGTTCTTTTTGGTGAATATTCGTGATTATATTATACTACTTCAATGCAACAATTCCGTCAACTTAAATGGAAGAAAGATAAAATGCTTCTCTCCATACATTTCTATTTTCTCACATTTTAATTTCTGTTCTTGAGTGGAAGAAAGACGTATGAGCAGGCACAATAAGGAAGAGAAAGCAAGCTGAGCAATCTTCCCACCTCACTCATACAAACCAAAGCCAAGCAACATATTTTGGCAACTTTACTGGTGTAACCTGAGAAGTGGAGGTAAAATATTAATTCTATCACTGCAATTTTTTCTTCTTCAGGTGGTAAATGCAAAAGAAAAGATGCATGGGCAATGTACGTAACCATAGTATTTGTACCCCTATAATATGCTGAAATGAAAATAATAATAAAATAAAATAAAAAAAGAAAAGATGCTAAGAGTACCTATCAGTCAAGGGGATATAATGCAAGCTATATCACAGTTATGATGAGAATTAATTAATGAGATTACACACATAGCATTTCAGAATGGTATTAAGTTAAATGGTATTATAGGGATACTTCATTTTTTGTGTGTTTCACAGATACTGCATTATTTACAAATTAAAGGTTCATGGCAATTCTGCATGGATCAAATCTCTCAGAGCCATTTTTCCAATAGCATGTGCTCACTTCATATCTCTGTCACAATTTGATAATTTTCACAATATTTTGAACTTTTTCATTATTATTCTATCTGTTATAGTGATCTGTGTTCAGTAATCTTTGATGTTACCGTTGTAATTGTTCTGGGGCACCACAAACTACACCCATTAAAATGGCAAACTTAATAAATAATTATTCTGTGATTTCTGACTGCTCTGCCGACTAGACATTTTCCTGTCTCTCTCCCTCTCCAAAGGCATGTCTATTCCCTGAGACACAACAATATTGAAATTAGGCCAGTTAATAACCCTACAATGGCCTTTAAGTGTTTAAGTGAATGGAAGAGCCATACATTTCTCATTTTGAATCAAAAGCTAGAAATAATTAAGCTTAGTGAGGAAAGAAGCTGAGATAGGCTGAAAGTGAGGCCTCCTGCTGAGAGCTCAGCCTCTTGCACAGTTTAGCCAAGTTGTGAATGCAAAGGAAAAGTTATTGAAGGAAATTAAAAGTTCTACTGCAGTGAACACAGAAATGACATGGAATTGAAACAGTCTTACTGCTGATATGGAGAAAATACGTAGTGGTCTGGACAAAAGATTAAAGCAGCCACAACATTCCCTTAAGTCAAAGCCTAAGGCTGAGCAAGGCCCTAACTGTTTTTAATTCTTCACAAATTGAAAGAGGTGAGCAAACTGCAGAAGAAGAAAAGTCAGTTGCTAGCAGAGGGTGATTCAGAAGGTTTAAGGAAAGAAGGCATCTCCATGCAAGAGGAAGCAGCAAGTGCTAATGTAGAAGGTGTAGCAAGTTGTCAAGGAGATCTAGCTAAGATCTCTGATGAAGGTGGCTACACTAAACAATAGATTTTGAATGTAGACAAAACAGCCTTCTATTGGAAGAAGATACCATCTAGAATTTTCATAGCTAGGGAGGAAAAGTCAATACCTGATTTCAAAGTTTCAAAGGGAAGACTCATGCAGCTGTTGAATTTAAGTTAAAACCAGTGCTTATTTACCATTTTGAAAATCCTAGGGCTCTTAAGAATTACATTAAATCTACTCCTTCCTGTGCTCCATAAATAGAATAACAAACTATGGGTGACAGCACATCTGTTTGCAGCATGGTTTACTGAACATTTTAAGCCTGCTGTTGAGACCTATTTCTTAGAAGAAAAGATTTTGTTCAAAATATTTCTGCTCATTAGCAATGTACTTGGTCACCCAGGAGTTCTGATAGAAATGTACAAAGAGATTAATGTTGTTTTCCTGTCTGCTAACACATCATCCATTCTACAGCCCATGGACCAAGAAATAATCTCAATTTTCAAGTCTTATTATTTAAGAAATGCATTTTATAAGGCTATAGTTGTCATAGATAGTGATTCCTCTGATGGATCTTGGCAAACGAAATTGAAAACCTCTGTAAAGGATTTACCATTGTAGATGCTATGAAGCATATTCATGATTCATGGGAGGAGGCCAAAATATCAACATTAACAGGGATTTAGAACAAGTTGATTCCAACACTCATGGATGACTTTGAGGGGTTCAAGACTTCAATGGAGGAAGTAAGTGTAGGTATGATGAAAATAGCAAGAAAATAAGAATTTGAAGGGGAACCTGAACATGTGACTGGATTGCTGCAATCTCATAACAAAATTTTAGGGAATGAGGAGTTGCTTCTTATGGATGAACAAAGAAAGTGGTTTCTTGTGATGGAATCTACTCCTGGTGAAAATTCCATGAACACTGTTGAAATGAAAACTGAAGATTTAGAATATTACATAAACTCCATTGACAAAGCTGTAGTAGGGTTTGAGTTTTCAAAAAAGTTCTACTGTGAGATAAATGCTATCAAGTGATAGCACATGCTACATAGAAATCCCAAGGTAAATACTACTTCTTAAGGAAAAACATGAGGAAAAACTTTTTCCAAATATAATGAATGTGCTATTTGTACAGCAAAGAGAAAATAAAGTCAAAACAAAATAAAGTATTTCCAAAACCTACAATATCAGAAATGAAATACACTTAAAGGCAATTTGTAACATATATTTTAGTAACAGAAATGGAAAGATGTGAATATAATGAAAACAAGATTATTCATGCAATAATTTCCACCTTGAGAATGTCGGGTTGTTAATGAATAAAACAGAGGAAGAAAAATAGGAAGACATTTAAAAAATAAGCGGAATTCTATATTCTCAGCTGTTTCCAAAGATGACTTTAATTTAGAGGATATCTTTTTTTTTTAAATAGTGAGTCAGATGGCATAGAATAAAAGTGCTACTTTAAAACATATGAATATGTATGCAATTATCTATACTGAAATAAGTAGAACCAATCACAATTTTATAATTTGAAGTATCCTTCCAGGAAATGCCTCTGTTCTGATGATGGTGATTTGTTTTTCAAATGAAAATTAAAATTGGCCCCAAACTTGTGTGAGACATTTATGTGGTATAAACTTCTGTCTTTTTAAGCTATTTCCATGGAACATATTGGTACCTTTTTACTTTTGACTTAATAAAAAATTTGTTATTCATGCCATACACAGATGTATAATTTATCTCATAATATTATGTAAGCAGAATGTCATTTCAGGTGAAAGATGGGGATTCTTATCTTAACTTTCTTGTGTCATTAGCTAACTGGCCTAATTGTTCCAGTCTAAGACTAAAGCAGTCAGTTAATGATTCCATCCCTTTCTTCATGACTAATTTTACATTAGTTTGAGCATGGCATAATTTTCTCTGATATGGCTAATATGAGAAGGATTATATGACGCAGAAGTTAAAATCAACATGCTTATCTGCAATAGATTCTATGTGTTTAGGGAGAAGCCTTACTTACGGCATAACCAACCATGCTAAGTAGATTAAATAACACAAAAAAATGAAATTAATATGAGGGTAAATAGCATAAAGATATGGGGAGATGATTTAAAAAAAGTGATATGGCTACTGATGTTAACATTGTATTATGCACTAGACATTTGAAGAGTAGAAGAAACTGCATTATATAGACAGAAGAGTTTCATGTATGAACTTTTTGTTTCATAAAACACTTTTATTTTTAACCAAGTAATACCAATTAAAATATAAGGTAAAATAATAGTACTATTGAGCACTTATTGTTTTCCAAGATATGTCTAAGCACATGTATTAATTCTTCCATGTTCTTAGCAAGTCTGCATGGGAGATACTACCACTTCCCCTGTTTCACAGATGAGGATGCTAAAACAAAGGGAGATTAGGAAATCTACCGATAGTCATAGAGCCTCTAATGGGAGAACCAGAACTGAGTCTAGTTGTTATGTTCAAGGCTAATGATCTCAACCACTATACTAACCAACCTTTCTCATACACATGTGTGCATGAACTCACTCCTCATAAAATGTCTACTAGTAGATCACACCTAATACAATGTTAAGTATGGTGCAAAGAATGCTCAATAATTTAAAACACTTTGGATATTACATAGGAAGTACTCAATTGTTAAAAGCTACATTTTCCTGAATAAAAAATTAGTTAATTTGACAAGACAGATGTTTCTCCTTACCACATAATACTATCCTGCATGTTCTGCAGATAATAAGTTAAGTAATTATAAAAATAAAAACAACAATGTACAGTTTGAATAATTAAAATTAGTTTGGCATGGATATTGTCTATACCTTAACATCTTAAAATAGATAGTAGACTTTTTTTTTCAAAAAATAAAATCAGGCCAGGCATAGTGGCTCACATCTGTATTCCTATCACTCTGGGTGAGGTCAAAGTCAGGAGGATTTCTTGATGCCGGGAGTTGGAGACCATCCTTAGAAAGTATGAGATGCCATCTCTACAAAAAAAAAAGAAAAATTAGCCAGTCATGGTAGGGCACACCTGTAGTCCCAGCTACTCGGGAGGTTGAGGCAAGAGGATTGCTTGAGTTTGAGGTTGCAGTGAGCCATAATGACATCACTGCACTCTAGCCAGGGAGACAGAGCAAAATTCTGTCCAAAAAAATAAAATAATAAAGTCAGAAGTATATGTTAAGTTTCATGAATTTAGACACAGTATGTCACTTTATAATTTTGACTTAATTTATAAAAATTTTCTGACTATTCAGATAACACTTCTGTTTTTAATGGAGTTGGACATTCTCCTTTTTTCTTTGGTTGTCTTTTATTAACCAGAGTTAAAATTGCTATTTCATGTATTTCTAGGGTACAATATTTCATCCTGTTCCACAGAAGGATGTAAGTGTTTACTCTCTAAAATATAATATACTCTATGTATCAAGAGGTATGTGTACATTCATAAAAATATATATACACATATACATATATAAAAACATACACACACATATAAAGAGGGAGAGTGAAACGTCTGTTCAAAGTAATATTAGCTTCGTTCTGAATGACCATTAATGGAGGTAAGAAATATTTATTTATTTATTATTTTAACACATTTTCCTTCATGTATCCCTGATGCCACATACCCACTCCTCATTCCCTACCTACCAGGTATACTTTAATTATGCCCAAGTAGTGATTGAAGACTGTTCCACTTCCTTATTGTCTTATCATATGCTGAATTGATCTTATGTAAGCAGCAGGTTTATGTATAAGGGTTGGGAAGCTTAAAAAATCTTCCCAAAACATGAGCATAGAAGCAACTTACCTCAATACAATAAAAGCCTTATGCGACAGTCTCATAACTAGTATCATATGGAGTGGGGATAAATCGAAAGCCTTTCCTCTAAGACCTGGAACAAAACAAGGATGCCAATTCACCACCATTATTCAACATAGTATCGGAAGTTCTAGCTAGAGCAATCCGACTAGAGAAAGAAATAAAGGGTATCCATATTGGAAAGGAAGAAGTCAAATTATCCTGTTGCAGATGATATGATCTTATATCTAGAAAAACTTAAAGATTCCACAAAAACTTATTAGAACTGATAAATAAATTCAGTAAAGTTGTAGGATACAAAATCAAAATATAAAAATCAGTAGCATTTCTATATGCTAACACTAAATAATCTGAAAAAGAAACCAAGAAAGTTGTAATCCCATTTACAATAGCTACAAATAAAATAAAATAACTAGGAACAAACTTAATCAAAGAAGTGAAAAATCTCTACAATGAAGAAGACAAAAAAGTGGAAAAAATATTCCATGCTCATGGATTGGCAGAAGCAATATCATTAAAATGTCCATGCTATCCAAAGCAATCTATAGATTCAATGCAATACCCACCAAAATACCAATGATATTATTCTCAGAAATAGAAAAAAAATAATGCTAATATTTATATAGAACCACAGAAGACTCAGAATACCCAAAGCCACTCTGAGTAAAGAGGACAAAGCTGGTGGAATCACATAACCTGGCTTCAAATTATACTACAGAGCCATAGTAAACAAAACAGTGTGGTATTGGCATAAAAACAGATACATAGATCAATGGAACAGAATAGAGAACTCAGAATAAATCCACACATCTGTAGTGAATTTATCTTTGACAAATATGCCAAGATCATACAGTGTGGAAAGGACAGTCTCTTCAATAAATTGTGCTGAGAAAATTGGATAACCATATGCAGAAGAATGAAACTAGATCTGTATGTCTCACCATATATACAAAAATAAAATCAAAATGGATTTAAGACTTAAATCTAAGACTTGAAACTATAAAACTACTATAACAAAAAAACACTGGGGAAAAACTTCAGGGCATTGTTCTCAGCAAGGATTTCTTGACTAATACCCCCAAAGCACAAACAACCAAAGCAAAATTGGACAAATGGGATCATATCTAGCTAAAAAGCTTCTGCACAGCAAAGGAAACAATCAACAAAATGAAGAACCAACCCACAGAATGGGAGAAAATGTTTGCAAAATTACCCATCTGATAAGAGATTAGTAACTAGAATATATAAGGAGCTCCAACAACTAAATAGGAAAAATCAAGTAATCTGATTGAAAAATGGGCAAAGGATCTGAATAGACATTTCTCAGAAGAAGATATACAAATGGCCAATAGTTGTATGAAAAAATGCTCCATATTATTAGTTATCAGAAAATGCAAATCAAAACTACAGTGATATATCATCTCACTCTAGTTAAAATGGCTTTTATCAAAAAGACAGGCAATAAGGAATGCTGTCGAGGATGTGGGGATGGCTAATGGGAAGTAGTAGAATTACAGTTAAATTCCTCTATTTTTTCCAGTTTCTACAATGAGCATTATAATGGGGGCAAGAATGAACTAAATGTTACAAGATTGACAACATACTGCATGAAACAGAAAATATACCTTAAAAGTACAGTAATAAACTTTATATTTTTCTCATGCAAAAGATTACAGTAAATTCACCTCCAGGTTCTAACTCTATTTTCTGAAGTTTTCTTTTTTTTGTCCTCCTGCATATTTTGATACTATCATGAAGTTGGAGCTGAAAATATTCAGAGAAGGTAACAGTCGCTCTTCTTGCTGCGTCCTTCTAAAATACAAGAAAACCTTACACAAAAGATATATGGGAGTCTATCTGTCAAGTTCACTGGCTATAGGGACCACTAGGATTGGTCAAGATCAATCAGAGTTTTCCTCTGGAGCATGATACCAATATATTCTACTCTGAATCAATGCATGGACTTATCAGAAGTACATACCTTTGAATACAACTGAGGTCCCTCAGCAATTAAAAAATGAATAAAAAAGACTATTTGGTAGTTAGCATAAAATGTCTGCAAAGAGATGTTATTTAATTATATTAAGGGATTTAAAATAAGGTTGTCTATATCAGTCTAGAACAAAGTACTCCAATTTTTTAATCATGTAGATCAGATGTTCAAGGCACTAATTTTTATATTTTTATCTGGTTGTGTTGGATTTTAAAAGACATGGTCTATTGACCTATGTTCAATATGGGCTTTTGAATATGGAGGAATTAAACAGGGACTTATAATCAGTAAGTTAATAGAATGGAATTATTCAAGCAGTTTCTCCAAGAATAATGGACTTTTTCCCTTCTATTGCCTTTCCAATCTCTTTCTTTCCTTCTCTACAAACACACACAATAATAATTATGCAGTAATAGCCATAAGATACACCATGAAACAAAGAAACTTTGGCTATACTAGGGGAGATGGTGGGAATGGAGTTAAATTGACTAAAATTTCCTAACTACAAGTGTCTGGTAATTTGTTGAGAAACTGAAAAATTGCACATAATTGCCAAGTTTTTTAATTGTGTAGCTTAGAAAGAAAGGAAAATGCATGACAATAATAGAAATAGTTTACTCTATTTGGATCAGAGGCACTCTAAAATATGATTCACAGAAATCCAAATTATGCTTGAAAAAAAGTTATTTCAGATAATTAAAAACTCCTTTTTTTCTCAGAGAGAAAATGGAAATGTAGTGAATTGAAACAATTTAGTATATAAAAGAAGCTTTTACTTTTTTCTAAGTTACATCTAAATGTTTTACTATGCTGTTTAGAATATCCGTTAATCAGTAGAATATATACAATAAGTCTCTATGTACAGATAAATCTGTTCTCTCTAATTCAACTGTTTACTAACTTCTAAAATAAAACAGAGGTACACACCTTAACTGTCCAGAGCAAAGCTGAATCATCAGCACTTTTACATATTCCCCACCTTATAAATGAGTGTATGTAGTAGTGACATGCAAGAAAATATATTAATATTAGGCTTGTGCATATTGAAATGAATATAAATATATAGTAAAATGACACTCATTCCAATAGACTGTCATCTATAGTTGAATCTATGAAATATTCTCAAGAATACCCTCTCCCAGATAAAAACAATAGATTATTCAGATCATCCTTAGCTACTTTCTATTTTCATATGTAACTGTTTCTGAAACACTGTATTTGGTTATTAATACTTTATCTGTCTATCTCCACTACTAGAAGATGAGCTCCTCAGCAGAGCAAACTGTTTAATATTTATTGTTTCCACAGCATCCATAGCATGATATTGGACATATATGTTATGCATGTAAAATAAATGCAGAAGGCTGGAAAAGAGGAAGGGAGAAGAAAGGGAATAATGCAATTAAGAATGACTCAGTTTTTACAACTAACATCACCATCATGTGACTTATTAAATGGAAAATAATCCTAAAAAGAAACAATCCAATTCAAATATTTTCTTCAGTGGTTTTAAAGCCTAAAATGAATTTTAATTTATAAGAAAAGTAAGATTGGATCATATTTGGGAAATACTAATTCCCACATGTATTTAAGCCCAGCTACTACTGAGAATTTTTTACAAATAAATAGCTGTTAATGATTATATTAAGTTTAAAAAGATGTATATGGACCATTATAAACTTTATATGTAACTAAAAATTAGTCTGAAAATTAATGAGTGACTCAATTTTTATATAATTATTCTTGCCTTGAAATATTCAACATTGTCCCAATTGTCTAGACTCTCTACCTTGGCAAATATTAGAAAATCATCAAACTATTCATAACATGGCCAGGTGCAGTGTGGCTTATGCCTATAATCCTAGCACTTTGGGAGGCCAAGACCAGAGGATCGCTTGAGGCCACGAGTTTGGGACCAGCCTGGGCAACATAGTGAAACCCTTGTCTCTACAAAAAAATACAAAAATTAGTCAGGCATGGTGATGCATGCCTGTAGTTCTAGCTACTTGGGAGGCTGAGGCGGGAGGAGCATGAACTATGACCCTACCACTGTACTCTAGCTCGAGTGACAGATTGAGACGCTGTCTCAAAAACAAGCAAACAAAAAAAGTACTCATCCCTTCACCAACACAATGTGCCATCCATGGAGGCTTTATTCATGGTAGTTCCCTGCCCTCGGGTATCCTTGTATCTACTGGCAACCACTCGTGGAATCTCAAATATCTCAAATTCTGGCTTAAAGACCACTGCAATGACAGTGCCATCTAGCCCTCCCTGTTCTCAGCAGGATGTACATCCTCCAGGTACAGCAGACACAGGGCCTGTTAGCTTTGCAAAGGGCAAACAAAATATTGACATATTAGTGGGAGGCTGAGACTAGCGAATGGCTTGAGGCCAGGAGTTCAAGATCAGCCTGGGTACCATAGGGAGAAACCCAGTCTCTACAAAAAATTTAAAAAATTAGCAAGTCAGAGTGGTACAGGTCTGCAGGGCCAGGTACTCTGGAGGCTGAGGTGGGAGGATCACTTGAGCTCAGGAGTTCAAGTAGTGAGCTGTGATCCCACAATAGCACTTCAGCCTGTGTGCCAGAGTGAGACCCTGATAAAAAATATATATATATATACATCTTTTAATAAAAATAAGTGAAACTGGAAATTTGAGATGAATGTTTAATTAAAAGTCAACAAAGCATAATGTTATGGCAGCTAACTATTACAGATTATATTTAATGTGAGATATAATAATATATTAATGTTTAGCACATCACTTATCTCCAAAGTTAAGTCAGTCCAATGACTAAGAGAATTTTTGAGTAGCCCTGTTTTAGGCCTCTCCAATTGTTAGTTGTACTAATTGTTTGGTTAGATGTATTTTAATTTGCTTTACACTTGTTTATCTTTCTTTATACATGTTTATATCTTACCTTCTATACTATTTTAGAACTCCTTGAGAATAGGAATCACTTCATTTGAGTGGAGGATATTGCCTGGAGTAGAGTGGTACTACCGGAGTTAATTTCTATTTCAGTACATTTATTTTTCCAATGTGTATTACAAAATACAAGTTCTGTTCCTAGGAAACAGAAACCATGCCCTCTTATCTATAATTAATAGCCTTAAATGAGTAGATTCCAATGAATTAATTTATTATTGTAAAATACATAGTCTCTAAAAGAGACTAAGTATTCTCACTATCAATTCTATTCCTAAATAAGTAAACTAAATATGAGAGGACCATTATTCTTTAAACAGAAAGCTGAATTATATTAAGTCTAGTAGTTAAGTATTCCTAACGTTGAGGAAATCATAGCTAGATTATTAAAATACAACAAAATTGCATGTTCACTGATTATTCCAGATTTTCCAGAGATCCTGATTTCTACAATAATTGGCAAGATAAAGTGTTTGTGTTATAATCAGTCTTTATGATTTCTGCTTAAAAGTAGCCCATGTTTCTCCTATTTTGAATTTCCTTTTCCTCACATATTTCTCCTAAACATTCTAACCTTCTGCTGATTGATGTTATACATAATGGATACCCCGTTTATATTTTCAACATAGCGTTTTGTCAGAGACTGATTCTCATACCTCTGTTGTTCTCTGGCCAGAGCTCGTGTCTGGTTTAATTTGTCGTCCTCGAAGTTTGGTGGCAAGTTTCTCACATAGCTAAGAAAACTTCAGGCTAACAGAAACTTATTCAGAGAAAAGCTATTGTGAAAAGATTGTTCTCAGTTCCCAAACTGAGGGTCATTTATAGCAGCATGACCTTGACAAATGTCTATAAGTTAAAGAATGACTCTCCATAAACGATTTGGGGTGACAGGCCTATAACACACTGCACATACAGATTGGGTTCTCAGCAGACTGGTGCCAGCACACACTTCCTGCCTCACACAAGCAATACCAGGAAAGTTCCCGTTGGAGAAGAAGAAATTTCTTTCTTACATCAAGAAAACAAAATCTTGTATTGCAACCAAGAAAATGAAACATGATCTCAGTCAAACTGATATCAAATTTTAGGTCAAAATCAACCATCATGTATCTCGAAGGGCATTCTCTCTCTGCTACCCATAATATCATAAATGCCCATTTTATTTGTATGAATTGCTGGATATCATAGTCCTGGAATTTGGGAGCTAGGCATGAAATTGGATAGGACCTACTGTTCTGAAAGTAATAAATCCTCCAAATGCCTACAGTCACCCCACTTAGCTGACTGGCTGTAGAGAGTGAGATAATGAGCTTGTGTGTCCTGTTACAATGGAGGTGTCTTCTCCATCCAGACACCTCTATCCAGGTTGGTCCCTCATTGACTGAACATCTTTTAAATCACATGCTTCCTCAAGAGCTCTTCACCTTCAGGGGTTCTGACTCCTTCTCAAATGAAATACTTATGACTTAAAGAAACTGGATTTATCTGAAATATATTTATCAATATTAAAAATGTAGAATAATATATGCATATTTATTAATATATTTTAAATATCAAGACCTAGAAGTGGGCCTAATAATTACTATAAGTGAATAGAAGCAGTATTTTTAGATCCTTGCAACAATTTTAGACAAAATAAATATAACTGAGATTTTATGAGTGATAAAGTCACAAATATTGACACTCCTGTGATTTGTTGCTTAAATATTTAATTGAAGGAAACACTAAATTTCAGTTAGACATTTATGAGAACAAAGATATATTTGTTTTACGGCCAAGTTCATGAACCCTTAAATGTAATCTGTGGATCCATGGGATAGGGAATAAGTCCTTCCCATTTAGAATCTCAAGTAGAACCAGATCTTTTCCTCAATGCAGCCAGATCCACCATTCAGGATGTGACTGTGTCTCTGTTAGGGTCAGTAAGGTACAATTCCTTATCAGGCTTCTCAAAAGTTTAAAACTGGTGGGGCATGATGAAGACTTTCATGATCCTGCTATCATGATCATTCCCAATCATAGGTCCTAACTATGGCCTCTGCCAATTACTCCCACAGCTTAGTTCATAAAAGTCAGGCCAAATGAAATTTCTGACTTTAATTGTGTATACTGAACATTTTTATACTTTTACACCTGCTCTTTCTGTTTAAGAATATAATTTTGTTGCTATTAAATCTGGTAAGTTTTACTACAAATGCAAATTAATTTATTAAAGATAGTATAGAATTAATAAAGAGTAAGGAGAGATGTTATGAGCGAAGTGAGCCAATACATTTATTTAAACATTTAAAAAAATGTTCGACTCCACAAATTACTAAAAGAGGGATGAGGTCTCATTTTGTAGATATTAAATTAGAAGTGTGTGTTTGATTATTTTATGTATTTTTATCTTAATAATATCACTTCTTATCACCAATCCCAAGGAAATAATATAAAAACAGTAAACAGATATATGAAGATGTTCAAAGCAAAAAGCAATGTCCTTTGTAATCGTAGGAAACAACTGTCCTTTCTAACAGTAAAGAAATAGGTTAGAAATAGCAAATGAGAAATTAAAGTGATAAATATCTAATGTAGTAGTAAAGAACACATTATATAGGTAGATTGTCTGGGTTTGAATCCTAGGCATATTATTGGGTTTTGAATCCAAGGTTTACTATCCCATAATCATGAGAACTTATGCAAGTTACAAACTCAAAGTTTCCTCTTGTGTATAAAGTGGAGCTGATAATACACTTAACTTGAAAGTTGTTGTGAAGATGAAATAAAGATACTTTAAGCACATAGTAAGTGCTCTGTAAGTTTTAGTTATTATTGTGACTATGACTTTTATCATTATTGTAGCTATGTAAACACTATAAAGTTTTAAAATAAAAATGTAATAAGATCAAAATAAAACTTGTATCATTATACTGCTAATAAAAATATGGATGCATATACCCCCCAAAAATGGAATGGAATTACAAAAAGCCCAGGATGTTATTAGGGGGATGAGATTTTATTTGATTTTTAGTATGCATTATTGTCTTTTATATACTAATAAACTCTTGAACTTAAATACTTTATAATAGCTTTTCTATATGAATGGCCTCTCCTGTATTCTCCAGAATGGCAGTAACACTATTGCAATGACATCCTTTTTCTGTCTCTATTTCCTACTCTTTTCCTTTCCTCACTTCCTCCCCCTTCCTTCCATCCATCCTTCCTTCCCTCTTTCCTTCCTTCCTTCCTTCCTTCCTCCCTCCCTCCCTCCCTCCCTCCCTCCCTCTCTCTCTCTTCTTTCTCTCTTTCTTTCTTTCATTGCTATTGCTTTACCAAAACCATTAGTGTGGTTTCAAAATAGTTGCCAACAGACTCTGTGAATGATATTAGCAGGAAGTATCATGAGATGGAATGTTCACCCTTTTCTTTCCCAAAGCCTTAATTCCAGATCCAATCATGATATAAATTCACTTACTATTTGATTGTGTCTTTATATTTGGAGACAAATCTACAGAAAAAGAATGAGTATTCTATTGTTACTAATATAAAATCATGCAATAATATTGTATAAATTGCTACTCTTTGGTAATTTCTTATAGTGTTTTTCAAATGGTTTTAGAAAGCTGTTTATATGACAGTTTCTTTCTCTAAATAGAGCTTACCGTATTTTTCATAGTTGCCTACGTAAAACACTGAGAGATTGAGTTCGTTGTTTTAGGGTAAGCCACCTGCCATGAAGGCAATTTATTTTATGGTCACATATGTTAGTGTTAGTTGCTTAGAGAAAAATCAGCATTTTATTTTTTATTTTATTTTATTTTTTGCCTTCACTCTATCCTGGAACTATTATTTTAACATCTGTGTGGAGCACATGCAAATTTAGCAAGAACTAAATAACTTGAAAATAAGTATCAGCCAAATGATGATTATTATTTTGGGGGGACAAATTGCTCCAGTCTTTGATTTATATTTGCACCGCTTAGAACAGTGTTTAAATTAATTTGCTTGAAAATTGGTAAAACAAATTTGCTTCAGGCTGTGACCTTATATGCCAAGATGAGCCCAGTGTGAGTTTTACAGTTGAAATATAAACCTCTGAAGAGCAGTTTTTATTATGAAAATGCTGACACTACTTCAACTGTAGCAATATGTATGATCCGGCTATAATTTTGTTAAGGAACAGGGACAGGTATGCTACCTATTAAAAACCACCACATCTTGAATGTAAAATGACAAAAAAGGTGGGAAAAGCTGAAAAAAGAGAAAAAGTGATAGGAAATAAATCAACAAATAAGAAAAATGACACACCCCAGAAGGTAAATAACCAATCTTTTTTATAATTATTTTTAAGACAAATCATATCAGTGAATTATATTCTCCAAATTTGTGAAAGAGTTATGTACAATATTATAAGATGGTCATTTTATAGTTTGTGATAAAAATTTTCTGTAGCATGTGTTACATTACATTGTATCAAATTTGCATTGAAGTACTCAGGCTTTAACATTAGCACAATAAATTGAAGTACTTGTTATAATACCTCTTGTACATGATTTTACTTAGGTAGTATATATGTACGCATATTTTCTTCTAGTATGGAAATGTAATTGTTCATGCCCTTATTTATGACCATATGCCTAACTGAGATGGGCTTTATGTTTTCATTGTGCTGTTATTACCAGAGCAGAAGTAAGCTAGCTATCTACTTTAGAATTAAATTCTAGGGGTCAGAGCTATTATCATTTTCAAAAAATAATTCTCACTTTTTAAAAATATAATTTGATTTTTACCAAATGATATAGAATATGTCAAAAATTTAAGAGTATTTCAAAAGTTTCAATTTTGTTATTCATTATGCTTTTGTATCTCTAGTCTCTAACTAGTTAAATGACTATAATTTATTGTTTTATTTTTTCTTACCTTAAACTATTCTCATAACTCTCTAGCATTTGGGAATTTCTAGCAAAAGTGACTTTTTAAATCCTCAATTATTTAATCATTAAATCTGATAATATCTTATCTTCATCACATTGGCATACTGTATTGATTGCTACAGGTACCTGAGTAAGTGGATCTGAGTAAATAGCAGGCTTATACATACATTTCAGTGTTTAGAGGACTATTATCACTTGAATTTATACCCCAAAATGTATTTTTCACTATATATAAAGTTGAAAAAAATGTTCTTTAAATTAGTCACAGCGATTATTTTCTGAGCACCTGTTTAAATGTCATCTTATTTAAATCTCAGTATAACTATGGATTTACAAAAAAGAAACTGACATTCAGAGCAGATTCATAATACATATTAAAAACACAACTGTAAGTTGGCATTGCCTGGATTTTAATCAATATCTATTAATTATTAATTTTATGTCATAAGTCTTCTAAAAACCTGAAAAAATTGGTTAAATATTTGAATAAAAATTGTATAGAAAGTTGATTAAACATTTAACTCAATTGTCAAGAAAACTAAAAGCATTTACCTGGAACAATGAAACATTTATTACATTTTTAAATATATTATAATTAAGCACAGGTGTTTAATGTGTGAACATCTGAAAATAATATTAAGGATGCAATTATAATTTTATGCCAGTAATGTGTTTATCTTAGGAGCACCTGCATCCCTTAATATAAACACAGAAATACAATAGTATTTGGCATAAAAAAAGATTATCTAAAGCCAACACTAAATCTTGTCTGAAGAGTTAACACAGTGATCTGATTGATCATTTGACAAAATATTGATGACGTTAGAATGTCTCCTTTGAAGTTGGCAACTAATACCTGCCTTGTTTCAATTTAATCTCCAAAATTTAAAACTAATTCTGTGCTGGTAAGAATTACATTTTTAAAGTAGTTCCACTAATGATGCTAAAGAGAAGAGGATAAATATAGATACCCTCATTTTTGTTTTTGTTGTTTATTTGGGGGGTATCTATTCCCAGAATGAAACTTCCAGAAAAATCATTTAAAATGTGGGAAAGATAAATATATGTGGATCATAAAAAAAATATTTCCTAGCCTGAACAGTTTGGTGTTGATCAAGTTCACTGACACTAATCCATTAATTAAGACTGTAGAATACATACTAGCAATAGAATATGGTGAAGCCACATTACTAAAAGTATCAATTTCAAACAATAAATAAAGCCATATTGAATAATGTGTTTTGATTTGCTCAAACCACATTCTTGATATTAAAGACCACATACACACACACGCGTATATGCACACACTAGAATTTAAAAGAGAGAGTAACTTAATCAAGGCCCCTTTATTTATTTTTGTTGTTGCTGTGATTGCTATTGGGGTCTTCTTCATAAATTCTTTGCCTAGGGAGATATCTACAAAAGTTTACAAACACTTTCTTCTAGTGCTCTTATAATTTCAGGCCTTACATTTAAGTCTTTTCTCCATCTAGAATTAATTTTTGTGGTGAGTGGTGAAAGATATGGCTACTGTTTCATTCTTCTGCTGTGGTTATCCAGTTTTCCCATTACCATTTATTGAATAGTGATTCTTTTCCCCAGTGTATATTGTTGCCTACTTTTTCAAAGATCAGTTGGCTGTATGTGGGTGGTTTTATATCTGGGTTCTCTATTCTGTTCCATTGGTCCATGTCTCTATTTTTGTGCCAATTCCATGCAGTTTGGTTACTGTAGCCTTGTAGTATAGTTTCAAGTCTGGTAATGTGATGCCTCCAGATTTGTTCCTTTTGCTAAGAACAGTTTGACTTTTTGGGTTCTTTTCTGGTCCCAAATGAAGCATAGAATTATTTTTCTCTAGGTCTGTGAAATATGACATTAGTATTTTGTTGGGGATTACATTGAATCTGTAAATCACTTTGGGCAATATGGACATTTTAACAATGTTGATTCTACCAATCCATGAACAAGATATGTTTTTCCATTTGTTTGTATGACCTTCAATTTCTCTACTTAGTGAAAAAATCTTCTGCATAGCCAAGGAAATAATCAATAGAGTAAATATACAGCCTACAGCTTGGGAGAAAATATTCATGATAAAATAAAAATTCCAATAAATGTTCAGCAACAGAATCTACGAAGAATTCAAGCAAATCAGTAAGAAAAAAAAATCAAACAACCTCATCAAAAAGTGGGCAAAAACATGAACAAAAGGTTTGGAAAAGAAGATACACAGATGGCCAATAAGCATATGAAAAATGCTCAATGTCACTAATCATCAGGGGAATGCAAATTAAAACCACAGTGAGATATTGCCTTACCCCTGTTAGAATGGTTTTTATTAAAAAGTCAAATAATTATAGATGCTGGCATAGATGCAGACAGAAAGGAACACTTCTATACTTTTGGTGGAACTGGAAACTAGTACAACCTCTATGGAAAGTAGTATGGAGATACCTCAAAGAACTAAAAATAGACCTACCATTTGATCCAGCAATCCCACTACTGAGTATTTACCCAAAGGAAAAGAAGTCATTTTATCAAAAAGACACCTGTACTTGAATGTTTACTGCAGGTCAATTCACAATTTCAAAGATGTGGAATCAATCCAAGTGCTCATCAATTCATGAGTCGATTAACAACATGTGGTACATGTGTGCTGTGGAATACTACTCAGCCATGAAGAAGGATGGCTTAATGCCTTTTGCAACGATTTGGATGGAACTAGAGAATATCATCCTAAGTGAAGTATCTGAAGAATAGAAAAACAAACACATCTACTCACTATTAAATTGGAATTAACCAATGAGCACACGTGTGCATAGATGGAAGTAAAACTCAATGGAAATGAAGCATGGGAGAGGGAGAAGAGGGGAGGGGCAATAGCCTACTTAATGGGTACAGTGAATATGATTTGGGTTATGGGAACATTTATAACCATGACTCAAGCATTATAAAAATGATCCACATAAACAAAAATATTTGTGCCCCCATAATACTTTGAAATAAAAAAAATTAAGAGAGAGAGTAGATGCTATTTGTTAAAAATTTGGATATTTCTAACAAATGAAAAATCATCGCTAAATTATAAGATACTGTAATCTGAGTATTAGAAAGAAAAAGAAAATCTATATGTCCCTATTGTAAAGGAAAATTCATTTTTATTTTCTTCTATCACTAGAGATGGTGTTTTTGTCATTTCTGGATATAAATGGATATGCTTTTTTTTTTTTTTTTTTTTTTTTACAAACAATACTAACTTTTGTAAGTAATATTTCTTACTGCTTATTTTTAATGACATTACTGCCCTGATTCTTCAATCTTTTAAAGAATAGCACTACTCACCTTTAGGGTCTTCTACTTCTAATCTCCATGTATGTTTTATTATTAATTTGCCAGAATTTTGATCAGAGTTGACCTCAATTCGGTCAACTTCAAAGTTTACCTCAGCAGAGGCTGAATTAATTACACTTGAATATTTGTTCTCGAAAGCAAATATCTTTAAAAATACATCAATGCTAAGGGGAAAAAAAACGTTCTTTACATATCTTAAATTGCCTGCAAATCAAGGGATAATATGAAAGGAAAACAGAAAAATAAAACAAGTATTTTAGGTATATTTATGAAAAAAGCACTGATAATTTCATTATTCTTAATTTTAGCCCATGAAGATAGTACAGTTTCACTGGGCTTAGTAAATATCTTAACTAGTAACATAGTCGTATGTTATTCCTTATCAAGCATTATGTGCTGTACATAATTGTATGTGCTAGACTTTTACAGGATTGACAGCGCAGTAGGGTTTTTTACACCAGCAACACCATGAACAAATGAGTAATGCATTGTGCTAAGATGCAAAGATGGCTACAGCATCACGAGGTGTTAGGAATTTTTCATCTCCATTATAATCTTGTGCGATCATCATTGTACATGTAGTCCATCATTGACAGAGATGTTGTTATGTGGCTCATGACTGTGCTCTAGTAATGTCTTAAACTCTGCAATGGTTAAAGTGAAATTCAGTTCTACCAAATAATAAAGTTGTGTTTAATGGAAAACATATTTTATATCATTTCAAATATTGCTCTCCTATCTTACTGTGAGACTTTGGCAAACTATTTAGAGAATATATACCTCAGTTTCCTCAGATAGATGTTGATGCAATAACATAGTAGTGATAATATAAAATTGTCTGAAGAATAAATGGTATAGGCTGGGCATGGTGGCTCACGCTTGTAATCCTAGCACTCTGGGAGGCCAAGGTGGGAGGATAGCTCAAGGTCAGGAGTTCAAAACCAGCCTGAGCAAGAGAGAGACCCCTGTCTCTACTAAAAATAGAAACAAATTAATTGGCCAACTAAAAGTATATAGAAAAAATTAGCTGGGCATAGTGGCACGTGTCTGTAGTCCTAGCTACTTGGGAGGATGAGGCAGTAGGATTGCTTGAGCCCAGGACTTTGAGGTTGCCGTGAGCTAGGCTGACACCACAGCACTCTAGCCCAGGCATAAAAGTGAGATGCTGTCTTAAAAAAAAAAAAAAAGAATAAATGGTATAATACATTTACAGTTCTTGACATATGTGAAAATCAAACCTACTGGAACTGTTGATATTCTTCCTTGTCATCTACTGATGATTTTTTTCTAAGAAATTCAAAATTCACGAGACAGTATATTCATGAATATGTTTACTGGTGATATTATTTGAAAGTGATATTATTTGAAAGATATCCTTGTCAATGTCCTTACTAATTCTTTCCCCTCTTTAATGAGTTACCAAATTTCAAAAGAAGAGTTCAAAGACATTTTTCATTCTGTGACTTCATCTAATTCAATCCCTGGAATTATGGTAATTTTCCTTCAGGGTTATCTAAACCTATTAATACTTATTCAAGCATATTACCTAAAAGTTTTGGCACAATCAGGTTACTTTAAAGAGCAAGAGAGAAAATGCTGGAGCAGAACTAAAAACAGTGACTTAGCTCCATTGCAAAGAAAAGCCAAGTTGCTTCTCCAGTTCATCTTTCTGCTCAGATGTCTTTCAAAGATAATTATCTCCAACACTTGGTTTCTGTCTGTGATTCTAATTTATGCATATTTGTGAAAGACATCAAAATATTTGTAAATGTATAATATGCATGTTCAGGGATACTCTCCTTATTCAATGATATTTTAACTATTTTTAAATAACTTCTGTTCACATTTTTATGCCTCATTATTTACTAAGCACATTTTCCATTTACCTCCACCAAGAAAACATAGTGTAAGAATCCAAAAGAAAGAAGAGGAAAAAGAGAAGGAGGAGGGAAAAAACAGAGATGAGGATGGGGAGGGAGGAGGGAGGAGATGAGAGGAGGGAGGAAGTAGAGGAGGAGGAGGAAAAGGGGAGGAGAGTATTTGGACCTCTGAAAATTGGAACTAGATTGAAATAGAATGTTAAGAAAGACATGAAGTTAGAGCCAATGCTTTGGAAATCAGTGTAAATAAATTATTTTTATAGAAGTTACATGAATAAAATATGAAAATAAGCCTTAGAGCAAAAAGTTAAAAAGAAACAGGAAGATATGTAAATTATTTAAAACATGTCATTTTTGAGATTATTCAGTCAAGTACTTTTGTTACAAATCATAATTATTTCAATTAAATTGGTAACTGTGTCACATTGTCACCTCAGTTAATTTTTGATATCATTGTTGAAATTTTCCTAATTTTAGTTTAAACATCCTAAATAGGAAAATGATGCACAGTTTTATTTATTTATCAGTCAAAAACTACAACTAAATAATGCATTTCTGAAGGAAAAATTGTCACTTTATCCTATATTATAATCCAAACATCATATAATATTCTAAATATATTTTTAAATATTGTAACCTACTTTATTACATAAAAATGAAATAATGTGATGTTACTATGTCACATTACTATTGCATTATCAATATTAACACCCACAATAGAAAGCACATGAAGTTGCCCTTAGTGAAATTTTATTCTAATGTGGAAAGTAGATATTAATCAATGATACAAATAAACATTAAATTATACATCAGATAAATGTTTCTATAAAAGGATGTGTGATTTAAGTGAGAGCACATAATAGGGGTTACACTAGTTAGGAAAGTAAGAAAAATATTTCTGGGTAAAGAAACAATTAAACTAAGACTTCACAGATGAGGAAGAGTTACCAAGGAAAAGAAAGACAGGAAAGATATTCCACTGAAAGGGAATAACAAGCATAAAGGTCCCTGGAGAGGAAGAATGATGCTGTAATCAGGAATGGAAGCCATGTGGCTGCAGTCAAGAGGCTGAGGAGATGTGTGGACTTGAGGAGATTGGAGATGAGGTAGGCAGTCTCTCAGTAGGGGAGAGTCCTGGAAGTTTTGCAGAGGAAGATAATATGATGAGATTGAGATTTGAAAAAATATATAGATCATTCCATCTAAAATAGAGAGAAAGAAGGAGAAAGGGGACAATGTGTCCAAACCTAGCAGCAGGAGGCTGTTGCAGTAATCTGGGAAGGGTACTGTGTGTGGTTATGGGGAGGATAAACAAAACTGGTGCACTTTGGAGAACATTTAGGAACTGAAGGCTTTTAAAGCTTGCGATGATTTGGATATAGGCTGCAAGAGGGAAAGTAATACAGAAGATAACCTTTAGGCTTCCATTTGACTATTTGGATTGATAACTATGCCATTCAGTGACAGAGGGATGTTTAAATAACTTTGACCATTTGAGAAGAGGCAAATAAAAAACTAAAAATCTAAATAGAAATTTTTATTCAACACAGTCAGTGTTAGACTCCAACCTCTAATCTCTCATTTATCTGTTTTCATTTTTTTTTAAATTTGAAATCATGACTAATATCCATAATGATGCCACAAACACTACAGAGTATTACACTGATCATACATCAATAAAATAATGTTGTTGAAATTTTTTATTGTTGTGTTCCATTGTATTTTTTATTCTAACATTTTTGAAGTTGTGTTACATCTAACACTACATGATCAACATTACTATGGTAGTAATTTTTTTGTGTGATATTTATTCTCTTCTTCTTTATTTTTCACTTTTATTGTTGTTCCTGAAAAGCTACACTTAAATTGGTGATGTATCTTAGAAAACATGGCAATTAAGAATGAAGAAAATTATTTATGCATCAACTCATTTGAATAGAGAGGGGCTGACCATAGAAATCACCAGCTCAATTTGTCTAAGATACTGTTTTGAAGAATACAATTTAATAGTAGTATGTCTATAATGTTAAAGAAAATTAGTTATTTTAAGCTCTGACTACATTTGGAAAGGTTTAAAAACTACCCATATGTTCATTATTATAAAAGTTATGCTTGGGAATATGTTTTAAAATATTTTAGTCACAAAAAATGGATCTGCTTTTTTCTGTTAATTGGATAATGTTCAGCTTCTTTACAAAATATTTTGATAAATAATATTTCCCCAAAGGGTAGAGTTAACACAGCTCTAATCATTTTAATTCAGAGGAGAGATCCAATACCGTCTTTTTCTATGATTAGGGCACTTATGGTTTTACACAGTTATTTTCTTCAATTTAATAAAATTAACTAATGATTATATGGATGTACTGTGTGTCAGACGTGAATCTCAGTGTTTTCCATGAATTAAGTCACCTTAATACACAACATCCTTATTTTTATCATCCCTGTTTTACAGATAAGCAAAGTGAAGGACAGAGAAGTTAAGGAATGAAGTCATTTTCATGCAGCTCCTAAGTAGCAGTGTTGGTAACAGATAAAGAAAATTTCCTGTACATGAGCCTTATATCTCAAGATATACATTAGTTCTAATGTACACTGATATTTTTTCTAAACTTGGTAATTTGCACAATATTCCTGAGCAGATTTCCAACTGTTGCAAACCGTGCCCCTCTTTCACCCACACCTTGTCTGAACCTGTGTATATAACCTTACCACCTTTCCATCAGGGTCAGTAGAAGAAGCTCACCCTTCCTCTGCATTCTTCACTGTCTTGCCCTAACAATGTGATTTCGGCTTCATTCAATGAAATCTTAACCTGACCCATTTTAAAACAAAGAAAAAAGACAAAAATAAATACAACAAAGTATTAGCTTTTCATCTGCCTCCTTCAGTTCATGTGTCATCCAAGCTTCCCCATCCCTTGAGTCACCATCTTCTTACTATATTTGCATTCTTAAACTTCCAGTACTTCGTTAGCCTTGAAAATTATTTCAGTCTGGCTTCCTCCTTCAGTATTTGGCACTTATGTTAAACTGTTTTCCAATTCCATTAAGACCCTTCACTTCATATTTTGCTCTACTTCTGTGTAGGATTTTCCTGTGCAGGTATTGTCTTTTCTGAAAATACATTGCTACCTGCCCTTTTTTCCCACATTTACTGCTGTAATCCATGGTGTCATTGCTACTTTTGGCAATGGCTTTTTAACTGGTCTCCTTTCCATTAAACGTAAGCCCTCTCTTATCAGTTCTCCCCAAAGTTGCCAGAGAAATTCTCTTAGCCACATGTCTGATAATGCCTCGTGTCTGTTTGAAAGCCATTCAAATACATTTTACCATTCTTAGTTTAGAAACAAAGCAATTGTATGAAATTTTATTTTTCATAGATGGTTATGCCAAAATATATCTTC
Source organism: Cheirogaleus medius (assembly GCA_008086735.1). Classification (NCBI taxonomy): domain Eukaryota; kingdom Metazoa; phylum Chordata; class Mammalia; order Primates; family Cheirogaleidae; genus Cheirogaleus; species Cheirogaleus medius. Next base: position 15,448,487 of record VBSM01003039.1, read on the forward strand.
CTATATGCCTTTTTCACAACATGTTATTGGCATTTATATGTTGAGAGATGAGGTCTACTCTCCCTTCCAAGAATGTGGATTGGATTTAGTGATGCACTTTTAACAAATAGCATGTGGCGAAATTAACAATGCATGACTTCTAAGGCTGGGTTATGAAAGACATTATGTACCATTAGGACGCAGCCTTCACCTGTAGGGATTCTGATGAAAGCCCCAGCTGAGGCCTCAGCTGACAGCCAGCATCAACTGCCCAGCATGAGTATTGGAACCTTCAGATGGTTCTGAGTGCTGGTGCTGAATGAAACAGAGATGAGTTGTCTCTGGCAAGCCCTGTCAAAATTGTGAAAAATAATTGTTCTCATTATTTTAAGCCACTAAGTTTTGTCATTTTTGTTGTTGTTGTTTGTTTGTTTTGCTTACACAGCAATAGATAAATGAAAAAAAAAATTTTAAATCTTTACCCTAATTTGCCACTCTCTAGTGCATACTTAGCTCGAATTATGCTACATCATCTACAGTTTCTCATAGACACCATGTTTTTTTCAAATCCCGAGACTTTTGCGAATTCTGTTCAGTTCTTTATGGAACACTCCCCAACCACCCATTTTTTTGGAGGAGGGACTATGCTTAAAGCTCAATCCATGACACCTCTTCTAAGTGGTTCCCATGACCCTCACTTTACATTAGAATGTCATTCTCTCTTTTACCTTAACATCAAATATAACACATATTGGGTTAATACAAAAATGAGTTCATAACCTGTAGTTATAGCTCAGGTTATGAAATTAGCTTTCAATTTAGTTGAAATTAAAATATGCAATATACCAAATTATGATCATAAAAATGATGTAGATACATTTCTGTTACCTTTCTAGAAAATGTCAACCTTAGTAACTATTAATAATTTCAGTATATTAGAAATGAGATAACAATAAAAACCAAAGCATTGTCAGTACTGCTGTGTTTGTGTTTCTTATCCTTCAGGGAAATATAGTTGGTTGACGATTCCATTCATGAATTGTAATCGTATCATTTTAGACACCTAGGAAGTAGCTACAGCACTGCACCAGCATTTATTGTTGCTTTCAGGTTTTATTAAAAGCAAACCATCTCCTTGAGGCTCTTTGATGTGTAGAAATGTTCTTCTCGCAGATTTGAGTTATGGATACAGATCTTGCTTTGTAAAGCTAATCTCTACACAGCTGTCTCTTCTGTCATTGCTTTCATTATCTCTCTTCTGAACTCCACTTCTCCTTATCGTCTCTCCCCATGCAGCTGTCTCCAGTCACACTCTTTCATGACCATTCCACTTCTTTCTTCTCTCTCTTACAAGTTCATGCCCTCTGGGTATACCTGTAGGAAATTGTTATGCTTCCTTTAACCATGACAGATAATTCACAGGGGTCCAGGGAAGAACCCTATGGCTCTAACATTCACAGCTGTTCTATGAATTTAAAATTAATTGACACTATAGTTCCATGATACTTTTGTCATTTTCCCTTGGTAAAAGAGATATTGGTATGTAATCACATTTGTATGACAATACAGTATTTTTTGGATAGTCATAGAAAAATTGCAAAGAACTTATAAATTTATCATGACATACAAATCTGAGCTTTTAATTTCATACTGTATTTTCAGAGTAGCAAATTTTAGAAAAAAAGAAAAAATAAATTTTTGAGTAAAGTACATAATGGGAGGTTAGATTTCTCTATAACATGACATTTTCATTGAGAGTGTTCTTACATTTATTTGAGATATAAATTATTAAAGAAAATATAGTATTTTAGGTTAATGTTTAGTTATTTTCCTGACAAGAAAAAGATCATAATTTCAAATCTTGGATGTGCAATAAATTTAAATTTAGCCACAGTTAATATACAGCTATCAAACCTGGAGACTGTGAAAGAACATATTGAAAATACTATTGGATAGATTTCTCAGAAAATATGACAAAAATATGATTCCAAAAATAAATATTCTGGCCCTATATGTTACATTCCTTTTTTTTCATTTTATGTTTCATTCATTGAGGTTAGCCAAAGTGTGGTGTCCAGAGTGATCATGTCCACTCAATCAAGTATAAATAGACTGTTCAGCATGCATTTATGCACAAATACCCTTTATGTAAGACAAGAAAGGACTACAGAGGTTGCAGACACATTATTTTCTCTCTGGTTTGAAATATCCCCTGAAATAGTTCAAGAATTCTGAAAATACTCCAGAGAATCTCTTGGTATTTAGAGTTTGAAATATTAATAATTAAAAATAATCCAAAATGGGAAAACGAGATATTCTTAATATTAAAGTGACCTACCTTACAAAAAGTGGATTACTAAGTGTAAAGATATTGAATTTTTCATGGACACATGGAAGATTTGCTCATTTAAGTTTTAAGCGTATATCTGCCCGCATACCTTTGTACATTTGCTTAGAACTGGATAAGTTTACATGTAACTTTTGCTCCTTATAACTATTCATTTCTATAATAAAATAGTGTACTAGGTCCTAAAATATTTATAGAATTTTTTATGTCACAGTATTTATGAATATGTAAAAAAGCTATAGCTCAAAGTAGTCAAATACTTTTCTTTAGGCCCATGTGAATGGGGTGGTAGCCCAACCTACTCTGATGTGAAGCATTATGAAGCTTTGTTCAGGCTTAGTGGACATTGGAGCCATGTTGAATTAATGATTCCATGAGAAGAGAAGGGGATAACTATGTGTTAACTGGATATTTGATAAACCTAGTAGATGTATGTAATTTTCTGATGCTAAATGTCCTTAAATATGTCATATAAACACTCTGGACCGATTTACCTCCCCTAGGATGTTCTGAACTAATAGCAAAGGTTCTTTTAGGATTAAAATGTATAAATATAATCTACTTAAGTGTAGATAACATTTGGTATACTTTAAAATACAATTTTAGTCCAGAATGTTTACTTATGTGAGATGACTGAGATAATGAAATCATAGAGCTTAATGATTCTATTAAAGCCTTTGGATGATAGAATGTTATCCTTTTTATTTATTCACAACAGTTCTAACTTTGTCAAATGAAAAACTGACTTATTCTTCTTAAGAATGTCAAAATATCCAAGGAAAAGCACATGCTTGTTTATTTAAAAAAAAAAAAGAATGTCAAAATATTTAAAGATAGATAAATTGACCCAAATAAAGTTTTATAAGTAAAAAATCTTTCTAACAAATAGATAAAAGTAACTTCATTTCAAATATCTTCATCTGGAAATCTGTCATCATAACTTATTGAAAGATTATATTATAAAAATATTCTATGAAGCACAGTTAGTAATCAATTACTAACGAATTATGTATTTAGCCAAAATGTAACATTTGGTTTTAATAATAACTAAGTATTGAATCTTGAGCATTTCTCTTATTTCTTTTTAAAGATTTAGCCAGAATGACTGAAGTATTTTATTTTTGTTATAATACCTAGAAGGCTGAAATTATACTGCATTTTTAATATTATCTTCATTTCTGTATGTTATCAGTTTCTTCAGAAATGTGTAACTTAAGTCATTAAGGCTGAAATTTTAAAGCTTATACATTAGAAATAATCTTGTTAAAAATTTTTAATTCTGTTTAATTCTAAATTTTTGTGATTTATATGTTATCCAGATAACCTGCCATTAGAGCATGGTGGCATCTTTATATGGAACATTGGATAAAATTTTTAGACTATAAAAATATTTAGGTTGGTATTACATTTTACAAAAAAATATTTTCTCCATTGTCTTATGTAGAATACATCATTAGCAGCCATTTTTACTTGAATTGTCACTGAATTATGGCATATCTAGTCAATTGGATTTCAACAATGTAATTCTTACTTAAAACAAAGTATTCACTGTATAATTTGGATGCAAATCTGTGTTAATAATCTAAATGGGCACTGTAAAATATGTATGTGGAATGCAATCAGGATAAACCAGTAGATTTAGTTGGTAAGTCACTGCTGTAATGCCAACCCCCTTGTTACATAGTTATACCATTGATCTTCTCTTCCTGCACCAGAGCCAAGTTGCACATTTATCATAAGTATTCTAGGTCATAAATCTTCCTACTATTCTCATTCAAAAAGAATGGTTTTAGATTATCTTAATAGGCGGGTTGTAAAGCTGAGCAATTTCATTGGTGTAGTGATATATCTAAATCCTTGCTAATGTATGCATTTAACTGAGATTTAGAACAGATCCTACCAGACTTTCCCCAGAATGAAAGATGTCCTCCACCCTCAGACATATTTTTTTTAAAAAATTTGTAGTTCTAGAGTTCAAAGTTAGGGTATATATTTAACTCCGGTTATTGTGAAAATTGTGCCCTATGAGAAAAAGCTCTGCTTTGTGTCTTTGGTCCTACTTTATTTCTGCTTCTTTGAGCATCCATTACTTGAGGTCAAACAAATACAAACATTCTATTTTTAAATGTTATAATTTTGCTAGTTTCATTTTGTAGTGTTGAAGTCCCTATTGTTCATCATCAAAGCCATCATTAAGTTCCATGGGCTTCCTCAAAAGTAGACCTACAATCGAAATACTTTTTATGACATCTACAAATTGATAATATGAAAAGCCATCTTCATTTTTTATTTGAAAAAAATATTCTGCAAATCTCACTCAGCTTTCATTCTGGATCCTATATCCTCATAATTTCTCAGTAGCCAGGTGTTAAAGCACAACCATCCCTCTTCTCAAACATTGGAATGGCTTTTCTTCTAAGAATAAAATCTTAAATCCAAACTATAATGAACAAGACCCAACATAATCACTCCAGCTACCTTCCCAACATCTTTTGGCACCTCCCCCATGCACTATCCTCTATCCATAGCCCCTCACTGCTGTTCCTCCACCCTATTAATGGGCCGTATCTCAGGAGTTTGCACTTACTGTTCCTTCTGCCTGGAATGCTCTTCTCTAGATATTTACATTGTTTGTTCCTCACATCTGCTGGATCTTTACTCTAATATTATATTACAATGGGCATTCCTTGATCATCCTAAATAAATTAAAACACAGCCTCTCTTCTTCTCTTTCTGTCCCCGTTCCCCTACTTTATATTGTTTTCTATCATTTGTTAGCACCATCAGATATTTTATACATTTATTAATTGTCTCCCTAACTAAATTATTTGCACTGTGAGATTAGGGATTTTTTTTTGTATGTTTTTGGGTTCTGCTTTATTCTTAGGTCCTTGGAATGTGAGAGGTACAGAAAAGAAACTCAATGATTATCTGTTAATGTCTAAGTCACTAGTATATGACTCTTTATATTGACAATTTATTCTTTTTAAAGAATTTAACAAAATCTAGAAGTTATTTTGTAAATGTAATAATAGATTTTGCTTCTACTACATTATAGGCTCTTGATAAATATGTGCTCATTGTCATATGAATTTAAGTATTGGAAGCTGAAAATGACTGTCTCCATTGTGCGGATTAGGATGCTGTGAGTTTGAGATATTAAATAATTTCCTCAAGATTACATAGTAAATCAGGATTCAGTTCCTAAGAAAATATTAAACTTCCATTTTCTTACTGTGATGTGCTTGGTCCTCAAATCCATGCTCTTTACTATTTGCCACAAAGATCCTCTGATATTAAATGTGAAATTAATAGTTTCCAAAGCATCTCAATTGCTATTCGTGGGTGATTCCATTTCCACAATCAAATTACATTTGATTTCCTAAAGTAATCTAGTATTAAACTTTGTGCATACATTTTTTTCTTTTATTCTTTTTTAAATATATTTTGAGAAGAGATCTTCCTATGTTTCCCAGGCTGGTCTCGAACTCTCACCTCAGCCTCCTGAGTAGCTGGGACTATATAGGGACATGCCACTGTGCCCCAGCTCCCTTTATTTTTTTCTTTACTCCCTTTCTTGGTATGTGTTCTTTTTCTCTCTCCCTCTATCCCTTCTCCTTCCTTTCTTTTTCCCGTATTCCTCCTTTTCCTAAAATTTGATTCCTCTTTCAAGTGTACCTGACTTATATCACAACAAATTATAGTCATTCTTAATTTATTCTCTTCTCTTATTCTTGACATTTATTTATTTAAGCAACTATGGGGCATACTACTTATATGATCTTCTAGTTTCTTGTTGAGTAACTTCCCTTCAACAAACTAGAATTTTTCTTTTCCATTGAAATATTCATTACTAGAACAGCTCTAAACACTTTGTGGTTACGAGGACATTCATTAAACTCACATTTTCATCACTTAGCCATTCATTTATCCACATCAGTCAGTCCATCTAACTGAAAATACTGTTGATGAAGAGATCGTGCATTGTTGATAGGTTAAACAAAGTTTAGAATAGAAAGTTTAACTAATTAATATTTAAGAGAGAAGTTTTTTTTTGGAGTGCTTTAGTCATAACTCAGTGAAGGGCCGGGTGTGGTGGCTGATGCCTGTAATCCTAGCACTCTGGGAGGCTGAGGTGGGAGGATTGC
>VBSM01003039.1:15455060-15465301 GCA_008086735.1 Cheirogaleus medius
TGCCTGTAATCCTAGCACTCTGGGAGGCCAAGGCGGGTGGATCACTCAAGGTCAAGAGGTCGAAACCAGCCTGAGCAAGAGCCAGATGCCGTCTCTACTAAACATAGAAAGAAATTAGTTGGCCAACTAAAAATATATGGAAAAAAATTAAATTTGCCTGTAGTCCCAGCTACTCGGGAGGCTGAGGCAGAAGGATTGCTTGAGCCTAGGACTTTGAGGTTGCTGTGAGCTAGGTTGATGCCACAGCACACTAGCCTGGGCAACAAAGTGAGACTCTGTCTCAAAAAAAAAAAAAAAAAAGCTAGTAGCTCAGTGGAAGGGTCCAGCAGAGTTAGTGCTCAGCCGTTTGTGGAAAGGATGGTTGCCTGGATGTGGCTGGAGTCTTTGAAAGGCCATGAAAGCTTAAGTCTGGTTCTGATGGAGCCAAGAACAGCTGGAGACTAGAAACCAACTATCATTTCCAAAGCCCTCCAGTGCTCCCAATCTTCTGCTAGGAAGACAGCTGGCAAAGAAGTCAGGAAATAAGGCCCATCAATGATTCCTAGTCCTTTCATTACCATACAGACTAGGGAAGAGTGGATTTAGAGATAAGAGATTAGAATACATAGTTTTCTATTCTTTCGGCAAGAGGATGTTAAGTTAAACGATGGGAAAACAAAGTATATGTAATTTTTTAGGTCTGCCACTAGCTAAAATGCCTGCAGAAAGTTATGATTTAATATAATGGTCTCACATGAAAAAAAAGTGAGAAAGTAGAAGTGGCATTTTAAAATTTATAAAAATTCATGCATATCTGTATCTGAGAATCCATGGATAAATATAATTTAGTCAAATGGTTTACTAAACCATTAAACATCCAGTGGTAATTAAATATCTTTGTAAAAGTTTGAATAATTTTATAATTATTTATATTTGAACACTCAAGCTCTTTAAAACATTTTTCTTGATTGACTAATATTTAATGCAAATATATGAAAATATTCACTTTCTGATTGGGAGTATAACCCCGATTTTAGTTAAAATAGATACAAACAAAACATATAATGAAGGTCAATGTTGTTATTAGTACTTTCATAACATTAACAGTTTGAATTGTTTTAAAAAATAAGCGAGAAAATGTTGTTGAAGATCTTATTACAATACTTATCTACATAATGATAGTAGTAATTATAATTAAACCTTTTCATATGTAACAAATTTTATGCAAATTTTAATGACCCATAAAAATAATATGCAAATTCCAGATATTAAGAATTTAATTATATAATTTATGCAAAAATTATATTGTTTGTTTTCTTATTGTAATTCAAACATTATAAATTTGGTTGGAATTAATTCAAACAATTTATTTTGTATAGTTGTAGATATGTATCAATAATATTTTAATTAATCCTCCTATGGCTATAATGACAAGTAATCTGGAGTTGTTTTGATAATGAGTATCGTAATTATTCTGATACAAAGAAAGCAATGTCAAGGAGAAGGTCTTTACTCTTCTACTAAGATTTAGTTGTAGCACAACAAAATCTATGAAATAGTAGAAAAATAGAATAATTACATAAAATGCACTTCAAAACACTTTTTCTTTTCTAAATAGTAATTATCAGATTATAAACTATAAAAATATCTGGGAAATATTTGTATAATTCCAGAATAAAGTAACAATTTAAACAAGTTTGACCCCATAACTTTATAGAAATTTTTGATCATAAGTTTAGCCATTAATTCAACATGTTGGCAATATGACAGAAATTTAAGTAGACTTAAATCTGAGATGGAATAGTGTTTTTTTAATATTAAAAGGAGATTTTAGTTTTAAAAATATAACATAGCTTTTATAAAAAAATCAATTTTTAAACTTTAATTATTATGGGCATATAATAGTTGTATATATTTATAAGATAGAGGTAATGTTTTAATACAGGCATAAATATAGTTAGAATGAACAATATTTGATGGTACAACAAAGTGACTATAGTTTATAATAAGTTATAGTATACTTTAAAATAACTAAAAAATAATAATAAATGATTGAGATGATGGATACCCCAATTACCCTGATTTGATTAAAAATTGTTTTTATAGGTCCTCAATATTTAAAAAATAAATAATATTTATAATAAATATATGTTGTTAGCCTTTTAGAACAGATGCTTCTTAAGTATTCTGATTGAAACTCTCAGTAAAAGTTAGATTCAGGCTGGGTGCGATGGCTCATACCTGTGATTCCAGCACTTTGGGAGGCCAAGGCTGGGAGGATCACTTAAGGCGTGTGCCTGTAGTCCCTGTTCCTCTGGAGGCTGAGGCAGGAGGATCATTTAAGCCCAGACTTTTGAGGGTATAGTGACCTATGATTGCACCACTGTACTCCAGCCTGGGTGACAGAGCAAGACCCTGTCTCAAAAAAAAAAAAAAGAGAAAATTACATTTTATTTTGTGCGTATTAAAAAAATACTTGATACAGCATTTACTTTTAAAAGATCAAAATGTTTCTGAAATAGCTGTTCTTTTTCTTCTATTCTCTTCCCATTCTCCTCTTCCTCCTTATTTCTTCTCCTCCTCAACGACTTCCTTTCTTTCGCCTTCTGCTTTTTCTTCTTCTATGTTAATCATAACTAATGGTGTGAAAAAGAATTGTTCTTGGAATATGTTAAAATAATTACTTTTGAAATGGTCTTGGCCCATCTTCTTGCTGATATTGATTCAAACTCTGCTTAAATTCTTCAGTGATTTGAAGGAAGGATTTCTTGTGTGTATTTGCTTATTTATGGCTTTCAAGGTTTATAATTATCTTCTCCTTTCTCAACCGCCTGTATCATTTGTGTGCTTATATTAAAACATAATGGATTGGAATTAATTACACTGAATTATTTTTAATGTTCATTGTGTGATATAAAAGCAACATTGGTGAAAAACAGTCATGATTCAGTTGTCTAAACAGAAGAATGTAGGGTGTCAATATCTTATTTTTACAAACAATATAAGTTTTAGCATTATAAAATGTTTTTATAAGCATCTAAATATTCCAAAAACAATAAATGTGGCTGACCTTGGAATTAAGAGATCCTAGATTGATGTTTGAATTTTTATGAGAAAATGAATTATCTTGAAATGTGCATAAGGCTGGCTATGCACAGAATGAGGGGAAGTAATTTTTAAAGAACTATTTTAAACAGGCAAATGCTATGATATTTTATACTTAGCAAGAGAATATAGTGATTATAAGAAGCAGCATTGGAAAAACATTCTGATATGCTACTGAAAATATTGTACATGAAAATAGTATCATAGTAGTTCACATGAATCCTAAACTTTTAGTTAAAGTAAAAGGAAAATGAAAAAATATAAAAAGTTAAAAATAGATGCATTGTTCCTCCCTGTTACTCTGTGTATCTGATACCTTCTAGCTCATCACTCTGTAATAATGGATTGGTTTACTGCCTAAAAGAATAAATTCAGTTTATTTTGGAATTATAATTATGTCAGCAATTCAGCATTGCCACTCAAAATATTTTGTTTATTTTACAATTTAATTCCAGTACCATTAAATTACAATTCCCTGTAACCATGAGGACCATAAAATATCTGTCTACCATCTATATAATGTTACATCTCTTAATTTTTTTTTCTTATGATGCAGCGAATCATGTAATCATAATTTTAATTTTAATGTATTTTGACATGTAAATCTTAGTGTAGCAGATCTGTGAGGGGGTCTGCTTAGCATCAATTCCTCCCTTCCTACTTTCTTAGACTCCCAATGTTATTCAGTATTCTTCTCTTCCCCACGGGGCTGTGCCACAGTGGGTGATTACCTGCATATATGTCTCAAATTGATTTGTCTAACAGTAATCCTATTTCCTAGGGAGTAATTGGTTCAAGAACAGACTTGAGAACTATTCTGGTCAATTAATATTTTGGGGGAAATCCATGGGGAGTTTTCCAAGGAAATATCAGTGCCCCCAAGACAGGGTGTAAACGCCAGGAGTAAGACATTCCTTTTCTTTCTGTAGATATGCATGCATCTCAGGACAATGTAGTTTTAGCCCAAGGAAGAGGTAGTATTTTTATAAATTTTGGTAAATAATGTGTATCTTCTTTATGACCAGTGTATTCAATACTAAACCACCATATTTATTGTTAGAAATTTTTATATTTCTTTTAACATTTCACTGGATAATATGTCCAGAAGAGAGCTCAGGGGGAAAATTGTGTTTCTTTCCCCAACATCTAGATTTAATATGTAGTTATTTTGAGAAGAAATATTTTCAGGATCTTCTCTAGTATCTAAAAGACTTGATATTATCTGATACCTAAGTCTATTAAGCATTTGAAGCTTGCCCAAAGGCCCTGCTACCTGCCTCAAAATGGACACAAGAACCATAAACATGTAATTAAATGAAAATATATGCAATAGGGCTCTTATTATTGTATTCAGTAGATTTTGGATTCAATTTAAAATGCATACATTCCTCTTGACAAAATTGGTCTTGTTATGGCCACGTTGACTTTAAAATTTGTAAAAGTCCTCTTAACCCCTATTATATAAAACAGTTTTTGATGACCTGCCTGACATTAGTACTGATGAGGAAAAATCTTCCAAATGATTTTTATCTCCTTCCCACAATCTGTCCTATTTTTGGAGTTGCTCTCATAGTATGGTCTTCTACAGCTTCACCTGCTTTAAATTGCAGTCTTCCTTTTGGGGCTTAAATATGATGTTGTGGGCCTTGTTTACACTGAGAATTGTTGGAACAGTACACAAAACATGGAAGCTTATTCATTAACCATTTGAATTCTTATCATTATCAAGCCCTGAAAAAAGATGGATTATTTGACTAATACTCCAGCTGCTTCCCCCAAGAAAACTCAGTGTGTTGCACAGGCTTCACCAGGCAAAGCCATACGGGTGACAAATGACAATGTTTACCTACTGTTAAACACATGTAAAGTCTTGGAGAAGCTCTTCCCAGTTGTAGCAGGTGTATAGCTGTGTTGTGTTGCTTAGGAGCAGAATCTATTTTAAACACTGCCTGGAGAGGTTGGTCTGTTCTTGAACCTCCTTCAGGAGTTGGCATTCAGAACAGGGTCAATCAAGAAGGATGCTGGCTCCATGCCTGAATTTTCTGTTATGTTTAGTTCAATTAAATTCAAATATACAAAACATGCCAGAGAGAAGAGAAGGTCAATCACTTGGAAATTATATTAGCCATAACTTGGACGTAATTTTTGCTGTGTCTAGTCTCCCTACACTACAAATACAAGAATTAAGAAGAGCAATGTGATAGGTTATTTGCCATCATGTAAAGGAAAATATTAATATATTAGAACGCAGTCAAAAATTATGTACAATAACAAGCCTTCGTGGAGTTATGTTTTATTTTTAATTATCATGGGTATGTAACAGTTGTATGTCTTCATAGGGCACATGTGTTCCCTTCAGGAGTTCTAAAGGGGCATACTCAGCATATTGCCTTCATTGTCTTCTGTTTCAGAGCGAATTCTAAAATTTAAAACACCTCATCAAAATAATGTCTTATGATTGTTTCCCTTTTAATTTTTCACAAGACAAACTCTCTTAGCTCAAGATGCTATAACAAAAATACCATAATCTGGTTTAACTTATGAACAACAAGCGTTTACCTCTCATGGCTCTGGAGCCTGGGCTCAGCCAGACCTGGTGTCTGGTAAGGGCCCATTTCTCATAGGGGCGCACTCTTGCTGTGTCCTCACAAGGTGGAAGGGCAAAGCAGTTCTCTGAGGCCTTATCACATGTATCCCTTTTATGAGGGCTCTCCCCTCATGACCTAATCACCTCCCAAAGCCCCTGCCTCTAAATGCCATCTTGTTGCGGCAGTCCCCAACATTTTTGGCACCAGGGACGGGTTTCATGGAAGACAATTCTTCCATGGACGGAGCGGGGTGGGGGGAGCGGTGTTCAGGGATGACATGACCCAAGCTCACGGCATTCATTGTGCAGTCAAGCCTCTCCGCCAATGACAATCTGCACTTGCAGTCGCTCCCCAACACCAGCACCACCGCCCCAGCTCCACTGCAGATCATCAGGCACCAGACTCTCGCAAGAATCGTGCAACCTAGATCTCTCCCATGCACAGTCCACAGTAGGGTTCCCGCTCCTATGAGAACCCAGTGCCACTGCTGATCTGATGGGAGGCCGAGCACGCGCGGTGATGCAAGTGATGGGGAGCGCCGCAAACACAGATGGAGCCTTGCTCACCGCTCTGCCTCCTGCCTCCCACCCACTGCCCAGCTCCAAACAGACCACGGACCCACAGACCTGCACCGATCTGCGGCCTGGGAGTTGGGGACCACAGATTTAGACCAAAGCAAAAATTAAACACTTTCAGATATATGAAGATCACATGAAAAATCATATGGCATTTTTCTTTGTATTTCTTCGAAGAGAGTACAGTCAGGCACCGCATAACACTTGGGTCAGTGACGGTTTTCGTGTACATCATTGGTCCCATAACATTATAATGAAGCTGAAACATTCTTACAGTAGCATTACTCACGTGTTTGTGGTGATGCTGTTGTAAACAAACCTACTGTGCTACCAGTCCTATAAAAGTCTAGCTCATACTATTATGTATGGATAATAAATGATTATGTTATTATGTTACCGGTTTATATATTTATTATACTAACCCTTTCATTGTTACTTTAGAGAGCAATCTTTCTACCTATTAAATAAAAAGCCATCTGTAAAACAATCTCTTGAAGGTACCTGTTAAATGCCTTCAAGAGGTATGGAAGAGAAGGCATTGTTATCCAAGGAGATGACAGCTCCATCTGTGGTGTTGCTCATGAAAATCTCCCAGTGGGACAAGACGTGGAGGTGGAATGCAGTGATGCTGATGATATTGACCTTGTTTAGGCCTAGGCTAATGTGTGTGTTTGTGTCTCAGTTTTTTTTTTTTTTTTTTAGAGACAGGGTCTCGCTCTTGGTCAGGCTGGTTTCGAACTCCTGACCTTGAGCTATCCACCCGCCTCGGCCTCCCAGAGTGCTAGGATTACAGGCGTGAGCCACCGCGCCCGGCCTGTGTCTCAGTTTTTAACAAAAAAGTTTAAAAGTTAAAAAAAATTAAAAACAGGGAAAATCTTATAGAATAAAGATATAAAGAAAGAGCATATTTTTGTACAGCTGAACACTGGTTTATGTTTTAAGCTAAGTGATATTAGAAGTCAAAAGTTAAAATATTTAAAAGATTATAAAGTAAAAAAGTTAGCGTAAGCTAAAATTAATTTATTATTAAAGGAAGAAAAATATTTTTTATAAACTTAGTGTAGCCTAAGTTTATAAAAGTGTTTATACAGGCTACAGTAGTGTTCAGTAATGTCCTCGGCCTTCACTTTTACTCACCACTCACTCAATGACTCACTCAGTGCAACTTCCAGTTCTGCAAGATCCATTCATAGTAAGTGTCCTATACAGGTGTATCATTTTTCATCTTTTATACCGTATTTTTACTGCACCTTTTCTATGCTTAGATATGTTTAAATACACAAATACTGCTATTTTACAGTTGCCTATGGTGTATAGTACAGTAAGATGCTGTACAGGTGTGCAGCCTAGGAATAATAGGCTATATCATATCGCGTAGGTGTATAATAGGCTACATTATCTCTAGGCTTGTGTAACTACGCACTATGATGTTCACACAACAAACAAATCATCTAATTATTTATTTTTTCAGAATGTATCCCCTGTGTTAAGTGAGGCATGACTATTAACTATTTCCTTTTTTCTATTCTTTTAACTTACACTATTTCCATCAATTCTTTAGATCTAATACCATTCAGTCTAAGATTCTAAAATTAGAATAATACCAAAATTATTGTTTATAAGAGGAGTTGATTAGAAGAAATAGTATATAAGATAATTAGTCTTTTTAACTGATGGTATCAATCTTTTTATGATCACTGTATGTACCAATTATCACATTGCATACCATATTGTACTGATGTACTTTGACTTAGTATATATGCATACATTTATTTTTGTCCTATTATCTGTGAGGTTTTAAGATTTACCAGACAGATTAAATCAAATTATTTAGCACATAAACAAGATGATGGTCTAAAATCATACCTGTATAAACTATAAGATATTATTGCTTTAGGATGGTCAAACATCGTTTCATACGATTATAAGCCATTTTGTATGTGCCTTCTTCTCCACACCATGCAAAACCTGTGTAAGTCTTTTATCAGTTTTTTTTATTGGATTGTGGGATTTTGTTGGTTTGTATGAACATTTATGTAGGAAAAATGTGCTTTGTTTTTCAAATAGGATGAAAATATTATATTCTAAGTTATTTATGTTTTTAATTTATTATTTTCTTTTCTATAGTGACATATTTTTCTATGTGTTTACGGCGTCTGAGTTTTATGCATTTCTTAGAAAAGCAAAATGTAAATAAACAGAGGAATAGATAGATGTAAAGATATCTATATACATACACATATATAAATATATAACTATAGATACATAGATATGTAGGTAAATAGGTAGATATAGCTCCAAGGCAGTAGAGATATAGCTCCCTCTGTATATATGTTTCCTCTGTTATTGTTTCATTTTTATGTTTACTGTATAGTAAGCATTCAGTTAATTAAATATCCTAAAAGTTATAGTTTAAGATGATTTTTGCAGACAAATGAGCTTGAAAACCTACAAAATTTACTTTTTTAAAAAGAGAGAAATTGATAACTGTCATAATATTTTTACTTCTGTAATATTAAATTTTCCACGGCAGATTTTTAAAATGTAGATATAAGCCCTTCGTTTTTTATAAAATAATTCAAATTGATCATATAAATTTAATAATAATGAATCTATTGGGACTATGGATTGACTGCTATTTCAATTGGTGGAATCTTGTCACTTGGGTTGCCTGTCAAAGTGTGCTTAATATGATTATAGGACAGAAGAATGTCAACCAAATTCGTTCCAACTAAACTTCAGCAAAATACGAGTCACATTTCTGTTTGTTGTCTTGTGATTTATAGGCCATATCTAGTTTCTCTTGTCCAACTTTACATCATTCACTATCAAAAATATAGCCATGACACTGATAAAATGTTGCTGTTTCTGTTGTTCAAAAAATACTGTACCTTAAAAGAGTCTCTCTATAAAATATCATTCAGATTCTGAAAAAATGACATTTGGCATTTGATCACTCACATTAATATTGTTTTATTTTTATATCAAACAATAAAAAAGCAGTAACACTGACTTACTGATGACATTTTTATTAGTAAACTGTGAGCTTGAGATGATGCTTCCAAGTTTACTGGACATAGTAGCAAGCTAAGAAGTTAGAGATTGTTTGAAACATTCAAGGCCTTGTACATGAGCAAGATTTCCTTTTAGCCACACTCCTGTGGTCCCTAAATCTCATCTAAAATACCCACATATGGAATGAGCTAGATATTTCCCATAGTATAAACTTAGTAAATATATGTTGAATTGAAGATGTAATTGCTAGGAGTTTGAGAAAGAGAGAAGATTTCTTCTCAACTATAAGGATAAAATATTTCCTTTCTTACAATGTATTAGAATCTTCTAGAAGTTAAAATAACTTTCTAGCACAATATTTCAATACAAAAATATTTAATTCAACCCTCAGAATAACCAGCCATTAAAAATTTGTAATATTTTCTTAATAATCATTGTTTTGGCATCATCAATGTCCTGCCAAAGATCACTGCTAGACACAATAGTTCTGTGTTAATTTTTCAGGTATTAGTAAGATATACAAATATTTAAATTAAATATACTGAATACCTCTATGGAAAACAGTATGGAGATTCACTTAGTAGAATGGGTTCCACCTGTATCCAGGAGTATACAAGAGGGAGATTCATCAAAGAACTAATAGTAGACCTACCCATTGAGTCCAGCAATCCCACTACTGGGTATTTACCCAGAGGAAAATAAGTCATTTTATCCATATCCGAATGTTTACTGCAGCACAATTCACAATCACAATGATATGAAATCAATCCAAGTGACCATCAATTCATGAGTGGATTAGTCTATAGTTCTTTAAATTTTTATTTTGTCATTATTTTTAGGAGACATAATACAGTCCTATGATTTTACTGCTCAAAATTGCTTTCAAGTTGATACAAGAAATATTTCAAAATAGCTTTTTTAAAAACTGTGGCTCATGCCTGTAATCCTAGCACTCTGGGAGGCCGAGGTGGGAGGATTG
>VBSM01003039.1:15465439-15509915 GCA_008086735.1 Cheirogaleus medius
AAAAAAAAAAAAAAAAAAAAAAAAATACCATTGTTACAGCTCTTAGAAAAATATTTAAAATTAATAGAAGGGGTTTTCTGTTGTTTTAAAATCTAAGAAAACAATTTACATATTTATTCAAACCAAATATAAATTAAACACACAAATAGCAAATAGAAAATAAATAAAGTAGTGTTTTTTCTTTTAATATATTACAGTATCTTATATATGAAATGCAATGAAGCACAAGCATATTTCTGTAATCTTTAAGAATATAAATTATTAATCCTTACAGATTATTTTTAAAGGGCTACTGGGCTATTACCAAAATAAAGTTCCTATGGAAATTTATAAAATATCTTCTGAAATAGTTGGATTCTTGTTTATGCTCTTCCTTCTCTAAGAAAGGTGCCTGTTTCTTTACGTATAAGGTAAATTCTCATCCTCCTGATTTTATTTATTTTAGTAACTATTTTAGATGATTCCTATAGAGATGATTCATATGATGGTTGATTTTATCATTGCAATTTGAGCAAATGAAGCAAAAATTTTGTTTGTATTTTCATATATAATAAAGCTTTACAAACTGTGTAATTTTTCTATTTTGTTTATTTAGGAGCCACTTTTTATATCCCATAAAGAATATAATTTATGATTAAAAAAACATACTTTATGTTTATACCTCTATAGGGATGAGGAATACATATGCTTTATAGTGTAATAGTTTTCAATAGAAGAGTTACCTCATGAAATATGATTTTCATATGTATCTCTAGGTATATACTAAATAAAGAGTTATTTTAGCACTAGCATTTTTCTTACTTGCTACTTTAATGATACCATATATCTTATTCATTTAATTTTATTAGTAGTATTAAACATAAAATCCCCTAATGAACAGTTTGTTGAATATGCATTAAATTAAAAAGAAGGAAATAATCATTAAAATAATTAAGAAAACCATAGTTATTTTTTATAAATTCTGTATAATCTGTGTTTAATTTTATCTCACCCCCACAGAGGTTGGAACAAATTTGAGCCAATCATTGTGGTTTTATTCAAAATTCTTGGTCTAATTTATAAACTACACTCACCATTGTAAAGTGGGACTTTTCTTCTTTAGTGTTAATTTTTAGATAACACTGTTGCATACTGATATAACACAAAATACACATTCAAATGGAATGTAGGGAGGAACTAAAGATTAAAATTTCATTATTGTCATAAAATAGGTTCCATTTATATGTATAATTTCCCAGTGTCATCAGAATCATTATCATGAAAATATACTTGTATTTCCCCATATTCTATGTGCATTGCAATTTAAGTCACAAAAATATGGCATTGTTATTTGAAAACAATAAAAGAACACCCTAATCTGAACTTTTCAGAGTGATTTACTACCTGTTATTACTTCATCATTCATAAATCTAATAAGGATGATAAATTAGAATTATACCCATTTCTTACAACGGGGTAAAGGAACTAAAGAAGATTGCAAATGCTTTGTGCAGTCTTCTTCCATGAATCATCCTGGATATTAAAGAATTATGGCATCTCATTTTTGTGACAATGGCTTGTAAACAAAACAGAGACTAGTTTTGTATGAAGTGATTTTCTTGTGAATGGCAGTAGTGTGACTATGAGCGGGACAATCTGCCCGATTCTTATATAAGATTAAGAGTATTAGAAAAATAATGGTAATATTATTATGTATTATATGATAAGAAAAAGGCAGTCATAAATAAGCTTCCTTTACTATCCATTCAGCCATTTGCCTTTTATCCTTGAAACGTACACAATAAAAACTAGCAGTAATTTACCTCCTTTCAATTTTCCTTTTGTGGATGTGTGTGTGTGATATAAGATTGTCTGCATACACTTATTAACAAACTGAAGTTCTTATTTAAAACATCTATGTTTTTAAGCCATACATTTTATGCTTTTGAATTTCCAAATAATTATCTCAAATCATTTTTTTTTAAATCAGTGTATCTTTGTAGCAGCATAGTCACACCCTCATTCATTTATCCATAGACATTGCTTTTTCACTGATTTCTTCTTAATCTTTAAAGTGTCATTTGGGACAATTAAAAATAAACAAATACACATTTTATTATTTAAACCAGTGTATAAGTATGTACTCTATTTGTGTGGGACACAGAAAAGGTCAGCTAACCTGGCATTAAGTACCTGGCATTGTTGACTTCACTGACAGATTAAATACAAAGAGTATCTGGAGTGCAGGATAAACTGCAGATGGAGAAGGGAAAATCACTACAAGGACACACATTGTAGATGTGGACTTGAAATGTAAGGTAAATCAAACAAAGCTTTCTAAAGGATCAAAAAATAATGGTCCAGAATTTGGAGAAAAACAACTTAAAAGTTTATAAGTTAAGGAGTTACTTTCCTGATATGATAAACATCATTATAAAACATAATATTTTTACCAAATAACTGAATAATTGGCATTCCACCTGAGGCATTCATATGATTTCTATGATTTTATTTTATTTTTGTAACTTTCCAACATCATGCCAACAAGGCCAAAATCTTATGTTAGGTATAATGCAAAGGCAGAGAAAAGAAAATGAAAGTAAATTTCATGTGTACTTGATCTTAGAAGTGAGAGCAAGATGATTAAGTAAAAGAATGGATATAAGTATCCATCTCTACTCCAAAGAATGAGAATAAAAGATATCATAATATAAATGGTTTGGGGGACAAGTTGCAATCACATTACTAAAAAGGAGAAGGTTCCTAACAAAGACAGCAGAATACGTTAAAAGAAGAGAAAGGGTTTGCAAAGTTGCTGGGGGTGGATATTGAGATAATTGTGCGATTAATTTGATAGTGTGAAATTCTTCAAACTGCTAGTGGTTTTAGTTGGATATTTACTCACTTGAAGAGAGGATATCTACTCATTTGAAGAATTATAGTCCCTGTAATTAAGAACAACTTAACACTTTCCAAGAAGATGTAAGAACAGTTTTATTAATATAACTATTAAAATAGATTTTTAATATAGTGAAGCAAAAAATTGTTTCTTTGATTAATTTATTTTATCTTTAATTATGGTATGCTCATTATTAAGGCCATAATTTTAATTAGAAGAAAGAGTAGGGTTTTGTTCAGAATATAATAAATTTGGCATTTAGATGACCAGCCTTCCTCTCTCTTATCTGATTAAGGGATTTGTGCATTTCCAGGGCACATTCAGGCTAATTAGAATCATGCTTGTGTTTTCATTAATGGGAACAGAACAGAATTCCTCAGTCTCATGATAAAAACATATTCTTGAATTCCTTTTTTGACTATCAGAGATCAGGAAAGTAAATGTACAGTCTTCCTTTATGAAAAATGAGTTATTTATTTACTTCTTTATTCCTTTGTGCCAGAAATGAAAAGAAAAACATTTACACGCAGAGATAATCTTCTGTTTACCCACTGTTAAATGTTAACATAGAAACATTAAAATTCCACAAAATTCCATATTCTCATTATATAACAGGGAAAAAAGTAACACTTATACCCCACCAGGGTCTGACCTTGGGGAGATGGTGGGATATGAACATGTCCTATACTACTTCAGAGTTATATTTGGTTATATATATCTTTTTCAGATACTTTTATATTTATTTCTATTTTTTCATAAAACTATTACAAATTATGAAAGCCATGTTATTAATAATAATAGTAAATAACAGGTATCATTATTAAGAAGTAAATGTTAATGGTACTTTCCTGAATGTTTTACTGAAATTAGCTCATTTCATCTTTAAAAATACCCCAAACGTAGGTACTGTCATATCCCCATTTTACAAATTTTAAAACTGAGGTTTTAAAAAGTTAAATCATTTGTCTCAAGTTTGCAGTTATTATTAAATACCACTGCTGAGAATTGCACAAATTCTAGCACTGTCCAAATCTACACTGTCTACATAAGAGTTACAGTTCTGGGATTTTGATGAACTTGAATTCCATCTCGATCTAAGACACTCCAGAAGGGTTCACATCACTTATGGAAAAATAACAAAGGGTGGCATGTCACTGCAAAGAAATTGCTCTATTGCCAAATGACAGTGGAGTTCTTACTTTATATGCAGCCGAATGGGGCCATTACAGCCACTGAAGTGTTAAGGTTGGGAAGTGAATGCAGGCAACCAGGGGACTGGAGAACTGCTAACTTTCCACAGGTTTTGTTTTAATATCTTTGAAGTTTCTCAGTGTTTTGAACATATGAAAGAGAATATATTATAAATAATTGTATAAAAGGTCTGTTGCACTGAGATGCCCTGTTTTCTTATACAAGAGAATGTTCTCAAAGGATCTAAATTATACCAGTTGAGGTTTCAAGTGTAGCTGTTCTTCAAAGTTGCCACTAAGAGTAATTTGCAAACTAATCAACCTTAACAAATACTGAGGAAAGCCTTAAAAAAAATCAAACGAAATAATTCCTTAGTGAAATTATTTGTCAAATATCCAAAATTCAGTAATTTCTAATTTTAAAAGACAATTTATGTGTGACCTTGTTCATCTACAATAACATGATTCATCAAATTCTTTAACTTCTAGCTCTCTGAGTATCCAGTGATCTCCCCCAGTCCCCTCCAAGTTATATATGCTTTGTCACCTCTGTTAGAGTAGAATAATTACTAGATTGGGATTAATACAAATTTGAGAAGGCCCAGACTTCTAGACAACTCCCCTCCATATCTGTCTAGTTCCTCTGTAATTCATTGTAAGATAATTGGGAGGTCTTACTATATTATCATAATTTCCTTAGTCTCGATGAATCTAGAAATGTTAAATTGTACAATTTGTCACACTCTAAACATTAAGATAGATTAAGAAGACACATGGTATTACTGAAACGTCATCTATGAATATTATTTTAAAAACTAGACTGGATGTGGTGGTTCACGCCTGTAATCCTGGCACTTTGGGAGACCAAGGCAGAAAAATCCCTTGAGGCCAGAATTTGAGACCAGCCTGAGCAACATGGCAAGATCTCTTGTCTCTACTAAAAACAGAAAAATTAACCAGGCATGGTGGTACAAGCATGTAGTCCCAGCTACTGTGGATGATGAGGCGGAGGATCACTTCAGCCCAGGAGTTTGAGTTTGCAGTCAGCTATGATGACACCACTGCAGTGTAGCCCAGGCAATAAAGCAAGACCCTATCTCAAACAAAAACAAGAACAAAAAAAAAAGAACTGGAAGTACCCTAACTTATTATTTGTTCTATGCCTGTTATATTGAGGCGACATAAACCAAAAAGTGGAGAAACAGGCCATTCTAAGTCATTACAGGTCAATGATTAAGGTCTTCTTTGGCACTCCCTTCATTCACATAATTAACATATTTAATATATATTATGCTAAGCATTTGTGATACAAGAAAAAATAATATGTGTGGTCTGTACTGGAGAGGCTCAAATATCTTGCAGTGGACACTGTGTTAGTTTTCTTATGCTGTGTAAAAAATTACTGCAAACCCTGTGGCATAAAGGGACACCCATTTGTATCTCACATTTCTGTGTGAGTAGTCTGGGTAGGCTCGACTGGGTTCTTTAATTAGGGTATCAAAAGGTTGAAGTCAAGGTTTCAGCCAGGCTGGCCTTTTTTCTGAGAGCTCTAGGGAAAAATCAGCTTCAAAGCTCATTCAGTTTGTTGGCAGAATTAAGTTTCTGTAAGTGGAGAATAGAAGTCTCTATTTTCTTGCTTGCTGTCAGCTAGAAGTCTCTCTCAGTAGTACAGGCTGCTCTCTGGTCCTTTCCACAGGGACCCCTCCATCTTTAAGCCAGCGACATCTCCATGTTGTTTCAAATCTTTGACTTCCTCTTCTGCCCCCCACTGGAGAAGACATTCTGCTTTTAAATGGCACATTAAGTTAAATTAAATCCACCAGGATAATCTCCCTATTTATGACCAACTGTAACCTTAATTATATTTGCAAAAATTCCTTTGAGATTATATAATACAAAGCTGAGAGTCATTGAGATCATTTTAGCATTCTGCCTACTACTGACACAGATAGGAGAAGAACACAGAGAATAGGGAGATCGGCCTTTGCAGAATGTATCTTTACACTTGTCTTTGATGTTGCACTATTCAGTAAACTTAAATGTTTAGGAAAACTTAAAAAGTTTATTTTTAAACTTAAAAAGAAATGTTTACAAAAAAGAAAGGAAAGGAAAGATGCTGAAAAAGTAGTTAAAGGGGGTGCCAAGATTCTCTTTTCTAAACTGAAGCTGATTAATATTCTATGTCTGATATTATTATTCCATATTGTTTCATGTTATACTCTCCATCCCCAGGTGTTTAGTTTTTGTTGCTGCTGCTGCTGTTGTTTTTGTTGTTGTTGGCAGCCAACCACTATGTATTCGGTGTTAACATTATAAATGAATCATTTTCCCTTTGGGAATTTTGCAGAAAGTTTTATAAATCTTTAATTAAGTGAGTGTCTAGGTGTCTTAGTTGGGGTTACACCAGAGAAAAAGACCTATTGGGTATATATATTAAGTGATTTATTGCCAGGAATGGCCTACAGAAATGTAGAGGCTGGCTAGGTAAGTCCAACGTTTGTAGGGCAGACCAGCAGAAAGGGCAGCCCAGAATGCCAGGGCACTGACTGAATCTGCTGTCCAATGTCAGAATTTATTTTTCTTCAAGGAAGCATAAACTCTGCTCTTAAAGGCTTTCAAATCTTTGCATCAAGCCCACTCAGAGTATCTAGAATAATCTTTAAAGTCAACTCATTATGAACTTTAATCACTTCTACATAATACTTTCACATCAGCACCTAGATTAATGTTTGATTACATAGATAAAGACCATAGCCTGGCCAAGCTGACAAATAAACACCACCATGAAGAGTTGTTTTTTAAAACAAACAAACAAACAAAGTTTTCTCTTTCTAAAATGTCAATATACCACACTTTATCAAAACCAGCTCTTTCCTCTTTCATTAATTGATTAGGAATGTTAAGCTGTCAGATACATCCAGAAGGAGTGCAAGTTCTTGGTGGCCTTGTGAATGATGCAACCATTATGATATTTTCAGAATCACATCAATAGCACAAGTACTATTATCTCTGTACATTCTATAATCTGATTTTAACATTGCAATAAGTTCAAAGTCAACTCATACTTCATCTAAAGCTGTTCACTGATGTCCACAGTCAGGGTAGTAAAATGGTTTCAGGTCAAACACAATATGCCATATTCCTGCATATTCTTTCTACTCAATGCTGTGTTTGTCTATTCAGAAGAAAGACCTTGAGTATACCATGATATAGAGAGGTATTCCTTATGAATTTGGCAAATTTTTTGGTTGGCCCGATTCTGAATGAATATGCTGTTTTATTTTATTTCAATCTAGACCCTGATTGCAAGCCGTCCCTAAGATTACTGCAATTCATATATCATACCATAGCATGACAAATTAATACTTTCTTTTCCCTTGGTAATTTAGAGGAGAATACAAATAAGAGGAGAAAGAAAAGATTATCCATTTATCTACAAAAATGTTTCATCAATAAACTTTTCTCTAAAAAACAGTGGCATTGTCTTGAAACTTTTAAGATAAAAATATTAAAAGCTTATGGCAAATCTATAATCTTTTTTAGTGATTTTTAATGTCATTCCAGTTATATTACCAATATTGCTGTCACTGCCTTCATTCATCATTTATTCATGAAGAATCTAAAGTTTTCCCATGGAAAACTGGGAAGACAAAAGGATTGGTTTCCTATTTAGTTATATTGGAGTAAGAAATATTTTTCCAAAGGTTACATACTTAGGTCAAATTTTTTATGAGGAAAAAATATGTTAATGAGCTATGCTTTTGTATGTTTATGATCTTAGATTCCTTCCTATATCATTCTGAGCAAATATAATAACTAAAATTGTCATAAAGTCATCATTGTATGGCAACATCACAGAAAAAGTGTGTAACCATATTGTTATAGTAAAGGTTTCAGCTATCTGAATGCTCTTGGTCTATTTTTAGAAATGCTATGAGATATATTATGGCATTATTTCAATCCAATTTTGAATTTTAACTATGGAGAAAAATATTTAAATATAAATCAATTTTACTATGAGTCATGATAATGTTCTTTTGGAAAGGAGTTGCATTTGACAGGTTTTTAACCAAAATAAAAATATTACTGTATATAAAATATAGAAATGCAGTTTTGGAAATATTTTGTAAGTTATGTTATTTCATAATTTTTAATGTGTAAATGAAAATTCTTGTAAATTTCTTCTGCAATAAAACCCCCACAATTTAATTGAATAAAATAGATACAGTATTCAACTCATCACTATTAAATTGATATTACAAATAACAGATTCAAGTCAGTATTGGTATAGTCCAGGGTTGATGAACTGTGGCCTTTGCATCAAATCTGACTTTTCTGCCTATTTTTGTATGACCCATAGAAAAAGAAAGATCTTACATTTTTAAGTGTTTCCATCTTAAATGATTACATAAGTACCTACATGATATTTTCAATTTTGCCTCAAATTCTAGAACATTTACTATCTAGTGCTATAAGAAAAAAGATTGCTAACCTGTTTGTCAAAAGAATGTAGAAATATAGGGTGTTAGAAGAATTGATGTGTGGTTTATTGTTTTAAAAATTCTTATCCAAGTAATCTCAGGCAGGATACCCTGAATTTAGGTTAGTTCATAACATACTTTATGTTAGCCTCAATTTCTTCACCTGCAAAATGGACATAATAATATGATTTTGCTCACCTTGGACATTATCTCCATTCTCAAAGGAAATAATGTGTATAAAACCTCTTTGAGAAGTACATAACAATATAAAATGAATGTGTTATAGAATCAGAATACTTGTAGGACTTGACTTTGGGATTGCTGAATTGTAGTCCCAGGTAGGCCATTTCCTAGCATTGTTAATTTGGGGAAGGTTACCCTAGGATAATCAAGCTGGCTGTACCTAGCAAACTTTTTATAACCTTTTCCTTTGCAAAAGTTGAGGCCCTGCTAAAAAGTAGCTGTTGGCAGGATCTCTGTGTTCCTGATTATTTCTTACCTGCTTTTCTTCTGGAAATATACCTCCATTGCCCCCTGACAGTGACAAATTTTCTGGTAGTGACTGGTTCCTTCTCCAGTGTCTTTCTTATGGGATTGACACTGCTTGTGGTTACATAGTTAGGAAAATAACAGAGCCTGATCTTGCTCTGCTCTAAGGGCCAGGATATTGTTTCTTGGGCAAGCTTTCTTAGGTACACCAATTTTTCGTAGCCCTCTCCAACTAACAAGAGGGGCTGTCTTCTTCTGACTTAGTCTGCTCCCCAGGAGTCTCAGAACATTGAGGAGCAATTGCATGCAGTGCTTGGGTGAGCCAATCTTCCTCTGCTTAATGAAATAGATTAGAACATTTTTCCTATTAGAAGAATCTCCCTTTTCCTGTGTGCATGTTGTAAACCTCACTTCCTTGCATAACAGCAATGGTGGAGAGATCTAAAGTAAAACCTAAGTATAAGATCTTTTTTGTTGAGCATTTCCAAGTAGTCTGTAAGGCGCTAGACTTAATGGTAGAGCCCCACTCCTGGGCTTGCCTCATCTGGGAACTATGCCAGCAAAAATTCCTCATAAGGCAAACCTTTTTAGACTAAATCAAACACACATATTTGCCTTAGACTACTAGAAACCTGCTTTTTCTTGATACTTTCTATACGCCCAAGAGATTATGCGACCTCTTATTATAGGGTAACTTAAGGGACACTCTTCACTTCAGCCAGCTTCAGAACTCATCTGTGTCCCTGAGTCACCTATGCTTACTAGCAAACTACAGACCTGCTGAACATCAAGGATTTACCCCTCCAACACCATAATTTTAGCACTTCAGTTACCTTGAACTAGCCTATTTCCCTCTTTTAAAATAGACTGAACAGAGTAGGTGATCCTGAGGGCAGTCTCCATGGAGATCCTTAGCTAAGATGTCCATTTAGTGATACACCAAGCTGAAATTCAGAAAAGCCTGAACTTTTCCTTCAAGTTTCTCACTTTAAAAACAAAGTTCACTCCAAAAAAGATTTAAAAAAAAAGTATTCCTATTAAATATAAGGATTGAAAACAAAGTTTGCATCATAATTCAAAAATAAATAGACTTACTTCAAATTAGTTATAAAAGTGTTACTTTTATTGTTCTTATTTGAATTTTTGTGTATTTAAATTATTGCTAACTCATCTTGCTTGAGAGTGAGTTTCATAATTATCTGAATTTTTTCTTAATTAAAGCTAGTGAAAGCAGAGTATAGCAACTTTCCATCATCCTACAACCAACTGAAAGTATATTTGTCCTCTGTCATTAATATAATAAATTGTATGCTTTAATTATAAATGAAGATATGAATTATGAAATATTAATTTTCTCAAGAAACATTAATAATTTATTATTCTGATATTTTCATATCCATAGCACTGAGTTTAAAATGAGTAAAAAACATAAAATGACAATTTTATGAAATGAAAAATAACTCATTCCTTAAGTGAAGAAGAGTACAAACCCAGTGAGATTGAAAAACATTGAATTAAATTGTAAAGTTGTCTTGTCATTATAAAATATGACTTAACATAGAAAGGCACCTCAAAATAACTAGTATTTTCTCTTTTAGAAATCAAGAACCTAATTCTTGGTTTTTAGATTTAAAAAAACAATTATATGTGATAAAGATAAATGGTCCTTGCTTTGTAGCCCCTTTGAGAGAACTTTACTAAATGAAAATATAATAGTTCTAGTGTGGTAAATTGAGATAGCTTTTCATATTCCTAAGCAGAACAGAAGCATCTGGAAATCTAATTCCCCAAACATTTTCTTTTCTGCACTGCTTTTAAACAGAATTGTAAAGTGATAGAGTAGGTTAACATCTGTCATTTACAGACAGACAATTCTTTATTCAACAGGTCATTAATCCATTTATTCAGCAAATTTTTACTGAGTGTCTATTTTTTACCCAGTGCTTACATTAAACACTGGGAGAACCATCAAATATTTTACTTAAATACATATGTTGGAGCCTAGGAATAAAAGCCAAGAGATTGGAAAATTATATTCTGAAAACAATTAAAACACAACATCTTTCATCTTTTAAATTATAGGAAATTACCTTATAGGCAGATCAGGGCAAATTTTGAATTGTATATAAGAAATTTACATTATATTCAACAATCAGCTGGGGACTAGTGAAGGTTTTTTTTTTTTTATCAAATGAGTGACATGCCCATTTTTAAGCTTTATAAAAAATAATATATCTTTACATCTTGTTCTTGACCATTAAGAATAAGACATGTTGAGAGATAGGTATAGTGGCTGCTGAAATCAAGCTTAAGATATTATTGGCCAGCTAACTTCTTTGCGAGGTCTGCAATAAAATAATATCAACCCTTTATATTACTAGTGGTGGCATAAAAGCAACCTCAAAGCATAAATCTAGTAGATTCTACTATACTAAATTCTCAAGGTAGGCGCATTAGTATTAGTTACTTAAAGTCAAAGCAAAAGAAAATATCATGTGATAATGATATTTTGGATATGTTTCAAAAAAGAAAAAGAAAATAATCCTTCTCATTATCATTCACATAGCACTGGAACATTTACAGATAGAATAATATAACATCTAGGATTTGCTTCAAAAGTATCCAAGGGAAGGTGGGT
This sequence comes from Cheirogaleus medius, assembly GCA_008086735.1. Taxonomy (NCBI): domain Eukaryota; kingdom Metazoa; phylum Chordata; class Mammalia; order Primates; family Cheirogaleidae; genus Cheirogaleus; species Cheirogaleus medius. The sequence goes on from VBSM01003039.1 coordinate 15,477,116, forward strand.
GGACAAAGTGAAAGAATATAGAGAAAACAAGATTTGCCAAAAATAGCTAAATGATGAAGATGAGTGACAATAACACAGGTGTCTATTAGTAAAAGTTTTCTCTACTTTTTGTATTTGATTGAAACTTTGTAATGAAAAGCTGGACTAGAAAGATTAAAAACTAAAGAAAAGAACATAGTCCCTTTGTCTATTTCTACCCCAAAGCCCAAAATGAATGCCAGATTCCATCTCTCCAATACAAACAAAGACCTTTTTGAGGGCAACCAACAATGAAAAGTAGGTTATATAAAAGCATGGAAGAGATTTTTGCCCTGCAGTGTAATATGTGCATTGTTATTAGCTAAGGCATCTTCTTAGAAGCCATACCCCTAAACAGTGGGTGAACTATTTTTCTGTGGGATTGGAACCAGTTTTCTTGATTTTTATCTACCTTTGACAGAAAGGGATTGAGTAAGAATAAGCATACAGCTACTACTGCTTGTCAACCATAAGGCGTTGGTACTGAACTATCTCAGTTGATATAACTGCCAATGACATCTGGAACTTATCTGTGAAAGAATCAATATATACTCTGAAAGGAGCCAGGTATCTCTTTAATTTAAAATGTTTAAGCCTGAATTTTATATAATTATCAAAACTGTAGCCCCCTCTTCCTTTATGTATATGAGCATATACAAAAATCAGAAAACCATTAGAAAGGGAAGAAATAAAATAAGGATTATTACTTTTCTTCATTTTCTCAAGCTTATACTTCTTATACACAAGAAATGGTGAATCAACCTACCTATATACAAGCTTGTATTGTAATCTGTTTTTTCCTATAAAAATGACATGAAAACTTTTTCATATCAAAATATACTTCTAAAACATGTTAATGGATGTATTCACTTATGAACTTTTCCTATTTATGTATAATCAATGATATTATACATTAGTGTTTTCAGTTTCTCACTGTTACAAACAATGATGCATTGCACAATATTTTCTTAATAACAACTGTAGAATCACCCAATTTATCTACATGCATGCACACACACACACACACACACAAATACATACCATTTTGTTACAAATTTCAAAGTTATTCCCCTGAGATATAGTAGTTTATATGTCCAACAGCACTTTGCTATTATGTTTTATAACATTCTTGCTAAAAATGGACAGCACATTTTTTTACATTTTTAAAGGGAAAAATTTCCCCAGGATTCACTATATAAACAATAGTGTGACATATATTCAGCTTATATCCAATGAGACATAATAATTTCAATTAACAAAGTTTTTTGGGGGGTATATATAGTATATACGTTACCTGTTTTAACTAATAATTAAGGGTGACATTTACAGAGCTCTCATTTGTGACACCTTTTTTAGTGTTGTGTATCCTCCCATTCATTTAATCTTACTTCTCTATATGTATTAACTCATTTCACACTATTTTATCACCCTTTTTATCAGAAGAAACTGAGGTAAATGTGCTTTAAGCAAATAGCCCAAGGATTCACAATTGTTTCAATCTCAGGCAGTGAACTACCAAAATCCCTCCTATTTTTATCATTATTTTATCATTATTACAAAAACTTAAATCCATATATTTGATGTGCAGCAGGTAGTATAAGTGTTAGCTCAGTCTGCTCACCAACAGTCTGGAATATGTTAAAACCCTGTATTAGTGTGGAGAGTTGAAAATATTTTAATAAGGAAAATTGAGTCAGCAAGGCAAATAGAAGTCACCTATTCTTTATGTCAGGGCATCAAATTAATGGATTTTGCCAAGACTGAAAAAGAGCAAGTGGACATGAGAGGAAACTGGGTATTACAGTCATTGTAACTGAAAGAATGAAACATGATCTTCAGAAGTTAATAGAGTCACCATGAAACCCAAAGAAAAAAGTTCAATTTAGTAAAGAAGTAAAGAAGAATAAGAAGGAGATCCTTTTAGAGCCACTATGTAACAATATCAACTTTATGATTCTACATAAAGTATTTTCATCTTAATGCCTGTCAAATACCATTAAAGCTCGAGAAAGCCCAATTATTTTTTCTGTTGTATAGTGTAACCTGCTGTGGCATAGATGCTGAAGATATGCTAGGGTAATAATTCAATACACATTACAGAGAAATTAGGAACAAATGGACAATGATATATGTGTGTCAAAAAGTAATTAAGCATTTCACAGCAGTCATTGTTTGAAATGGAATGGTGCTTTATTTCCCTATATAAAATTTTACTGAACTATTATCTGAATAGGTACTAGGACATTAACTTTAAAGTTGTCTTAAAATGTGATTGAATGGGGAATGCTCTATACAATTTAAGCAACTGTTAGAAATATAAAGTAGGTGGTTTTATACCGTCTTCAATATGGTTTCTTTAGAAAATAGAGTTAAAGGCATGTAGATTGTTATATATATAATATACCATTAACAGTTTAATTATGGTAATGTTTTATTAAAGAATAAATTGGGAATATGTGGGGATTTTTTGCAACTTTACTGAAGTATAATTTATATACAATAAGCTATACATATTTAAAGTGCGAATTAGATGAGTTTTGACAGATATATATTAATACCTGTGAAGACACCACCATAATCAAGTACTGAACACTCATCATTCCACAGGTTTCTTGTGACCTTTGCCATTCCTCATTCCAGCCCCATCCACCACCAACCATGTATCTGTTTTCTATCATTACAGATTAATTTTCATATTTTTGTATTTGATATAAATGGAATTATATACAAGTTACATATTTGTTTTTGGCTTTTTTAGGTCAGCATAACCATCTCGTGATTCAGTTATTGACTGTACTAGTTTGTTTCTTTTAATTGCCAAGAAGTAGTCCATTGTATGAATGTATTACAGTTTACCCACTCACCTGTCGATGGACATTTGGGTTTTTTCCCAGTTTGGGGCTATTAGGAATAAAGTCAATCATTTGTGTATGAGTTTTTAGTTGGAAATATACTTACTTTTTTTGGAGTTAATACCTCAGAGTGAGGGGAGGCTACATCACATAATGGGCATATATTTGTCTTCTTAAAAAACTACCACAATGTTTTTTATAGTTATTTCACCACTTTATATTCCCATGTACAGTGTATGAGAGTTATAGTTGTTTCACATTATTGCCAACCAATACTGGTGTTATTAGGGTGTTTTTTAAAACTATTTTAATAGGTATGTAGTGGTAGGAATGACTTTTTAAATAACTGAATATTTAATTTTATAGTTTCAAATTAATAGGAACATCTAAATCAGGATTTTTGTAATCCTAGGAATTTTTAGTGACTAACAAATTCATTTGATATTGTTTGTCACATTAGTGCATCTAGATCTTTCTACATTCCACTCTACCCCATCCCTGCCTTTCTGATTCTCCATAAAGAATAAACATGTCTACTCAAGGACATATAAGGAAATAAACATGCCCCTCTTTTTTCTATTGAGCAACATTATTCATTAATATTATTTTACATGTGCATTTAATGACTTATTTTTAAATCATTGCTAAAAATGTGTAGGGTTTGGATTTTATATGTATAAGTCAAGTCATCATTAATTTTTAGTGGCTTTAAGTGAATTTAATATAAATTAAATTTAATGTTGTTAAACTTTTGTATATTATTTATCTCATTTTTCTTGCACTTGATAGTCATATCTGACTATCATACAAGACAGAATAAATCAGAGTTTTAAAAAGGTCTAAAATGCCAAGCCATTATGTCTACTGAAAGTCATTTCTTTTCTTTTAATTATGCACTATGCTTTTTGTTATTTTAAAATAATTGCCTACTAAATTGGAAATGTGGTTTTAAAAACACAAAATATATTAATATCATATGCCCATTCTTCATGTATGCTCCCTGGTTTTAACTTAGTTCTCAATCATTTTAATTAAATTACCTTTCATTTTTTTACTGGCCAGGACAATAAAGAAAAAGGCTAAGCATCCAATCTAGGTGCAATAAAACTATGTCCTTTTAAAGGAATCTATTATAGTTATTTAAAAACATGAAAAGAATGTTCCTGACCTTAGTAATTTTCTCACATACCCGTGTGCAATTTCAAATCAATAACTTCTAGCTGATTCTTAAATTACTTGAACAATGAAATAAAAATATTCTTGCTATATTATTTATAGTATAAAATAATAATTAAATTATTAGTGTCATGGAAGCATAAGAGAGGGGAAAATGTGTATTTGCATATAAATCTTTTGATTGCTAGATTATTTCTTAATTAGGTAAAAATGTGATCACACATCATTAGTCAAAATAGATAATGTATTTTTATAATTGACTGAAATCATAGAGATAATATAGTTTAATTTCATCATATTTTCCAATAAAATTATTAACTAGTAGCTTTATAATAGCTCAAAATTATAAAGCCTCAGAATTTAAGCATTCTGATATCTAGTCTAGCTTTCTCTTTTTCCAGAATTTCACATCTCAAAGTCATGAGTACATGAGTGGAGCTGGCATTAAAAATGTGATGTTTCTCTTAAAGTCTGATAAATTTAGTCATTGAGCCTCTATGATTTAGACATAAGCAGAAACACATATAATATATGAGAATCTATTAGCATTCAGTAAACATCTGTGTAATAATATTTAGCTTGATGCTGCTACTGAAAGATCAATTTGTTATTAGGTAGGCAGCTTGTTTTATATATACATATATTTAAAAAATTAACACTAATGATCTGGGATTCTTTTATTTCCTATCTTAATCATTAAATCACACAGAGTTGTACCACAAAGTATTGAAGGGAAGTCATATTTGAATCTAAAGTTGTATAGAGAAGCAAGATTAAATTCATATAAGAATCATAAGATAACATTTGAACAATTACCTTAATATATTCCAGATTTAAATAATAATAGCCAAGATCAGAGTCTATGAGAAAGGCAAGGGAAGATATTCCTGTATATATAAATCACAAATTCTCTGTCAGCCCAGAGTAATTGTTTTCTTCAATAAATCACAACCATGGTTTACACTGTTTAGAACAAACTTAAGTAAATGAAGAAAGAGTAGCTTCCACTTTTATATTCATTTAGGTTCCTTTTTGACTCCAAAGTAACTCAGTTAAACATTTGTAAGCAATAGTAGAGAACAGTAAGGCTTGTCTGAAAATGAGGACCTCACGTTTTGCATTTAGTATCAAAGACCAAAGGACAATCACTTGCTCTTTTTATTCCTGATTTCTTCATCATTAAAATATGAGAAAAACACTTATGGTAACCTATTTTACAAGATTCCTGTAAGACTCAAATGAGATAATCGGTGGGAAAAGTTCTTGGCAAAATTTAAAGGCTGCATTCATTTGCATTATCATCATTTCTTTTTAGATGGAATTTTTATTAGACACCTTGAAAAAATGTGGTCCCAATGCTTCACTGTAAGGTTATGGATGTGTCTGGCAATTGTAAAGGACCATATGAAATTGTACAATTCAAGTGAAGTTTAAGAAACTCCTAGATAAAGCTTGAACAAACTAGAAATGAACTGATAGCTACATAGCATGTTTGAGCTTTGTTATTACATTATGTCTCTTGGAGAACTGAGATACCAAAAATCTTCATAATTTTGGCCTAATATATTTTTAGTAAATGTTTTTGAAATATCCAGGTACTTGGAGTGGCATCATTTTCTTAATTTAAAAAGCAATAATTATTACATTTGAGGGGGAAAATAAATTAATTACAAAGGAGATTTTTATTTAAATGGACCAATTCATCCTACTGAAATTACATCATTTGGAAGTTTTAGATGAAGTTTATTTTTTAGGCTAAAGTTTACTTTTGGTGAATTTCATTTTCTGCTAAAATATGCATAATACACTTTATAGCAGAACTGTTACAATTCAATATTTTACCAGTTATAAAGTTTTTAAAGATACAAAAATGATTTTGTAAGTTCTAAAACTAGACAATTTTCCTCTTATATTAGAAGTATTTTTGTTGGTTTTAATGTTTGGGAATTTCTAAATTTATTAAGATTTTATAGTAATAGTGACCTGAGTTGTAATTCTGGGTTTCCTCTGTATAGGCTGTGTGGCATTGGTAAATTTACTTAAATTACCAGAGCCTTAACTTAATTAGTAAAAAATTAAAAATTGTAATAATGCCTGCTTAACAGGATTGGTGTAAGGGTTTCATGGATAATAGCTATAGCTGAAGTATATGCAAAACACCAGGCCCACAACAAGCATTTAATACATAGATCTATTTTTATCACATGACTACTGTCTCTCCTCACTCTCCCCACAAAATAGTCTTATTTTCCTTTGTTACTCAGGCGTGTACTTCCTTGTAAAATCAATTAGTGGTCCAACATAAGTTAAAAAATCTACTTAAGAGTCATTCACACTCTCTGTAGAACTGTTTAGAGTTTTGAAAACTCTTGGATTTTATGACAATGAAAATAGTGGTTATTTAGAAGTATCATCAGTGCAATGTTATGCAATTAGGGTTTCCAGGTAGAAACTATCTACAATAGCACAAAGTTAGTTTGTTTCATGTGCACCTGTTTTCGTTGGTAATGGTAATTGCTGGCTAGCAGGGTTCAGGAAAATAAGCCCTGTCTTAAAGTTTTAGAAAGGTTTAAAAAGAGGTCACTAAGTTAAGATCTTTAGAATGAGGCTTAGCTCAATATGAGACAGAGTGCTTTAATTGCATGACCAATGCCACATCAGAACCATGGAATCCACCCCATTGTTACTTACAATTACTGTGTTAAACACTAGTCAGGACCCTCCCAGAAGAAATTAGCAGCTATATTTTTTTTTGTTTACAATTTATACTCAGGGTGCACCCATTTTGATTTAAGCAGCCTCTTTTCTGCTAGAACACTCTAATGTTAGTCTATAATTGGGTAATGGGTTTCCTGCTTAACAGCAGCAAAAGTTGTTCTGCTCCTGAAGTGGATTGGCTGGGCTTCTTCACCTTCAGGTCTCATCCTCCACCAGCTGAGGGAGCAAGAGACTTCTGCATGGGAGGCTGCAGCCCGACCTCCTCCTGGGGCTTATCAAGGGGCATCCCTGTTTTCAGCTCAAGTAGAAGTATCTGTTCTATTTACAGCAACTCAGTTACCCTGAAGTTCTATTTTTGTAAGAAGTTTCATCAAAGAGCTTGTATTTTAATGAGATGCTTTTTAAAAAATTACTTGGGAATGCATAAGGCATATGAATTCTCTGTTATATATGTTTGATGCATTCCCTTATTGAAATTTGGGGGTTTTCTAAGATTATACACACACACACACACACACACACACACATTACAATGCAGATATAGCTTCTCTCTCTCTCTCTCACACACACACATATCAAGGGAATGCCATATGTCCCAAGTGAGACCTACTTGGAAAAACAGAAGTGCTGAACATATCACAGTACCATTGTGAGAGGACAGTCTTCAGTTTTCTCTATGGCAATGAGAATTTTCTCACCCTCAAGACATGCAAATGACTTTTTTCATCTGTTCTTTTTATGTTATTTGCATAATTTTCTCTTGCAAAAGTAAGAGCTGTCAAAAATTAACCATTTGGGGCTCTGGCATTCAGTTATATGACCTTTTCCAGAGAATAAGATCTCTTCACGGAACTAGTACCTTTGGATGTAAGAGAGGTGGAAGTGCTGAGAAGGTGGTCAGTGGCAGAAAGAGCCAATGATGGATGGCGACCAGCTGGTTGTTAATGGTACATGACTACATTTACAAAAGTGTTTGACATTTTGGGTCCTCTCATACCCTTGCTTGTTTTTGTTTTAGTAAAACAGTATTTCAACAGATGATAGAAGAGATGATTCAGGTAGATGTAATGTTGTACTGCCCTATGTTACTCAGGTTAATAGTACAATGCAAACATTTTTTGCAAACATGATGCTAATTTAAAATGCTATTTGAAAAACTACATAAGCAATACTCTGTTCTCCATGCCTTGGTTTGAGTGCATGTGTCTGTAGACAACTGCCAAATATGCTTATTTAGTATGAATACTTCCTTTTTATAAATTCAGAGAGTTGCACTCTGGAGGGCTGTAATAAACCTTTAAATTCATTTTACTGTGACAAAGGTTGGAGTAAGTAGCAGGCTGGGGCAAAGACAAGTGCAGCTATCTCTTTGATCACATTGCTTTAAACATTTTTCATCTTTAAGTGTGTCTTACAAATCAGCTCTATCAGTCTATTAATTGTTTCACTGTACCTGATATCTAACATGAATGCACCTTGAAAAACGGCAGGGGCAAAGCACATTTGTTTAAGTCCTCCGATGGCTAACACGGCAGCTAATCTCCTTGCAAATTGTAGTCATAGTTGTAGTTCATCTATTAGGCTGGAAAAGACAAGAGTCTCAAGTGGCGTTGGTGCCTTTTCCAATTTCCCGGAGACCCACAAGCCCTCAGCGTGTGTTGTCTGCGCACCGGGAGCGTTCCTGCTAATCAGGTCAATGATTATCGCCTGGCTCCGGGGACATGACAGGAGTCTATCACAGCAGTTAGGAAGCCTCCAAACGGAGCACGCTCACAGAGAATCTCCCGTTAAGAAACATCGCTTAGTCCCTCATTTACTCACTGGGAACCTCTGAGGATTTCAGCTGATCTTTTTCTCTCCTTAGACAGTGAGGAGCGCAGCCTAAACAGGGAAAAGGAGCACAGTATGCAGCTACTTGGAGGGTGTTGATTGAAAACTTCGATCTCCCCACCCCATTCACGGTTGACTTGACTGATTTCTCACATCGTTCACAGAGAATATTTCAATTAAGGTAAGTGCTGCTTTATGTGGGTGACTGCATCACACTGAATTTCTGCATTGAAAGTTCTAACTGACTAAACTGACATTCTGCACTGCAGCAAGTGACTGTTTATGTCAGGAAAATCTTAGTTTATAAGCAAGTGTCCTAGAGTGTAAATGGCATTTGGGGATAATGACATTTCAGGGCAATTTCTTTTGAAATATAATCATTGTGCCTTGTATCCACAGAAAATAAAAGTGAGGATGAAAAGAGAGGTAATTTCTCAATTTACCTTTTTAATAATCTATTTAGAGGACTGTGCAGTGCCAAGGTAAATTGATTTTGATTGAAGTGGTTTGTTGTCAAATGGTAAAATCTCTGAGTCTGAAGGCTTCAAAGTTAAATTAGCTGGAAAGAAAATCCTTGCAAATGAGAGTTGAGATTTTGTGCAGCTTTGTAATTTAGCAACATTCCTGAGCTCCCTTTTAGTTTAAGGATTTAGGACTAAATCCCTGAATATTTTAATAGTGCCCATTTAAAACTTAAAATTTAAATGTTACAGTTTCTGATGCAAATAAGAAAAATGTACCTAGAAAATTTAATGTACCATTGATATTATTTATAGTTCTTATTCAAGAGAGATGAATTTCTTTTATGAGATAAATTAATGCAAAAGAAAGTAAAAATTAACTGCTTTATAAAATGCTTGTTTTTGAAAGGAGATTGCTTTAATAGTACATTAAGGTTATGTGTTTGTTTAAATCTTTTGGTTTTTTTATGTTTAAGGTATTTTATTATCGAAGTCTAGTGAATTGAGGTTAAACTTACATTTTTCATATAGTTTAGGGCAATTATCCAGGTAATTTAGATAAACCAATTCATATTATTTCTTCTATATCCATTTTGCTCTTAAGTTTATTAAAAATATCTAAAAGAATAATAGAAGCAACTTTTTTCCAAAGTTAGATTTAATTACCTGAACTTTTTCTTTTCTATTCACTTTGCACATGTAATATAGTCTGATGGTTTCATTCCATATTATGGTCAATTTCTATGTGATCAACAATAATAAAATAATTCTATCACTATAATTATAGATCATCTGTTAATTAGCATTCTAAGTACCTAAAGAATAGCAATTATTTACTTGTTGTTGTGTAGAACTTATACTATAAAAGGATTTTCAAATAATAAACATTATTTAGAATATACACACATTTTTATAAGACTTATGCAAATTAAATTTCAATAATTAATCTGCAATTTTATAGCATAATGTAAATATATAGCTGCTTTTGTGTAAAGATTTATAGTAGTGTCTTGAATGTGCTTTTTAGAGTGAGCACTCATATTTCCTGAAATGCTGACTCCACCTTCCTTCTATTGGTATCTTTAGATGGGACATTTCATAAAGATGTCAGAACACTGATTATATTAATTGGCTATGCTTCTGAAATTCTCTGGAGAGCTTTTAAGGCTGATGTTGATGTTATTGCTTTTTACACAGGAATAAAATATTTTTAGGATTCCCCCCTAGGCAGTGATGGGTACTTGCTGGTTGTTGATATGTTTTTAATCAAAGTCTAAAGACATTTATCTACCTCTGTTGCACTGAAATTTCTATCTTTTTTTTTTTCTGGGGAGATGATTTCTCAACTGGTTTCTCAACTGATTCAAAGATAACTGGGAGAAGAGTGTGTTGACTACAGTGACTGTCCCTGGGTCTTTGGCTTCTTTTTTTCTGTTAGGCAAACTTGATAAACAGAAAGAGGCAACAGCAACCAAACAGGGACATATTTGCTACTAACAAACTTATATTAATACATTGCTGAAAACATCCCTATATTATAGACTATCCCTTGTGCCAACTTCAAGATTAATGGTGGCATCAAACCCAATGAACTTTTACTGAATGTATTGACCATTGAAGTGTATGACCATTAAAGGATGTGTTTAGTGTGTAATGAAATATTTGTTTAATAATTAAGTCAGTGGCAGTTCTTATTGAAAAGGACATAGCAAAAGTGTTTAAAGGAGTTCTATCATGACTGTAGTTGTAGTTGTCTTAATTTGCATTATACATACTGATAAGAGAATGGAGAATGTCTTGGGTGCAATTGAGAATTAGTACTATTTATTTTAGGTAGCATCTGCCTCCTTAATATGACTTTCTATTTTTTTTTCACTCATTAAATTATCTTCAGGTGCCACCATACCTCTAGTTTCTATATTAAATCCCATTTTCATTCATCTGATAGTAATTTATTCCTTCTGTAAGATCATAAAACATCTTATAGGATAACCTTATCATTTCAGAGTAAAAAGTTTCAAAATTTAAAGACAAAAATTTGCTAAAATCTTATCAAATTTACTTCAAGATGTATAATCTGTTCTTCAATATGTGATATGTTCAATACATGACAATGGATAGAGGCAATATTTAACACACCTGTCATGCTTCCTAAATGCCAGGCAACTAGGTTATAAACATTGTATGTATGATTATATAATAAAGTCAAAATAATTGCGCAGGCGTTTTTTACCCCCACTTTCCTGAGAATGAGAGGGAGACTGATAAAAGATACATATCAAGGCCACACCATAGTTAGTGAACCTATGATTCAAACTCAGATATGGCTGTGTTTAAAACTAATACTACTATATTATACTACTTTGTTTTTCATAGATGGTGACTGTTGCAATGTTTGACATGACACTCATGAATATTTTAAGAATATTTTTAATGTAGTACAGAGTAAGTATTTTACTCTCAGAATGGGTTAACTCCCGGCTTACATAAAAAAAATGATTTGGTAAATTCCATAGCCACCAGTATTTGAAACCAGGAAGCTGTTTGTTCTTGTAGGTTCTGATAAAGGTTAGTGTACAAGTCTTTGCTTCCAGCTGATTCTGATTATTACTGACACACAAAGCATAATCACTACTGAAATTTAGTATTTGTAATATGTACATCATTCCAAGAGAAGTTGACACATTCTCAGGATAAAATAAAGTAAAACATTGAGATAAATTTAATGCCACTGTCACTTGAAATGAGATTAAAAAGGAAGTTAAGGGGAACTCATGTTAATGGTGAAAGACACACACAATATTAGAAAAGATAGAGAAACCAGCAGTTGGAATTGAATGTTGGAAGTGAACTTAATAAAATAGATTTAAATGTACTGAAGTCTATTTGCTCCACTGACTTTATATAAACTTTTCCCTATGTATACAGATATTTGCTGTAATTATGTTAATATTGTGACAATATTTTCCAACTAAAATTTGCTCTAATCTTATGACAAGAAGATTGTGTTGACCTGGAAAATTTAATATGATTATCTGTCATGTCCAAGATGTGCTAAGATAGTAACTGGAAGTTAGGTTTCATGGTTATAAATTATGATCACTTATTGTGCTCTAACATGTTCACAAATCTGCAAAAAGATAATATGTACAAGATACTGTGAATAACAAGAAATATGATGAAGAATACATATGTATAAAATTTCCAACTACCAACCAGCATACTTTTTGTTTCTTAGCTGTTGTCAAGTTGTTGGCTTACCCTAACCATGTATGAGAATAACAGACAAAGTATATATACGCACTTCCTTCTTATTATTTCAAAGGAATGAACATAGTCTATAAAGAGCAGTATTGCAGAAGAGCTTATAATAGTGCCAATGCATAGATGGTGCTACCAAGAAAATATGACCATGTGTCTAGGCAACACTGGCCACAGTAGATTTAACCAGAGATGAATGTGCCCAGGTCTAAGATAGCCATCCCTACATTGGCCAATGGCCACCACATGGCCTTAAAGGAGAAACATGCCAATAAAGAATGTTTTGTATTAGATAACAAATATCTGGCTTGGTGGCCTTAAATATGAAATACCATGTAGATCACCAGTAGTTGGTGAGCAGAAGCAGAAGTTGAGAAACATAAAGATGGTAGTCTGTGGATATCATGAATAAACTGCATGAGGTTGGTGGGAAAGAAAGAAAACAGGTTAATTGCCCTAATTCAATGAGAAGAGACAAATTTTCTAACTCACCCTAAGCACAAGAAGAAAGAAGTGCTCCCTTGTGAAGGGGCAATGATGGTCTATTGCATATACACCATGTAGTGGTTAAGACTTTTTCCCCTTTTCCACATTTTTCTCTGTGGTTTCAGTCCCATTAACCAATTCAAATTGAGCATAGCTATTTTCCTTACAAATGAAAAGATTATAATTGGTTCAACATCTTATGTACTCACAGTTCTGGTAGGCAGTGGAAGAGACAGTAATGTGTAGTGACTATAAGTACATGTTCAGAGTTCAACTACCAGGATTCAAATGCAATGCAGGGTACTCGCTAGCTCTGTGGCACTGGACAAGTCAGTTAAGATGTCTAAACTTTGTTTTTATGTTCTTTATAGTGGAACTAATCATAGTACCTATCCCATAGCAGGTACCTATCCCAGTACCTATCCCATTCATATCCAATGAATGCTTGGATATTGCCAGAAGCTCCTGGAACCATTTCCTGCCACTGTGTTTAATATATCAGTACATTTGAATTTGAGGTACATGCTTTTTTTGTTGTTTTATTGTATTTACACAGACGAGTGGGTGTGTCTTGAAAGAATGTAACTTAGGAGTCAGTTTAGAGTAACCTTCCTATTTTTGATGGAGGACTAAAGTACCAATCAAATCCTTTACTTTGATTCTTTCTTAAAAATGTTGAAAGGAATTGAGCAGGTCTTGAAAACTTAGTTCCATTTGACCACTAGTAGTCTACAATCTAACTTGTCTTTACTGGGGTGAGAAAAATAGCCCATGATTTGTTTTTGTAAATAGAGTTTTATTGGAATACAGCACTTTTAAGGATTTCTTGTAAGGCAGGTCTAGTAGTGATACATTCCATTAGTGTTTGCTTGTCTAGGAAAGTTTATTTCTCTTTCATTTATAACATTTAGTTTTTCAAAATACAAAATTCTTGGCTGATAGTTATTCTGTTTAAGGAGATTAAAGATAGGACCCCATTCCCTTCTGGCTTGCAAGGTTTCCTATGAGAAGTCTGCTGTTAGTCTGATGGATTTTCCTTTGTAAGTTACTTGATGCTTTTGTCTCACAGCTTGCAGGAGTTTCTCCTTCACTTTGACTTTGGCCAGTCTGATGATTATGCACCTTGGAGTTGTCCTGTGTCAACAGAAAAAAGCCAAACTCTGTAAAATAATTTTAAAGAGATTTATTCTGAGCCAAATTTGAGGACCATGACCCAGAGCCACTTCCAAGAGGCCTTGAGCTAATGGACTCAATGTGACTGGGTTACAGTTTGGTTTTTATACATTTCAGGGAGACAGGGGTTACAGGTAAAGTCATAAATCAATATGTGGGAGGCATACATTGGTTTGGCCCAAAAAGGTGGGACATCTCGAAGTGGGGGCTTACAGGTTATAGGTGGGTTTAAAGATTCTTTGGATTGTAATTGGTTAAAGACATGAAGCTTTGTCTAAAGGCTTGGAATGTTTTAACATAAGGAGCTCTTGTCAGAGAGGAGCCACCTGACATAGATTTGTTGTGTAAATTGAGGACCTCCAGGATTGTCTTGCATACCCTTAGACCTGTTAATGGGTTACAAAGGATGTCTCCAAGAAGGGAGGGGGGCATGATGAGGCCTGTCTGACCTCCCTCCACCTGGCAGACAATTTAGTTTTAGGAATGTTACACAATTATATATATAATTCATTGTTGATTCTTAAGTTCTCTGGAGATAGAATAATTGGATGTTTTAGAAGTAAAGTATTTATATAAACATTGCTAACCTATTTAATTATATGCAATTAGGAGGGGACAGGGTGTTCATTGCTTCTCCAATCCCTCTTCATAATATGTAGAAAGTTTAGGCTGTAGCACCACTCAAGATAACTTCATACCAAAGTTCAGAACTTAATCAGGAAATGCTAACTTTGCAGGTGGCACTTCAGTTCTCTTCTTTCTAGGAAAGCAGTTGTAAGATCATGCTATTTGTCAGTTCAACTTTCTTCTTCTTTCCTAAAACTGAATTGCAAGGATATTGATTTTAGCTCTCTTCTCTATTTAATCTTTTCTTTCTAATCCCAACTGCCACATTTCTTGATTATTGGTAAAATCTACAAACCACAGAGAGAAATATATTTCATTAATGTAGACACAAATTTTGGATAATTTACATTACCATGATTTTTAAAATAACAAAATCTGCCCACAGAATCATCTATTACCTTTTCCTATTATTTTCTTCTAGAGCATTTGACATCTTATTAACTATACACTTTTTAATTTGTTTGATTATTATTTGTCTCCTCATTTCTCATTAGGTTTTAGAATATAAGCTCCATGATGGCAGAATTTTTGTTTCTTTTATTCAAAGCTACAACCCAGTATCTAATGCCTATCATAGAGTTGATCCTCATAAAATATGTGTTGAACAAACGATGAATGGATATTGCAGACTAATTTATTAATATGTAGTCTGTGTGTTAGAATTGAGACAAGTACTAAATAATGATAGGTTTCCTTTCATTAAAAAACATATCATAAAAAAATATCAAGTATGACTGTATAAGATTTAAGCATGTTTCATATTTATGTTCAACTGTTTAATTTACTTAGTAATTACTATGTACCTCTTAAGTGTCAGGCACTGTGCTAGGTTCTAGGAATACATGTTGACAAGACCTAATTCCTATGCATAAAATACATAGTTTGATGATGGGGAGCAGCAGACAAGAGAAAGAGCAGTTACTATACCTGTGGTGTGCAATTGTAGAAGATGTGTACAGATTGTTGTTAATGAACAGGCAATAGCTCCTCACTTAATTCAGAGAGATCAAGGACTATTTCCAAGGAGAGAAGATTCCTGAGCTATACATTGAAGGATAGCTTGAATTTAGACAGACAGAAGAAGAATCAGTAGCCTCCAATAAATGCATACTATGTGCAAAAGCACAGAGATTTAATGTGACAGTTCCTGACAGCTTCCAGCACCACATTAGTTTGGGATAGCATGACAATGGGGTAATGTATATGTAACAAGGAGCAACTTCATATATGCCTGTGTGAGGGGTTTGAAATTTAGCCCAAGAACAATGGTAACTTTTTAAAGTATTTTGAGAATGGGAGAGAAAGATTTCTTGGTCCTCTAGTCTGAATCTTGCATTTTACTTTTCACTAATTCAAATAGAAAACCATGATATCAGCTATTTAAAAACCACATGAATCAGATTGTTTATTTGCTATTGAGTTGTTTGAGTTCCTTATATATTCTGGATATTAACCCCTTGTCAGATGCATAGTTTACAAATATTTTCCTCCATTCTATAGGTTGTCTTTTCACTCTATTGATTATTTCCTTTGATGTGCAGAACCTTTTTTGTGTGTTGTAATGCCATTTGTTTATTTTTGCTTTCATTACCTGTGCTTTTGAGGTCTTATTCAAAGATCTGAATAGACATTTCTCAAAAGGAGACATACAAATGGTCAACAAGTCTATGAAAAAATGCTCGATGACACTAATCATCAAAAAAATGCAAATCAAAACCACAATGAGGTATCACCTCATCTGAGTTAGCATGGCTAACATAAAAAAGACAAAAAATTGCAAATACTAGCAAGGATTTGGAGAAAGGGAACTCTTATACACTGTAGATGGGAATGTAAATTATCATAGCCATTATAGATAACAGTATGGAGGTTCCTAAAAAAATTAAAAATAGGACTACCATATGATCCAACAATCCAATCCTGGGTATTTATCCAAAGAAATAAAATCTATATGTCAAAAAGATATCTGCACTCCCATATTTATTGCAATACTATTCACAATATTGAAGACAGGGAATCAACCTAAGTGCCCATAAATGGATAAATGGATAATGAAATGTGGCATATTTACACAATGAAATACTATTTGTCCATAAAAAAGAATAAACTCCTGTCATTTGCTGCCACATGGATAAGACAAGAAGACATTATGTTAAGTGAAATAAGCCAAGGCACAGAAAGACAAACACCGCATAATCTTACTCATATATGGAATCTAAAATGTTGATCTCATAGAATTAAAGAGTAGAATAGTAGTTATGAAAGTCTGGGAAGGAGAGAGAGAAGAAGGGAAGGGGCAAGGTTGGTCAATGGGTACAAATTTATAGTTAGGAGGAATAAGTTATGGTGTTCCATTGCATAGTAAGGCAACTATAGTTAGTCATAATGTATTGTATATTTTAATACAGGTAAGAAGAGAGAATTTTGAATGCTCTCAACAGAAAAAGTGATAAATTTCTGAGGTGATGGACTTGCCAATTAACCTAATTTGATTATTATACATTGTATACATGTATTGAAACATCATAAACTACCCCATAAATATGTATAATTGCTGTGTGTCAATAAAAATAAATTTTAAAAAATGAAAAAAGACACATGAAAATTAAAAACAAGCAAAAAAATATATTCCAGAAGAGAAAATACGTTTTTGGTGAGATTGAAGCGAGAAAGAATAAGAAACTTAAAATGTTGTGCCAAGAATATATACAAGTTCAGGTAAAGAACTTTGAACCAAATAAAGTTGAATGAGCATGAATTTGGCCAAGTATGTATTCATATGTGACTTTCAGGGGTTTTGTATTGCATAATTAGATGAATGAATTTATTTCAGTTTCAGAGTTTAGGAAAAGGGCAGACTATTGGTGGATATATTTGCTAGAATTGACATAGAGATGTGTTCACACTCTCCCACTTCCTGTTTGTGACCTAACAGAAAAGCCCACCTTTTGCCTCTACTCTTTCTGGATAATCAAACTCAAAATTAACTATTCAAACTTAATGACATTGACATTCTTAGGTGGATAATGTTTTGAGCCTTTTATTTCAGAGGTAAAATACAAGGGTTTTTCTTTTTTCTTTCTTCAGGATATTATGGGGGTACAAATATCTTGGTTACATGTTATAACTTTGCCACACCAAAACCATGATTTAGGGCATGCCCTTTCCCCCCCATAATGCTTTTAACTTTGTTTGGCAAAATCTCTGCTCCTTCTGTACAGTTTGTTGCTAATTTTAGCTGAAATCAAACAGATGATGTCACTTCTTCATTGAAGCTTTCTCTTACCATTCTATCTAAATATTATTCCCCGTCTCTTTCTCCTTATTGTTCATCTCATATTTAGCATTTATATTGCCTGCTGATGGATTTTCCAATGGGACCACATGCTCTGTGAAAATAAAAACTTTTCTTTACTAATTTCTGCAGCCTTGTCACCTAGATCAGTGTCTATCACATAGCTAGTACCTATTTGTTAAAGAAAGGAAAGAAAGAAGAAATTGAGGAAGGTAGAAAGAGACAGAGTGAGGAAGGGAAGGATCAACACATTCTTCAATCTTGCCCCCAAAAACCTTTTCTACCTCTTTTCCATCATCTCAGTGAATGGCACTATAATCTACCCAAATCCATCACATTAGGATTTCAGCTATCATCTTTGCCTTACCACTTTTCACAACCACAGATCCAACCAACATCTGGTCCTTTCAATCCTGCCTTCTACATCTCTTACATGGGCTTTCATTCTCACCTCCCCACAGTTTATGTCACCCTCATCTGTCACCTGCCCCCATTATGGTCACTTCACTATACTCCTTTTCTGCACAAAATAATGCTGCTTATTGTGAGAAAATTGATCTCTCTAAATACAAACTTGTAACAGTACTGCCATGTGAAAGGCTTCTCTTATAGTTTTCATCTCTTCCAGGATATAATTAAAACTTTTGTTTAGCATCATTTCTATATGAGGTTTGGATGCGGCATCATCTCTACTCATGACTAACCTCCAGCAGTCTATGACCAAGCTGGGGTTCCTGCCATTTAGTTCATTATCTCTGAGCTTTCGTGTTTGCTGTCTATCACATTAAGTTGATTTTTTGCCTGGCTAAACTGCTTGACCTTCGGAAATCAAGATGTCATTTCTTACAAGTAGTTTTTGACTCCTACCAGTTCAGTCCCAATGTCTCTCCCATCAGTTTCCGTAACACATTCTATGTTCCTTACAGTCTAATTACAGAACTTATTACATCATTGAATAATACCAAACCCCAAACTCTTTGACGACAGGCTCTATGCTCGTCTCATTCACTACTATATTCCCAATGACAGGCACTTACATAAATAAATCCTTTGTAAAAAGAATAGTTAATGTTTTTCTCTGAATTAAAGAGCAGTCATTTATTCATAAGTCAATGCTTCTTTCTTCCACTTGAGCAGTTAAATTCCTGCCATTCTGAAAAGAATTTCGCTTCTCCATGTCACCTTCACAAAATGTCAAAAAACACATACACAAAAATAGTAACAGATTAGTTCAAAACATTTTCCATAGCTACAGCCACTGAAATCAGTTTAATGTATTTCAAACATCATATCCACGTTACGGACTATGTAGATATCTTGCCCTTTAATGAACACTGGAAATTTTTCACACACGTTTGGTAAAAAGGTCACCTATTTTCAGTCAGCTTCTTTCTGTGTAATAACTGGGTGACATTTCTCATCCATTTGTGATCAATGAACATGCATATTTTAACTCACAAGTCCATTCTTTTCAAAAGTACACTCATAGCTTCTTATTTCATAACTACATGATATTTAGTACAGGGAAACTACACTAATTCTTTTTCTCAGGCTTTTTGATCTTCAGAGAAGATCAATTGGTAGAACAAACAACAGAAATTGTCTATACTATACTTGAGAATCAGTAGTCAAAAATCACATCCTGAATAGATGCATTTTAATCTCACATGTTTAAGAAAAGATTACACTGTTATATTTAATATTACCATAATTAAGTATATTTTATCATTTGTCCTTTATATGGAGTAAGTTGAAATGCTCTAAAAATCAATATAAAGTAAACAGTAGCATTAATTCTGGAAAGTATTTCTCTCACTGATATTTAGAAGCAATCTTCCCTGGAACCATAATCCTCAAAAGGAAATTGCAGTCCTTGCAGAAACACAGTTTGGGTCATCTGGGTCCAGGTCTCTGGATTTTTCTAAAAGCCTTCACAAGGCACAAATGACATTTTAAATAGCTTGTCAGGAAAAGAAGTGATTTTTAATGCGGATCCACCAAATATAATGTTTTTTATCAGTGTCCCCAAAGGCAAACATCTGAAAGGCAGAGAGAAAAATAATACAAAGAAAAATGTGGTGACTAGTGTCTAAGGGGGAACATAATGTAAAAAATAATAAATATCTCTTGTCAGAAAAAACAAGAAGAGCAAACAGGTTTAATATCTAACAATACTATATCTACTCAGAAGTATAATTAAACCTCAGGATTTTTTTTTCTCTTACTGGATTCCAAGCCATTTTGTCTTTTAAAATATTTTGGAGAAAAAGAGCAGGTCTTTTACGCTCTGATCTACAGGCATGAGAAGAGAAGCCCGACTCAGAGTTAGGCAGCAGTGACAGTAAACAGTTAATACAAAAACTTTCAGATGAAGTAATGCAAGTATCACACTGATTCCTTTAACAAAGTAAAACTTGTTGTGTGCTGATGGTTTATATTACCTTTGGTCTTGAACAACATATTAACTTATGAAGCCACCAGCCATCTCCCACCTTCATTCCCTTCTGGGTCTTTTGTAGTCTAGTTTCTACAGATTCTTACAGACTGTTACTAATATCTAACCCTCACAACTAAGTAGCCACACCCTGTCCATAGAGAGCCTCTCTATTGTCTTTGTTTTCGTTTGTGTGTCTGTTGTAGTAGTGTCCTACTTACAAAGTTTGGCTATGTTGGTTTGAACAGAAGTAGTACAGTTAAAATATTTTGCTTCCCAAAGTGGTTCATTTTATCTTTGGAGGAATCGGGGTAAGCTTTTCCTCATTTTCAGCAGAACAGAATTTTCTACTACTAAGTACAGGGCTAGGTGCACTGGTGGTTCTCTACAGTCAGAATCTAGGTTCCTGTCCCTCTCCAATGTCCCCTTTGGAAAACATTGCAGTTTGAGGTTATTGAAAGACCTTTACTCTCTTTCTGTTAACCCATGCCAAATATAATACAAAAAGTAGAGCCTATTTTCCTATCTGCTTGCTCTCTAAAACATTAAACCTTGCCAGGGTTGGTAAATACTTCAAAATCTTGAGGACCGGTAAGAAGAATGACTCTGCTAGTGTTACACTTGTAAAAAATGTTTTGTAGGTTTTGTATTCCAAGAGGAAATTTCAGAATTAACAGTATTTATGTTCACATAAAGCCATTACCAATGAAAGTAAAAGATGTCTTCAGAAATCAGCCTTGAGTTTTGTGCATAAATCACTCGCTGGATGGAGCAGAATTGTTGAAGTGATGTAGAAATGGAAAGTAACTCACTCCATAGGTCCTGGAGTTACTCATCTAAATCTGACAAAAGCGTAACAACACATGCAATGGAGCAAGTTTAGCATTCAGGTTGTTAGATATAATTTAAACAGCAGAGATAGTTTGGTAGACATTAACTTCTTTAGGTATTAGGTATGATTCCTACATAAAAATAAAAAAAAATTGAAGAATGTCAGAAATGCCTTCTTATAATACTGTCAAATAACATAACTATCATGTATGTATCATGTTTACACAACATACTTATTTGATAGTTAAGAAAAATTTTAAGCATAGTTTCAACCTTGTTAGAAATTATATAAAATGAATGTACAATGAAAAGAATAAAAAGTTATAACATTGTAAGTGCTTCCTTTGGGTGGATTGACTGAGAAAGGGCATGCAAGGGAGATTACTGTGGTGCTAGAAATGGATACTTTGATAGATATGGTGATCAAATTGAGATATATGTGTGTGTACATACAAACACACATATATATAGTATGATTTTTTAAATAAGGAAAAAATTTTTATTCTGCATAGTCTGCTAAGAAATTTTTTGCTAATATAAGTCATCTTTTCCTTTTCTTTTAAAATAAGATTGAGACTTATTTTATTGTAAAGAAAATAATACTTATTTTACTCAGTTTTTATCATAATGAATATTGTCTCACCAAATTATAAGTCTGTCATACCTTTCAAACTTATTGCACACAGATACATAAGAAAATAAGTTAAGAAGCATGTAAGAATTTTTTTTGCAAGAAGCATACAAAGTTATAAATCAGAAAAATCCATACTTGTAGGGAGACTTTATAAATTTTAAAGGTAATGATTTTATGTATGAGGAGATCATCTTGGGGAAGACTGAGCCAGGAATGAAATAATTGCCCCGAACATTTTACTATACAGATGTATTTTAGAAAAAAAGTGATAATAACATCATAGTTTTAGATGAGGAAAATTCAATAAGGACTCTACCAATACACAATCTTCATAAAAAGCAATAAAAGCTAATTTACAATAAAATAGAAGAATTGCCTAAACAGAATAGAAGTAATGCTTCTGAAAACTGTTCCTTTTCAAAAGCATCTCCCTGACACTTTCTTACAAAATCTACTTTGTTAATATTATTTTCATCCTTTCAATTGGAGTATTGAAGGCCCTTGTGTTAGAAATGCAACCAGCAGTACCTTACTAATCAACATCTTATCATGATCTGCTTTTGTCTGATTGGCTGAGGATTGAGAAATTGGGACTGACCCATTCTGAACCCCAAGTGTTCAGGAAAAGGAGTAAGACCCATGGCATAACATAATTAAAGGGGGAAAAGACCCAAGGAGGAACCACAGTGGTGTCCCAAACTTGATTCTGCAGGTGAGAGGAGAACAGAGGCAGCAAGGAAAAAGGGAACAAGAGAGCCCTCAAGGTGCCTAAGGACACTTCAGAAGTGTGCGAAGCCTGAATTGCATATTAGAGTAAATGTCTCTATTCCCTTCCTTGCTATCCTTTCAACGAAGTGAGGGAATTTTTTTTTTTATTTCAGCATATTATGGGTCCCAAGAATGGAGAAACAAGCACCACATATACTCACCAGCAAACTGGTATTAACTGATCAGTGAGGGAATTTTGACAGCTATGTAAAGTGTTCCAAGTATTTGAGGTCAATTCAGTACAGACACTTTCTATATATGTGGCTTACATAGGAGATGTCACCTGGAGTGGAGTGCTCCAGATAGCTAGCAGGAGAGAAAATTCTAATTATATCTCAAAATGAATGAAAGCATACACACATCACACTATAATCCATATACACACATACTATTTCTACAAGGACTGCTGTAATGCACGTAGAATATTCTTATTTATATTCTTATTTAAATCTACCTAAACATCTAGGGTTAAATTCTGTGATTAACATGCATGCATGCCTCTTTTTTATCATTAATAGGTTAAAAACTGAGAAAATGTGATTTTGTGTGTGTGTGTGTGTGTGTGTGTGTGTCTGTATGAGAGAAATACCACACAGGAAAAAATGAGTGAGTATTTTACCCCAGGCTTTTGTTCCTTTATGGTGAGCTAAATTCAGGAACAAGAAAGTAAGGGAGAGAAACTAGTAAAACATGCTCTATTTTGCAGAAGATTATAAAAGAGAAATCTTCATAAGAAACAAATTTGGTGGTAATAGAAGAGAGTCAGAGGGTTCTTTGCTGCTTTGTGTTTAAAAGGTTTAAATTATACATTTTTATATTTCCTCATTGGCTATTTTGCAAATTAAATGAGATAAAGTATGAGAAAGCATCCATCATAGTGTCTGATGAATAACAATTTCTCAAGGAAAAAATAATAATTGTTTATCTGTTGCTTTGCCCAACCTTAATGGGGGTCACCAAGTAGCATGTCCAAAACTGTAAAGTGAAATCTAAAAGGCATAATGATTTAATGGTTAAAAGGATGGCTTTTGCAGTTCAACACACCGACATTTCAATCTGACTCTACCACTTACTACCTATGTAGCTTTAGGCAATTTACTTTTTCAATGCCCAGGTTTTCTTTTCTAGCATAATACAGATAATAAACTTATAGGTTGCCATATAATGAGATACCATAATAAATGTGCTTAGCAAAGTGTCTGGCTTACAGCAGGCACACTATGGCTGTGAATGTTATCATTATTACATCAGCTGGATGGCCCGGGTCCCATATTTCACTAGCATTCTCTTTGTCCCTGACTCCAGCCACAACCTTGCCCTCAAAGGTCTCTAATAATTTCAAGCTAAGAAAGCCTCTCTCTACCCAGGGATAGAAAACTCACTTTTATTGAGGACCTATGGCAACCCGAATGTCTAGGGCTGGGATAATAAAATTGGATCTTATTTTCATCAAATATCACCTTTATGGTGGCCCAGGACCCCTGCCTTGATTGCTGCACGTGAGTCACTGACATCTCCCCTGCCTGATTGTGAAAGCTCCCAAGGTGCTCGCTCATACTCCTGGAAACAAGATTCTTGTGTTTCCCTCTCTGACCTCTTGCCATCTGCCAAGCAAGACTCCTACTGCTGATGACCCTTGGGAGATCACAACTCCTCTGGGCAAAGCTCTCCCACAGTTGTAGCTATGGGGAAATACAACTGTCTTTCCTTTTATTGCTTTTTACTTACAGTTTGAGCCTGGCCTTTTCAATAAGGCCACATAGCTCAGGAAGACCAAGTGGAAAGTTGTGTGTTGTTTGTTTTCATAAAGTAAAGAAATAATGGTAAGGATGTAGGACATAGGAGACACCGAGTGCTAGGCAATGTGTCATCCATCTCTCAAGCTCACAGGCCTGGTACCTAAATGCTTCATCTATGTTAATCCCCACTTACCACTGCCAATGGGGCAGCATTCTTTTCCCACCAGGACTGCATCCAAACAGGTCTTCTGGCACAGAGGCCAGGACTCATCTCCAATGAGATGTCAGAAACAAAACCCCAGACTCTATCCTAGGCTTTGATAATGGAACTCTCATTTTCATTTCCAGATTCTAACTATTATAAATATTGACTGTGGGAATCTCCACTTATTTCAATAAAAAAAAATTCCCTTCCTCACTTCTACCCTCTAAGCTCTTCCTAAGAGAAAAATTAAAGGAAAATAATCCTATATAAATTTAATCTGTATTAATAAGTCTTAAATAACACCTTGTGTAAGCTGTCATTAGTCCATCAAGCTATATAGAGCCAAACCAAGTTCTTAGTTCATTCTTTTCTGCAGCTAAAGGGTACAGTGGAGTTCTCTGATCCACTCAGCATTCCTCATGGGTCTTTGTTTCTATAAAACAACTGCACGAACAATTGTACAAACATGGATCTCCCCAAGAATGTGCCTAACAAATCTGGCTGCAAATTTGTATACATACAAAGAAATAAATTCAAAGAAGAGAGTAGCCTGGGGAAAGAAAAAAAATGTGCTCTAATCTCTAATAATAACAAAACAATTAGCTTCTTATTCTAAGTTGTGTACATTCAAGAAACAGGTTGACGTTCAGCCCAAAGTGAAAACCTACCCGAAAGGTAACTTGTGAATCTGCCTGTAATCCCCAATGCCTAGGAAAGTGAGCAGCAAAAAGAAAGAATAAATAAATATACATTGTTGAAAGCAGAAAGGAAATGGGAGTTTTCCTATCATCTAACATTTACAGCTTTAGAAAACACTGCATTGGAATCTAGTTTCAACCAAGTTACCCTATTATGTTTCTTTATGCTCTCGGTTAGAATTCTGAACATGTTTTCTCCTAGAAACATTAAGCCTGAATTTGAGAAGTTATAGTATATTTAGTTCACATTAAACTTTATATCCATACAAATTGGTAAGAGCATTTCGTATTCAAAAACAAGCAAACAAAAACAAACAAAAAGACTTATATTTAGGGCAGGAATTCATGAGTTAGAGAAGCTAAAATACATTTGTAAAATCTGCAATTTTCCCCAGCATGCATGTTTGAAACCTGAGTATCTTGCTAAATTATCATATTTTTCCCCACACTCCTTCCTTATACCATAATTCTCAGTTTTACCTCCTAATTCCTTTACTATGTAACCTCATCTGCATACCTGCTGTTTCTCTCCATAAGTGCAGCCCTCACTCTTATCTATGCAGGCTAAAATAGCAAGTTCTTGCCTGGACTCAGCCTTCTTTTCAATATTCAGACCTCTGGTTTCTTCTCTGTTGTGCCCTGTCTCCCAAGCTATGATCTGTCTCAAATACAAGTGTAATCTTAGCACTTTCCTACATGAAACCTAGAAAGGCTCTATTTTCTACAAAACGAGCTCCAGTCTATTGTTGAGACATAAGGCCTACTATGACACCCCTACTAACTTCTCCCACCCCCCTCATCTCTTATCATTTCTTTCTTTTTAGTCATTGTGAATAATTTGTAGTCACATGCATAAGCATGTGTATATACACACACACATATGCACACAACACACACATCCCTAATGGTTTCTGTGGTCCTCTGCTGCTTTTCATCCATGCTCGCCTTAAATGTGTCTGCTCTTCTCCTCCTCTTTCCACTCCTCCATAACCTTTCTGACTAATTCCTATTCTCTCTTCAAAACTCAAAGCTGATATCACTTTCTCCAGGAAGCTCCCCCTGATATCCAGCCACCAGCCTCATTAATTTGCTATTTTACTGTGTTTGCCAGAATTTCCTAATTTTATCTTTATAGATTTGTGTTACCTACAAGACAATAAACTCCTTGCAGACCCTGACCACGTTTTAAGTATGTTTTCATCCTCAGTGACCTGTGCTGTGTCTGTAACATATCAATACTTTAAGCACTAATTCTGTAATACATGAACACATATATGAAAGGATTTGTTCTTCAAAGACTATTGATCTGTATGGACAAACTATAAATAAACATCAAGTAATGGTTTTTAAGACCTCTCTCATGCTTAGTTGCTGATCACACATTTTGGCCCATTTTGAATATAATGTCATCTTATAATACCATCTTATCATTCATTTATTTGATAGTGCATTCCCTCATGTGTCAGAAATTGAGTCAGATCCAGTGTAATTATAGGCTAAAATAATTAACAAAAGAAAATTGTATAACTACAAATTGAAGAAAGTTCTGAGAAACAAATGTGAATGATGCTATGAGAGAGTATAAAGGAAAGTCCTGACTTGGTTCAGAGAAACAAGAGATACCTCCTTGGGAGAACTGATGAGCTGAGGTCTAAGGACGTGTGGTTCACTAGATGAAGAGGAAAGGATGACTATTCCAAGCTAATGGGAGAGTTTGTATAGCAAGTGGGATGTTGGCACACTGAAAGGATTGAGAGAAGCCAGAGTGGCTAATATACAGAGCTAGCGTCATATGAGAGAAGGCTGCGACAATGTTGAAGAAGGAGATTTGGAATGGGGCAATAGCTGGGGAGGAAAACAACTGCATTGCTTCTGGAAGACATCACAATTCTCTCACATTGTGGTGATGGAGGGAAATATGTGGTGGTGGACGTTGGAAATATTTAGAAAAAAAAATTATGTTATTTGGCAATAGATTGGAGCGTGATGGTTGTAGGAGTGACCAGTGAGAGGGATGAGTCTGAAGACTGATTTCACTGAGGAGATAAATGAAAGTGGACAGTCTTCTTGGGGGGATCCTCTGAGAGGAGACATCTGGCAGATCTGCTCTGGACTGTAGGTTTTAGGTGAATTTGAGCACCAGAGTTCTATCAGATGACATTTTGGAAGTCACAGATATGGACAGTATGTGGGGAGAGTAGAGATAAGAGAAGGAACTTGTAGCCAAACCATGAGAAATTCTAACATTTGTGGCTTTTTGCAGATGAGAGAGAAAAGAGGTCACCTTCAATTTGTTTTTACATGTGTATTTTTATTATACTGTAAACTTTGTTTAAAAAAAGAAAGAAAGCACTCTTTTTAAAATGTAGGTCACAGTTCCAAAACAATGCAGCAGCCAAAGTAGAATATATATGAATTGAATTGAAATGAGTACTCATCAACTGACAGGTCACTATAAATTCTACTTGAAAAATGAAGATTACATATCCATACATAGTGTCATGTTTAAAAAAAATATTCCTTCTTGGGGAGAAGTAAAGGATTATTTTTGGTAATGCTTTGCTTTTCATACTCATTACCTCCATTTGAACTAAGTATAGATCAGTGGTCATCACCCCAGACAGATCTTGATGACTCAATGTGAGGATTAATTACAAAAATAATCAGGTCTGTTATCTAATTATTCAACTTTTAATTGTGACTCCACTGGCCCAATTAGTCCAGAACACGAGGCTAATGTTAGGGATGGGTGGACACTCAGCATCTGTGCGAGGCATCTGTTGCCAAGAGGTGAAGTGATGGACAGTGTCCACTCCCCAGCTGTGAAGCAAGCAAGCCTTAGAAAAGCACACGGGAGCTGGCACTGAAATGTAGCACACAGAGCTCAGGGGAAGTTAGGGGAGAATGTGCGCTCATGCTCTTGTGGCATTTGTTATCCCTGGATGCAGTGCAGATCACAAGTCATTGCTTCTTTCACTACTGGGTGCTACCATTGAAAACAGAAAAGGAAAAAAAAAAAAGATATTTCTATTGCTTTTCCATTTCTTGTCCTTCACAAGTACATAATGTTATACAAATAAATGAGACAAATACAAAATTTAAACAAATAAATATGTTTTTATAAATTTATTAGAATCATTTATGGCTTCTATCATTTACTTGATCCACGTTATGCCTAATAAGGAAACAAAATTGTACAGATGGGATATCTACTTATTTACAAGTAATAAAATAATAGATCTCCTGATTGTTACTATTGATTTTGACTTTAGTAGCATATAGTATGTAATATCTCATCATCTGATATATTTATACACTACTATTGATTTTGACCATATTATATAGGAAGGATTCTATTAATACTGTTATTGATTTTTAAATATTTATTATTAATATTCATCAACCTTTCATGTCGGTATGTAGTTTTTATTGAACCATAATCAATTGTTAGTGAAAGGAAGCAACTGCATAAAGTATGACAAAACTGATTAGAACTTTAAGTACATCAACTTTTGACCTAGCTGTGGATTTGCTTCCACTGTTTGTCAGCAGTGTCATAGTTTCCAGTTTTTATTAATTCACAGTTTGACATGTACAAATGAAAGAGCATTTAAATTCATTGAAGTTGGAAAATGTTAATTTACAGGAAATGTATATACATCTTGCTTCTGAGTGTAATAGAAATGATTTCAACTTTTCACATTGGTTTCACAGAAGAAAATTACATTTCGACAAAATTAAAGGAGTTTGGGGAGCTTTTTCAGCATTGCATCTCCGTGCTCCCTTGTTATTGAATCACAATAAGAAACCCTGTTAGTTCTCTGCTACTGAGCAAAATTGCTTTCCACAATTATGGTTTATGTTTTAACAGGGATAGCTTCACATTAGGAGAATTATTTGAAACCAGCATTGCCTCTTGATGCAGCACAGAACAGCACCCTGCCTACTTTCCAAAATCCATGCCTCCCATGTTGCCTCTAAGGAAAATATATAAATAAATGCTTGCCAATCTTGCTTCTGAGAGAGTTTTAATTGAGGATAATGAAACATCCCCAGCTCCAAAATGAGAGTATGATGGCCACAAGGCCCTTTAAAATGCTAATAGGCAGAAGACATTTGTGGAAGTTTTTAGAGATTACATGGCATAGTAATGGTGTAGATAGGTGACGATTTGTCAAATTTAGCTTCCATGATCAGACCTGTTTTCATTTCTATTTCTGATGCTGACTTGAATGAAGGAGATAGGATGATTAAAATAAAGTCAGGACCTTCAACACTAAGTATCCTGCTTGTCTTAGTCCATTTTGTGTTACTTTAAAAAAATATCTGATGCTGGGTAATTTGTAGAGAAAAAAGATTTATTTAGCTCACAGTTATTCAGGCTGAGAAGTTCAAGGCCATGGCCTTGGCTTCTGGCAAGGGCTTTGATGCTGCATCACCACATGGTGAAGGTCAAAGGGGAAGTGGACCCGTGTGAAGAGCGGGAGACATGAGGGGCATCCTGGCTATGTAACAACCCACTCTCCTAGGAGCTAATCAATTCCCATGAGAATTAATCCAGTCTCGAGAGTGAGAATTCACTACCAGAAGCACAGCAAGAAGGGATCTGCCCCCATAATCCTAACATCTCCCACTAAACCTCCTCGCCTCCACCTTCCAACACCATCTCCCTGGAAATCAAATTTCAGCCTGAGCTTTGGTGGGGACAAACACACAGTATCCGAACCTTAGAACTGCCCTTCCAGCTATAGGGCATCTGCATACCACCCACCAGAAGACCAGCAAGAAGCAGAAACGTTAATTATGCATGGATTAGTGTTTCTAGTTCCCACTGCCTCTCTCTATTTGAGTTGTATTTCATCTGCAGAACATCTCTCTCACTTTAAATCACAGTGCCAACGTGGATGGCACATGTGTACTTTAAGCAACTTACCAATTCAAGTGGGTTGCCTCAGCTATAAGACATGAACTCAGAAGTGATAAAGCTTGGCACTGCTTCAGTAAAATGGAACAAGAAATCACTTTGACAGAGCCAAGATTCTGGTCTGGGTTGCTAAATGTGGATTTTTTCTCCATTTTTTTTTTCTCTTTCAAGGTCGATGTTCTTTATTTTATGTGGAGTATATCTTACGTGACAGCACAGGAAGAAATGTAGGCAGCACAGGTTAATGCATTTGGGGTCAAAATGAACTTGAAAGTGAAGGAAATCAGCCCTCTTGAGATATTCAGCTAACATTCTCCAGTTTAAAAGGAAATCTTGATTAAAAGGCCACTGTTATGGTGAATGCCAAGAACTATGAGAGGCATGAAAGGAAAACTTTCCGTTGTGTGTTAAACAAAGGGAACCTCTTTATTTCCTTTTGACAGGATATAGCACAAAGGTGTGGTTTAGAATGTTTTCCTGTTGCCATCTCTTCCACTTCAGGGATTTATAAATGTGATATTTTCATTTCTAAGTTGAAAGTGTTGGTCTCTGGGATTTGAGATGACAAGTGTCTTTCCCAAACTTCATCACCTGCCAGCAACATCAGCACCATCTGCCAAGGTGCCAGGCACTGGTCTATTGCTCCTAGGCGACTTCACATGTGT
Source organism: Cheirogaleus medius (assembly GCA_008086735.1). NCBI lineage: Eukaryota > Metazoa > Chordata > Mammalia > Primates > Cheirogaleidae > Cheirogaleus > Cheirogaleus medius. The sequence continues at coordinate 15,507,911 of VBSM01003039.1, forward strand.
TTGTGTATTTTCATAAGAGCAATCAATTGCAAGCCACATGCATTTATTAGCAACACCAGTAATTTATAAAAATGACACTTCTAAATGATAAAGAAATCAACTTATTAATGGAGAACTAAATATCGTTTTAATGATTAATTTGTATATAAATATATACCCATAATAAATAACAATTTTAAAAATAAAAAATGATTAATTTATGTATGAGTTTTCTTTATTGTGAAATTCCCCATATGAGTATCTATTTTGTTTTATAAATATATACTTTAAATTAAATATATGGAATATTATTAAATATTATGGAATTAAACTTGGGTTTTAGATTTAATCCCTGAAACTGTAGTTAAAAGTATTTTCTTTGCAAATGTATGTAGTTAGATATTTTTCATTAATACTTCTTGTATTATTAAATACGTTTCCTAATGTATCTTTATTTCTATCTTACTTTCAATTAGAAGAATAACTATTCAAGTTTCTATTAACTGCATCATTAAAAATGTATTTGTTATTTCAAAGTGTCTTATGCAGGTATATAAAATGCTATAGATTTTCTCCCCAGAATGACTGCTGTATTTCTCACAGTACTGAGAAAGATATATGTGAGTAGATTTTCATTAGTTTATCTACATTCAGCACAGCTTGACTGTATGTTTAGAGATTTATTTCAAAACTTTTCTCTTTAAATTCAAATCAAAATGAAGTGGGCAAAGGACTTGGTATTATTAAATTTCATTTGAAGATTTTACTGAATGGCAGTAGTTACTGACTTTTAAACATTTCCTCACATATGTGTGTTCTAAAGTGACTTTGAAAGAGGCAGTGTTTCTTTTGTCGCCTAAATTTTATGCTGCCTGTACAAGAAGGAAGTACAAAATTAAGATTCCTAATAATGTCAAGTACTTAACTCTACCAGAGAGATCTTACTCATGGGCACTTAGGGAGGAAAGATTCCCCTGAGTAGATGCCCAAATGCATTTCTGTCAGGTGTATTTAGAACCCAATGAATGACTCAAGTACGTCTCTTCAGAATGTTCTGGGAATCACAAATGTGTTTAATTTGACTAGGATCTCTTATTTGTTACGATAAAGTCCCTCAACATTATTTTTGTGCTATTCTTAGTACAAATCACAGAGTATTTTCTGCCTTTTTGTGAGCCTTAGAAAATACAAACAATTGCATATACAAAGAAATCTCTTTTGTGGAATAAATGGAAATGGAACTGATCCCCCGACACCTGCTTCATTTCATATTTCAGTGATAGATTATCAGTAAAACTCCTGTTACAATATAAAATAAAAAAAATTTGCTGCATTGTCAGATTTCTTTTTCCCATGAAGCACTGTCACTTACCATATGAGAAATAAACACGAGGATTCTCTCACTTACACACTTAAATATGCTAGAGACAATAATAGTAAATAGTGTCATCTGTGTTACATGAAAAGGGACATACTGTGAATGTCAAAGTAAAAATCTCTTTGATTCTATAGCACGCAATTTCCATTTCTTCCAAACAATTTAGGATTCAGGCTGCATGCCAATAGCTCATGTGTGCCTTTTTGCAGAAGCAGTTTTGTAATACGCCTTGATATGTGTATCAAAGAGAAGGAGGACTTTGTTTTTTGTTTTTTTTCTATAGGTGAGCAAATAGAATTTTTATTTTCCAGGAGTAGAAGTGAGGAGGAAGATTTGTAAGTACACATCTTTAGATAAACTGAGTCATGATAAAATAACAAAACAAAACAATGACAACAAAAGTGTTGAAATATCTATAAACTCGATATTGCATGAATTAGCCACATTTTCCACATGGAGTAATGACAAATGGGGAGGTTACTGCTTGGGGGAGTTATATTCACAGTGGAGTGAGGAGCATGGCTGGCTTATACTATTTTGATCTAGCTCTGTATAGCCAGTACAGGAGCTCTAAGTAAGAAGAATGTATAGTATTCAGGAGGAATTTTATTTTCTTTTTTCTAATTCATTCTTTCTTTTTTTTTTTTT
>VBSM01003039.1:15510015-15528333 GCA_008086735.1 Cheirogaleus medius
GCCTCCCAGAGTGCTAGGATTACAGGCGTGAGCCACCGCGCCCGGCCCAAATTCATTCTTTCTTGATTGTTTGTTTTGTTTTTTACTTTTTATTTTTGGCCTAGTTGACACTTTGATTTCATCTAATTCATTCTTTTTGCATTAGGATTTGCAGTGTTCATTGTTGTGCATATAGATATATCGAAAGCAGTCACTCTTCATTTGCTTTGGGCTGCTAGTTGCACAATTACTAGGAATGAAAATTTAGACAAAGAGAAAATGTCTTGCTGTAGTTGTTGAGTAATGGATAAAGAAGGAGCCCCTGGCAAGGGGTATTTTTGGCTCTGAAATTATATTTTGCCTTGAACTTCAGCTCAGTGGAAAAGAGTCATTGTAAATTTTATTAGTGATAATTAAACAATATATATTTTTGGAAATGAAACATTTTTTAGTTTCCAAAACAAAGGGGTCAAATTTATGATCCCACCTCACTATTTCCTTCCAATTTAGGACTCCATCAAGAATAAGAATGATTTTATTAGCTCTTAGGCATGTAATGCATGTACAATATTTTAGACTTATCATCTTATTTAGTCCTTTCTGCAATCTTAAGAGAAGTCATTGTTGTCCATTTAATTTTTAAAAAACTGAGTTAAGAGACATTCATGCCTTGTCTAAATCACACCCTTAGTGAGCCACAGAACTGGAAGGTAAGGCTCAGGTCTATCTAATACTAAACTTTGTGATTTTTCTTTTGTCGCTAGGGTTTACACTTCCTTTCCAAAGTAGCAATCCTTCACATATCAGGTCATAACGTAAAAATAAGCCATTAATGGCTCTTTCTATTCCAGTTATTGTCACATACATAGTGCTCTTAACTATTGAGTCTTCACTTTGGGTTTGGGGGGATTCTGATTGTGTAACTGCTTTCCTTATCCTTTCAGTTTCATGACTTTGTAGATTGCTGCATGGCTTTCTGGATTTTTAGCTTTCCACTTGACTTTCAGTCAATTCTATTTAGATCAAATGATTTAACTTGTGCTGTGGGTGTGAGCAAGAGTGTCCCCATTAATTCTCAACAGTACCACGAACAGCGAAGCAGGGATAGAAAGAGTCCTCGGTGGCCAGCATGAAATGCAGTAAAAGCTGTATGACTGAAATGTTTTGTTTCGTTAACTTTCACAAGAAGAAAACACCCATCTCATTTGCTTTCTGATCTAACCACCACCATGTTGCTTTTTTCCCCTTTACAACAACAACAAAATATTTAAGTAGTCTGTACTATAACTTCTGGTGTTTCTGTCCCATTTATTAATACTTTTGAACCCAATTGACTTCACATCTACCTATGTAATTCCAATTGGGACGCACTTGATAATTGTGGAAAGAAATTATAGTCACCAGATATTATGAACAATATCTTACTTAGTCCTCATCTTGATTCACTACTCTCCTCTTGAACATCTCTCGTTTCTCTTGTTTTTTTTATTCCCAACTCTCTTCTTGTTTTCTTTCTACTTATGTAGCCATTTCCTATTCATTTCCTTGGGCTCAAATTCCTCTGTTCTCCTTCTAAAGTGTGATTCTTCCCAAAGTTTGGTCATAAGCCACCCTCTGTGTGTTCTCAGCCACATCCATAACTTTATCTGCTGCTTGTGCCAGTGACTCCCAAATTTGTCTCATCAAGCCAAGTGCCTATCTCCATATCTTTCTAGACTTCTCCATATTAAACAACTAAAATTCAGCCTTTACAAAATGTAACTAAGAATTCACCACAAACTCCTCCTCCTCTGTAATTGATTACAATTTAAAATGACAACCATTTGTTCATGTGGCTTCCCTTTTCCTTTGTTCCAGGCCAGCCAGTCAGAAGTAAGCCCTGCATTAATATAAATATCTCTAAGTTTCACCTTTTTCTCTTAAAACTAACTGCTATTGCCTTAGTTAACATCTTAGTCCAGGCACAATCTTGGACTATTAATTTTTCTATTTTTAGAATACTCCCATTTCTTCTCTTCCTTTTGTTTTTCTGCAGTGAAAATGTATAAAACCAAAAATTGATCATGTTCTTACCCTGCATGATTATCTACAATACATTTCATTCTTTCAGGTGAGGACTTATAGAGATCCAATAATCTATCAGGCAAGGTACAAGAAACAATGGTGACACTGAAGTTTCACTCTAACGGTAGATGAGAGGCACCTAAATCAAATCACTTCACAAACAAATGTAAAATTACAACCCTGATGCATCAGAGCATATACTGAAGTGACTTGAGAGCATAAACTGGGAAGTCAGACAGGGAAACTAAGTTGAGAAGTGAAGAGTAATGAAAGCTAGGTTAGAAAAAGAAAATTCCAAACAAGGGAAACAAATTGAACAAAATCCCTTAAATAGAAGATGCTCAGAAAATTTAGGAAACAAAAGGTCAGTATATTTAAACTCAGAGAACAAATAGGAGATTGTAAGTAATTATTCAGGTCTGTAAAAACCAAAAGACTGGTCTTTATTCTAAATTCAAAGGAAACCAATAATAGGGCTTAAGGATGGAGAGGAGAGTGGCATTGTTAGAAAACAGATTGAAAGAGATCAGGGTGCATGTGGGAGATGGGTTAGAAGGTATTGCCATCAAGAGATGAAGACAGCTTGGGGTATGAGGATTGTAGTGATCATAGGGAGATGTGGCAAGACTTAAGGATAGTTTAGGATTAGATTCTTAATTCATTGTTAAAAATTTTAAGATATTCATTAATGGATTGAATGGGGACAGAGAGGACTCAAAGAGGAGACATCAACAATGACTCCTAGATGTCTAGTTTGCAGAAATGGATAAATATAGTTACCATTTGCTGGAATCAGGCACCAAGAAATAAGATAAGTTGATGGGAGAAAACCTCAGGGCCAGATGACATCTGCTTTTGTGTGCGTTGCATTCAACATGCCTAGGTTGCATAAAACCTGATGATGCCAAAGAGTATGTGGGAATTGTTGAGTAAATGGGAATAAAACTATACTAAAAATCCTTTAGATAAAAAAAACATATATAAGCTTGAGATTGAAATATAAATATTGGGGACATTGGCACAGAAATTATAAATAGAACTGTAGTCATAAATGTGATAATACAGGCAAAGAATATAGATACCAAAAGGAAGAAAGCCAAAGATGAGTCTTCAAGCATTTGAATACCTATAATATTCTGCAATTTAAAATAAATTTCCCCATTTAATGTCCCCATTTAGGATGCTAATTCTAAGGAGATTGCAAAAGGGTATGGGGAAGAATGCTAAGAGGAAAGCATGAGACTTCCATGTGATAAATGAGAGAGGAGGGGTTTTAAGGTGAAAGGAGCAATCAAATATTTCCTGGGATATGAGTACAAAAAGGCCTGCTGATGGATTTGTTCACATGGAACCCTATGGGTGACCTTGTCAACAACTTTTATAAGTAATAGGAATCTGAAGTTAAATTAGAACAAGTTGAGAATGTTAGTAGGCGAGAAAAAATGAATGGGGATTAAGATGTACCTAATGATTCTTGATAATTTTGATTGTGAAGGAGAAGAGATGATAATGTGCTGTTCAACAAAGGATCTATTTGTTTATTTTTTTCAAACTCCTTGAATGGGTTTAGAGTTTATATACCCAAAGGAAGGATTTAATCAAGAAATCAATGCCAAATATATGAAAATGAGAGAACATAATTCAAGGCGCCCCAAATTATGGGTTTATAGATGTCTAACAAACAATGTCACCCTATTCAGGCAAGACAGCTAGCTAGAAGGCACTAAGTAGTTATAGATTCCATGGGTAACTGTAGTGTATGCCATAATGACACTCCAATTCAAAAATTGGGCTTTTCTATTGAGTATTGAAAACTGGTAGAAGGATCGTCTTACACAGGTGAATAGATGATTCATCTAGTGTAAAAGGAAAATTAAAAAAGAAAATAGGCCACTATATACTTAGTGAGTTTGTATGCTTTAGGAAGAAAAGGTGAGGTAGTGCCTCATGAATAAATTCAGTTTTCTACACTAAGAATTTAACAAAGTCATCTCCTGAAACCAGAGGTGAAAGTTGGAAGCACTGATGAAAGTGAGTGACTATACGGTGGCTTACAGAAAATAAAGCAAGATTAGGCAGTCACATAATTGAAGAGGGAGGTTATTTCCTATGTCATTCATGATGTCATCTACGTTTTCACTAGATGTTACGGGAGAGAAAATTTCTTAGAATTTCCGAATTCCTTCATAAATGAGGGAAGTGAACAAGATTCAATTTCCTTACCATAAGCCATCCTTAACTATCTTTCTGACAGGGATTTATGATCTTTCATGTCAGGCTTCCCATTCAACAACCACAGGTACTCTGAAGGCTCCTTAAATTTACCCTTTCGGTTTGGGCATGTTATTGCTTCCTCTGCTTGATAATATCTGTCCATTCTATTTGCTCAGTGAACTACTGCTTCTCCTTTTTAAAGATGCAGTTCACAAAAGTTTCTCACTCTTAATGCCTTCCTAATCTCTAAAGTTTAGGACTTTATAGGCGCTGAATTAATAGATGGAAGGACAAATTTGTGGGCTACTTAATTGAGGTGAGCTTATTTTGAATTTGTTTGTGAAGCCATTGTTTTAACTCTGTAATGCTGTTAATTTTCATCAGTGAGAATAATAAAGTGATCAAACTGAGAAACATATTTTAAAAAATATTCTGTACCACAGGATCTACGTACCATAAACTATCAAGTATTTTTAAAAATAAACTTTTAACTGAGTAACAATCTTTTAAGTTAATTTATTATATTTTAGAAGCATAATGATTTGAATTTTAGATTTGTTTTAAAATAATTAACTTCCGAAACATTTAATTTATTATCCAACTTTAAGATAATGAGCAAAGTATCATAGCTTATACTTAATTTCAATTACTTTTAAGACAAATTCTAAAAAGCTTTAAGTGTTTTCTATTTATAGTACTAAATCTCTTCTATTAGACAAATGCAATTAACCTGGCTCCAAAGAATACTCTATGTCATAAACTCATTTTTGATAACAAAACAAATAATCACACATGAATTAATTTTGTTTTCTTAACATTCATTATCTTTAGAAGAAAAGATCACAAGGAATAGATGTCCGAGGACATAGAAAGGTGAATTCTGTTTTGTTTTGAAGAATGAGTAAGTCTGAAATACTATATTTATGCCAAGTCTCCCTCTTGCTACCATTTATTAACTACCTATTATGTGCCAATACTTCTCTAAGTCCTCAACATTTGTTTAACCCTGGGAGGGCAGGTGTTATCATCCTCATATTCCAGTCGATAAAACTGAGTTTTAAGTGCATATGTTCGAATTTGAACTCAGGCCCAATGGAGTTCTCAATTTACAATCTTAACCATGTGCAACACTGTCTTTTCAGAGTTAAAATATTAAAGAGATTTTCAAATGCAAATAATCTTAGTGCATTTGTTATTATTACAGTGTATTATAGTCATTTAATCAAACTTGAAAACAGATATGAACAAACTAAAAAGAGAACGTCCTTTTAATCCCAAACTCACAATGATGCTAAGAATTTCTTGCTGATTGTCTTGTTCTTTTTTTGTGTAACAGAACCACAAAACAACATAGATTATTTGTCTCTCAGTTTTTCAAAGTTAAAAATATTGATAATACCCAGAAATTGCAGTGTGTGGGGAAAAGTATATGCTGTGGACCTTTGGTAAGAGTGTGAATTAGTACAACTTTGCAGAATGGCAACTTGACAATATGTGTTAAATATTAATGCCTTTTATCAAGCAATTTCAGCTGCTAAGAATTTAATTAATAGAAACAATCAGGAAAATGTACAAAGATGGGTGAATGAGATGTCCATTGTATATATAGATGTCTGTTGTTTATAACAGAAAAATGGTTTTAAAAATCAGAAATATGTAAATATTGACAAATAAATTTCCTATAAAAATATTACTATATTTTACTATTTTTGCCACAGCTATTTATAATTATGAGGATAATTAATATTCCCTATAACAATAACATATTATAATAACCCAACAAAGATTTTAATGAGCACAAAAATAATGAAGCCTATGATATCTATGGTTTTTGAGTAAAGTCCATTCTACTATAGATATCACCCTCATTTAAACTAATGGGGATATTCACACCTAATGGGTGTGGTGTGCACTGTCTGGGGAATGGACACACTTGTAGCTCTGACTCAAGTGGGGCAAAGGCAATATATGTAACCTAAACATTTGTAGCCCTGTAATATTATATAATATATATATATATTTTAAAGTAAACTAGTGGGAAGAAGGTAGCCATGTGGAGTTTAACTTTGGACTCTATTCTGAAATCTAAATAGAAGTTAGCCAGAAAAAAAGAGAGGCGTTAAAATTCTGTTACCCAGAGAGGCATGGCCAATTAGACCTACACGGGTAAGCGTAGCCTGGACTATTCAGGAACTCGTGTTCCTAAATCATCGTGTGGAAGCAAGCCAGTGCAGAGAGACGCAGCTGGATAAAAGTACGGGAGTGATGTCACTTCCTTTCTTTCACCATTAGTAGTGATACCCACATTTTATTATCATCTGTTTTTCATAATTTAAAGGTAGTAAAATGCTATTTTATTGTTGGAATTAAGAGTTAACAGAGCTATGTTTGTTAATCTAGCTACTTTTATTAATCTGTCAAAATAATTTCTCTGTCATATTTCAAAGCTACCACAGAGTTGTTAAAGCTAAGATAAAAAAATTAGCTGATGCTTTTAGAAAAAAGAACATGTGACGCAACCCCACTCTAGGTTGTGTGTCTGTGTAAGTGTTTGGTGGTGGGGAAGGTGGGTGGTTCTCCTCACTTTTTTCGTAGTCTCATAGAGTAAGGTTGCTCTAGGATAGCAGCCCCAGTGGCTGTGATCCAGGTGGGTGTGACTAATTTGTAAATGCAGAAATTAGAGCCAGCTTTAATTAGTTTCAAAGCTATATACAGATCCAATAGAAAACTAACGCCAAATTAAATTCTGTGTTTGAATATGGATTTTTTTGAATAGTTGGTCTTCCAAAGAATTTTTGGAATTTTGTGGGCTGGTACTATGCCTACTTGTGCTACATAATTTAAACATGGGATTCATAATGTCTTCCTCCTCGAAGCAAGCTTTTCAGGAACCAAGTTCTACAGGGTGATTCCCATGCTCAAATTACAAGAAATTTCCTCTTGTTTCTCCAATACATTTTTATTCCATCCAAAAGATAAATACAATTAACAAGAAAAAAATAACAAAGCCATTTCTGTGTGAAAAAAGTAGGTTGGTGGTTTGTTTGATTCTGCTATATTATGACCATGTGATTTATATCAACCCTTCCATTAAAAAGTATTTCTTCAGAGCAATGTGCTAAGTATGAGGGTACAGTAACAAACTAGGAAGCCAAATTCCCTGTTTCTCAGAACTTATAGTCAATGAAGCAATAAACAAATAAATATGTACTATCTCAGATTGTCATAATTACTATAGAATAAAAACAGAAGGCAGGGTTATGGGATCAGTGATTATGAATGTGTGCCTGTGTGTGAGTCAGGGTTGAGGGAGGCTTGTTTGATCAGATGGCATCTTAGTTGAGACATGAACAAAGTAAAGGGGCCAAGCATGAAGATATCTAGGGAAAGGCCATTGCAGGTAAAGATGGCTGGGAATTGCAAGGGAAGCATAGGATGGTAGAGGGGGAAGAAGAAGAGGTAGAAAATGCCCAAACCCTGTATGGACCCTTTGTTTAGATTTATGTCCTAGTGAGAGAGAAGTGGTATGGTCTGATTAAAGGATCGGTTTCATTCCCCTGTGGAAGAGACCTGGTTTGACTGGAGGGAGAGTGGAAACAGAGAGACAAAGTAGGATGGCAGTCAGACAGAAAGTAATGTTACCTTGGACTAGGGTTTTCATAGTAAAGAGATACCAAGTAGAAATATTGAGAAGGCATGTAGGGTAGAACAAACCAGACTGCCTGTTGGAATAAATAAGAAGGGAATAAAAGACGACATCTAGTGTTTGGTATGAGAAACTAAGTTGCTGATTTTCTTGAGACCGGAAGGCAGGAAGAAAGCAAAATCTGAGATAACTGAGCAGAGAAAGTCATGTAGCAGATGTGACCTTCTGAACACAGTTATTTCAAGTATCAGAAAGCCTGTTTCCTAAAACACATGGATTAAGATACTATATAATGATCAGTAAAAGCTTACCTCGAGGGACTTTCAAAAGAAAATAAAAAGCAAGAAAAAACAGTGAAAGAATGTATGTGTTTATGTGGTTTTGAATCTTACATTTAATATAAAAAATCAAGATTTTGCCATTGCATTTAGATAAACAAATCTTGTCCTATATTATAGGAATCATAGACATTCACACAAATAGCATAAATTATACATATGAAATAGAGTTTGTGGAAAATTATATATAAGCTGAGAATTAGGATGGCACAAATGATCTCCAGTTTCTCAATAATCCAGAGACATGCTAAGAGCAAGTGTAGCTGGACTGGTTTCACTCTGGGAAGGGTTCCAGTAAAGAGACCCCAGCCCTGCAATGGTCTACAAATTTTTAGGAGGGAGGGAGAGAGAGAGGAAAACATGACGATTGGTTCCTGGTTGAAGAAGTAGACAAGTTAAAACTAGAAAGCTCCTGATCTCAGGCTCTGGTATCGTATCTTTCTTTAGCTGAGTTAAGTTCTTTAGTTCAGTTAAGCTGAGCCAGTTTTTTGCTAAATCACTGAAAGGGTGGAGGAAATGAGCCACTAGGGATATCTAGATTTTTCTCTTCTTAGCCTGATTAGACTTCATTCTGCCATTGGCATTTTTGCTTCTCATTGCAAGTTGACCTACATAGATGCCACCCCTATAAATTCCTTTTTCAGAAGTGTCCCATTCTACCTATAAATTGCTAGCTGAACTTTTTTTCTTTTTCTTCTTTTTTTAAATTAGTACCATATTCCTTTTAATTTTAATCATAAAAATTTTCTTTTTCTTCTGGTACTTAGGAGAACTCAAACCTAAGAAATATATTCATATTTTTTTCCAATCTCAAGTTTTCCAAATAGTTTTATACCAATTTTCCCTTTGATCTTGAATTTCTGTGTGCCTCTGGCATTTAACAGAATAACTAGATATACATAGGAGAAACTAACACATTTTCCTTTATATTATAAACATATTTTTCTTTGTACCTTAAAGTGTATAACTTGTTTACTATTTGTGAAGAATGATAATTTTTATATTAAATTTTCCAAATTATTGCTATTATGTGTGATGTGTAGCAAATGTTGACAATCTGTTTAACTGGGTATGGTCAGACAGTCTAGTGAACCTAATAAAGAGAATTAAGTTTATTTTCTAGATAATTCACACACTAAAGACATTGTTTTTTTATCTAAAATATAATTGGCTAAGAATAAGTATTTTGTATGTATAAATGATTGGGCATTTAATATAAATTTAATTTAAATTTAAATTTAATTTAATTTAATATAAATTTTAATTAATATTTATTTGAAATCTTTAACTCTAGGTAAATAGATATAGAACATTTATAACAGTAACATTTATGGAGAAGACTAACAAAGATGCTAAAGCCAATAGGGCATTGAGATGGTTCCCAGTGTCTTATGTTCTTGGAATAGCAAAATTTATTTCAAACTTAATATAATTTAAAGATAGTTGATTAAAAGTTATAGCTTTGCAAAATAAATTGACACCAGGTATAAATTAGGTTATGCATATATAAAGCATATTTTTAATTTTTTTCATTATTAATGGCCAGAGTGTAGGGAATTATGGTTAATTACAAATATACATTAATATACTCTCTTTTAGTGTATTTTGGCTCAATCTTTACTTGTCCTCAAGACAAATGGTATTGACTAATTTCTGTGGTTCACTTAATAGAACAGGTAGAAATGCATTTGTATTCATTATGATCTGGATTAATCATCCCATTTCTTACCTAGAGCTATGTCAGAACAGATTTTCCAATTCATGATTCACACCTGATTTCCCACTAAATTCTAGCCTTGTAGTTTTGATAGAAAAGACGACAGAACTTACAGTTTTTACAAGCTTTTAGAAATGTCATAGGATCTTGAACTGATTAAATAAAATTAATTTTGTTCACAAAATATTTTGAATTAACAAAATATTATGCACATAGTGATACTTCTTGCATACTTTTTTGCTTAAATAATAATTTACTATCAAATTAAGTGAAATTTGAAGCAACAGAGTTTTTTAGAAGCATTTATAAGGTACCAGGCACTGTCCCAGGTGCTGAAAGAAATAAAAGGAAAATAGAGATAAAAACACGTGTTTAGTTTAGTGCAATGAAGAGAGCACAGGATTTAGTCAAAATTTGAGGCCGTTTAATTTTGAATTTGCAATGAAAGTGATATGTCATATTTTTAACATCAGCTTTCTCATTTAAAAAATGAGTATAATTGATCTATTTACCCTAAATGTTTTGTACAAATAAAATAAAATATATTTTTAAAATACTTTGTAAATTACAAATCATATAACTCTTTCCCTAATGCATTTCACAGAACATGAGTTCTGCTATGAGTTCAACAAAAAGTGATTCCTGGTCAAACATGTTTGGGAAATGCAGCATAGCATATCCATTCCACTTGGAGAGGAATGTGACATATAATAAGCTTTTACAAGCTCAACAATTTTTTTCTAAACTAGCTTGCTCTAAATTTATTTAACTTGTCTTTTGTCATAAAATACCTATTAGCACTGCAAAAAATTACTGTAACATGGAAACTACGAAGGAAATCATACATTTTGTAAATGTTAGTTGTGACTTTATTATCATAATATAGTAGGAGTAACAATTTAATTATATGAATAGTTATGGGTCACAGCAAAATCACAGTATAATTAAAGCAGTGCAGTTGACATCTTGCCATTTCATAGAAAGGAAGAGTTATCCAGCATTTTGAAAATCAAGTAGTGCTTCAAAATACCTAATATAACATAAAGAGGGTTGAACTTAGAGATTCCTACATCCATTTCAGTGTGTGTGTTTGTTTATAATTATTAATAAATATATATAAAATATATGTATGTTTGTGTAAACACATATACCACCACCACTACTAAAACTACAGTGCTAAATAAAAACCAATAAACCAAATAATGCATTAGGGAGAACAGAGCTTAGAAATGGACAGACTAGTTAGATAGTTTGTTTTGTGGGGATGTTAAACTCTACATGTTGATTTGATATCTAAAAGAAAATGCACATCATATACAAATATTATAGGGCCTGATTAATGAATCTTGGGTAATAACTGCATTTGAGTTTGAAGAAAGATGGGTTGTAAGTTATCCTCATAATTATAAAACTAGGAGAAAATTCAGTTCAACAGAATGACACAGAATCCAATGGACTAAAATGCTCTATCGTTTTGCTATGTAAAATTTGCCTTAATGTTTAAAATTAATATCTATTAAATACATTCGTTCTCACCTTGGAAATATCAAAGATGAGGATAAAAGAAAGTGCATTCAATAAAATATAAGAATAATAATGGGTCCTATACAATATAAAATCAACTATTCAATAGATATCTTTCTTCTTCCTTATTAAGAGAATGCTAATTATGTTCAGGAAACTATATTCATTCATGAAATTGTGGGATTCAAGGAAGGAGAGCCCCAGTCTCTGACTAAAGGAGTGAATCTTCATTAACTTATCTAACTATGAAAATTGTATTCCTTCTGCTATTTGCTTTTGGAACAAGCATGAAACCAAGTTTTATCCAATGAGACACAAGGGACGTGATTCTGGCAGGGAATTAAGGGAGAAACAAGGAAGGCTGAGTTCTTGTTCTTCTTGTAGATATTGATGTATGTAAACAGGTAAAATGAGCTGCTACAGTCATCTTCAAGGAGGTCAGGCAACATACTGAGAGTACAGTCAAGAAAGATCGGAAGACTCTGAGTCCTTGATGAAGATGTTGAGGTGCTGAATTCAAAGTTAAACAACATCAGTTTATCTCTGAATTTCTTCTTTTGAGAGATGATAATTTGTTTTACACTTTGAATTTATTATATTGAGGTTTCATTTTATTTATAACCCATATCATCTTACTTGATAAAACATTAGAGAAGAAAATATCTGTTCTTGTCCCAGGTGTGCTGTCACCTCACATAGCATTTCTTTAATTTGTTTTCTGCATTTAAAAAAAAAAGTGGCGATGCCTAAGTCCAAGATTACACTGAACTTAAAATATCCTCCCTGAAGGATAGGAAGTTATGTCACCTGTAGATGAATAGGGAGGCTTAGGTTACATTTCTCACTCCCACTGTTGTCTTCTTTATATCTCAATCCTTCCTTGCATAATTTTCTGTGGGAGATCTTCCTGGACTAACCTTGCAAAGTTTGTCTTCAAGGAGATAGATCAGTACATTTTTCAGGTGATATATAACCGAAACTTCCACTTTCCTGAGCAAAGAGTAAAATATAATATAAATGTAAACATAAAACACATGCAGTCTAAGGGAGTGGTTAAGCATGCATGGTCTGAAGCCAGTTTTTCAAGGGTTATATTCTGGTTCTACCACTTACAATCTGTGTGCCTTTGGGCAAGTCATTTAAGTTCCAGTGCCCTAGGTTCTTCCTATAAAAAGTGAGGAAATAGCATCTACATTCAGTATTATTGCAAGGTTGAAGTGCTTATAAAAGGGCCTGGCAGATAGTGTGCACTATTAAATATGCAACTAAAAAACTATATAGAATGCTGCCCTGTGCTTAGCTCATTCAGAAAATCTAAATGTATTCCAAAGAATATATATTTTAAATCAATATATATTGCACTTATATTATCAGAGGAAGTAATTTCCCTCATAATTATGGAGCAGTCAGTCACTGATATTACACTGAAGCAACATCTTATAATAACAACACTTAATAGCCATATAGTACATTTATTCTAAGTAGCTAGAAGCACTTAACGAACATTATCCAATTAATCATTACAGATCCCTGTGTGGTAGGTCGGCATTATTATCTCAGTGTTAGGGGTAACAATACTGATATACAAAACCAGTGAGCTGCTTGCTAAATACAAGTGACTTTTTCAGCATGTGGCCAGGAATAGAAGCAAAGGTCTTATTCCCCGCCAAGGATGCCGTTAAGTAGACCATGCTAGTTCTTGGACTAGATAATCTTAAACTGTTTCTTTCCAAATAACATTTAGGCATATCTAATTTTAACTGTTAAAACTGGCAAAAACAAGTGTTCATGGACCTCTAACAGTACCTATTTTTAAACATATATCTAGTAACAATTTGGTTTTAGATTATCATGAATTCTAACAACTTAGAACTAACTGCTAACAACTGCTGCTTAATTAAAATTTTAATTAACAGTAGCTAGAGACAAGATGAGCAAAATAAGATAAATGTTAATTTTAAGTTCAATCTAATTGAAAGTTAGGAAAAAGTCCTACTATCATTATCACAATGAATGTGCCACCAGCTCTCCAATTCAGTGAATTAGTGGTTCTGCTGTCAGAGGTTGGATTGTGCAATATTAACCTAGATATATTCTTTCAGTGTAGACAAAT
Organism: Cheirogaleus medius; assembly: GCA_008086735.1. Taxonomy (NCBI): domain Eukaryota; kingdom Metazoa; phylum Chordata; class Mammalia; order Primates; family Cheirogaleidae; genus Cheirogaleus; species Cheirogaleus medius. Next base: position 15,523,611 of record VBSM01003039.1, read on the forward strand.
GGGTTTAGATGTGGACTGGAAAGAATGATGATTGGTGGAAAGTACTGAATTTGAAATTTTAAATACATATATATTTAAAATATCTATATGATTTGAGTCATCATTATAATTACAACTTCTCTATATTTGAAGATATTAAAAAACCCTCCTAGCTCCAATGAATCATTTATTTAACTGTGGTCAATTATATCTGCAATTTAAGGTTGTCATTAGGCTTAAAAAATGTCAAAAAAGTAAAATTTTCTAACAGAATCCAGACATTAGATATTCAGCAAATGTTAGTAGATGGAATGTGAGAAGTCAATTGAATTATTCAATATATCTAATTCCCCAAAACTAATATGCCTAGGAAATCAGAACAACTTAAAGTTTATAATCATATTCTTACTATTCACTTTTGAATATTAATGTTTTAAATAAAATATATTAATGTAGGCCTGATTATTACCATTCCTCCACTCATTCCAAAAATTTTTACTAGTTTTAGTGACACTTAGGTTTCCACCCTTATTATTCAGCTATATATCTCACCCTTTCAGCATTTGCTAAGTGTAGATTTTGGGAAAAAAGTAATATTACAAAGATTGTAATGGCAAATAAAAGTTTAATGGATTATTTCAAGTAAGCATATTTTAATAATCAGTAAAGTTAAATAACAAAGAAATGGAACACTTATAGGAATTTGGAAGCATTGGGATGTGATAATGGAAGAAATGTATTAACAAGGAGAGAAAAATATATTGTCAATACCCCATGCTCTGGGGTTAAATCCTAAACATACCACTTCCTAAATTTATGAAATTAAGCAAATTAATTCACTTTCTTAGAACTCCTGTTTCCTCATGTATAAAACAGAGATAAATCAGAGGGATAAGCATGATACAGAGAATAAAATGAGATATTATATATAAAACAATTAGCATTTATACTTAAGTCAATAATATGCATTCAACAGTCATTTATTTCTCTGTCTTTCCTCTTGTACCATATAATGTAACCCTAGATTCATCCCTAAGAAATAGGCCTATAGTGGGTATAATTAGACTTTAGAATGCTAGGTGTAAATTACTTTTTCATTCAAGTGTGATTTTCTCCAAATGAGACTTCACTGTGAGGCTTGTCAAGGTCACTGTGTTAAACAATTCTGCGTGCGTTCTTGAAGTCAGAGGTCTAACTGGGCTGCATACTAGTTTGACTGAAAAGGCACTAGGCAAATCAAATGCTTGCTGTCATTGCTACTGATAAGACTGTTCATTTTTAGAATCATAGGAGGTTTCTCAAGTGTAAGGAAGAACTTTGGCTCAATAAGCGGGTTAGTGTGATTGATATTTTACTATGCAAGAGAACAGAACAGGAATGAATTCAACCTGTGAAGTATAAATTATGTATCTGTATCTCTCTCTCTCTCTCTCTCTCTCTCTCCCCCCTCCCTCTATTACACACACACATGTGTATATATATATATATATGGATAAAGTGAAAAAGAAGAAAAGTGAAATATGTGTCCATGTGTGTCACACAAACATAGATAGAGACAAAGAGAGAAATGGAGCAGTAAGGAGAAATTGAGAGCCAGAGATAGACACTGCAGGAAAGCAGGAGAAAGCAAGGAAGACAGACAAACAGACATAATCATGAGGAGAGGAAAACAGACAAAGTCTGAGTGAATGAATTAGACTAGAGGAATAGAGATTGAATGAACAGAGAGGCAGAAGAACAGATGGAAAAAGAAAATATAAATGTATCTAAAGTAAGTGTACTTTTTTCTCATCTGACAGAAAAAAGGATCCTTATTCTTCCTTAGTGTAGTGCAGTTATTGTCAAGGATAGGTCACCAAGGAAGATGTGTGCCTCACAGCAAAGACAGCTGTCTCTTTGCGGTATTTATTTAAGCAGTGTGTGCCCCATGTGCACATTACTTACCTTGATTATCCTTTGAAGGAATGTATTAGTCCCTTTATTTTTATATATGACATATATCAGACATTGTACCGCATAACTCAAAACAGTACTTGAATCATGTTCAACACAAATAATATGTGTCCATATGTGAAAGCTGCAAGGAGAGTCAGGGTGGAAAGAAGTTCAAAGGTAAAAACCACACAAACAAAAGCCAAATTTTGTTTATTTGCTCTAATTTGAATGAGATGAAAGGAAATGAGGCAAGTATGTGTTAATATTACCATATATGTGTATCCATCTATCTTTGTTAGACTCTAATGGATGATAAATAAACTATTTTAAAATTAAATGACTCCTTCCTTCAAGTAGCTTAAGACAGTAAAGCCCATTAAAGATTTCTGATGACAGCAAAATACATGAGCAATCACAACATAAATAGAAGGTATTAGGCAAAGAATTGAGCTCTAACTGTGGGATAGATTTCAGAAAGATGGACAATGTCAGTGAGTTTAGAGAGGACCAGTAGTGTAATACTGGAAGAGAGAACATGAAGGAAAGAATAATATAACTTTAATTTGTGATCCATTAAAATAAATACATATCTACAAACATACATATTATCTTCTTGCACATGAACATACAACACATCGTTCCACAAAGATAGTAGTCACACATAACCAAGACAAACATCTACCCTTCTCTGTCAGTCCTCAGAGTTTCACTTTGGGTGCCATAAAAATTCTCTTGTCCTCCTAAAACTGCTATTTGGGTAGTTATGTGTAACGGGAGGAAAAAGAATCTTTTAAAAGTAGAAGAAAACGTATCTATTCTAATGGTGGGGGTGTGAGCAGAGGTTGAGGACAATCAAGATGATTGAGAAAGTAAAGGATGATGTCACCCTTTTGCTCAGGTGTATTCATGTGCCAGAGGAAAGCTATTAGAAGTGGAAATATGGAATATGGATTTTTAAAGCTTAACTTTAATGTCATTAAGGAAACCAGACCCAGAGGAGTCATAGAGAGAATACATCATAAAAGAAAATAGTGAAACCTATGTAAAATGGGAATATTTAATATTCATTGTGATATTATTACCTATTTATAGCACTATAAATTTATTATATGTATAAGTATCAATGTAGAATTAAAGTTTTAAATTATGTCTTTTAAAAATATGTATATATTGCCATGCTTTCTTTTCTTATGGTTGATTCTAGACCTACAGGAGAGAAATGGGGCATGGCAGAACCATTGGTGCCAAAGAGCTATATATTTGAAGACCTTGTCATGATAAACAAAATTAAAGCTCTTAAAGTTATAACTCCCCAGAGTAGGAACAAACCAAGGACACCAATACCATTACCACTGTCAAAATCTGTCCGTGGCATTAAACTTTTCAATTCGCTTTAGTTTGGCAGTGTAAGGTCATTCCAATTCCTTGGGGTATCTTTCTTTCCGCAAGGCTTTGGCTCCTCATGAGTGATTGACTTGATTGGCATTTATATATTCTACTGCTTAAAATCATTCATGTGACTAGCCCTAGCCCTCAGAATATAAACAGAGACATTCTACCACATTGTTTCACAGACCACAGCCATTTCTATATGTGTGTTCTTTTGATGATGGAAATGAGTCTAATCTAAACAAACTGAAGTCTCTACTTTCTCATCCATATGTACATCCCAGGCACATTAAAGGTATATTGCTACCAAGGGTGAATAATCATTCTGAGACTCGTTTAATTATGCTCAGCTGAACATTATTTTCTTTCCAAGATATTTCCATGTGAAGCATAGAATTGAGGGTCAACAAGTCAAGTTTCTTCTGAAACTGAAGAAATAGATATTTTCACGGTCTTACTTATCAGTTAAATGTTTTCCAAGGTTTGGCTTTTTTAATTTTATTTATTTATTTATATTTTTTGAGACAGAGTCTCACTCTGTTGCCCAGGCTAGAGTGCTGTGGCGTCTATCTAGCTCACAGCAACCTCAAACTCTTGGGCTCCAGTAATCCTTCTGTCTCAGCCTCCTGAGTAGCTGGGACTACAGGCATGCACCACCATGCCAAGCTAATTTTTTTTTCTACATATTTTTAGTTGTCTGGGTAATTTCTTTGTATTTTTAGTAGAGATGGGGTCTTGCTCTTGCTCAGGCTGGTCTTGAACTCCCAACCTTGAGCGATCCTTCTGCCTCGGCCTCTGAGTTTTGACTTTTGCAGTCATATTTTTTTCTTTTTAAAAATTGTAAAATCTATCCTTTCTTTTCAAGGAATGATTATTTCTAGAAGTAAGAAACTTTTCAAATATAAAAACACTGAATTAAAAATGTATCTCAAATTTAATATATAAGAGCAGCAGCATCTCTAATAAATGGAGCTTTTCTCTGTAATAATTTTACCATAGTGTTTTGCTATGTAGTTTTCTGTCAAAATAGTTTAAAATCATATTTATATATTTTTGCAAAATTTAACAACATTGTGCCATGTAAGGAATTGGCAATGCATGGTTGTAAAAATGGTTATTCTTTGGATTTATACTGATTGATCTATTTTTAAATAATTTTAGCAAAACATTGCTAAAATTTAGCAAACATTGAAACATCTTAATTTGACTACTAGTAATTTAAAATAAGAAAATAATTTTTAAGTGAAATGTATTCTAGGCAAAGTTATTCTCTTAATCACAACATGGCTCGAGTGGGGCAAAGGCAATATATGTAACCTAAACATTTGACTCCTGTAATATGCTGAAATAAAAAAAAAATTGGCTAGGTGTGGTGGTTCACACCTGTAATCCTAGCACTCTGGGAGGCCGAGGCAGGAGG
>VBSM01003039.1:15538496-15583449 GCA_008086735.1 Cheirogaleus medius
TTAAAAAAAAAAAAAAGCAGACTCTTGGAATAAGCAAGAGTGCCACCTCAGGTTTAGAGTCTGTCCTTTTATGCTAATCCCTAATAATATGCTAAGCTAGGTGTGGAATATTCATGGGTCTTCTGGGAAAGGGGTGGAGAGTTCCTAGAACCGGGAACCCTTCCCTTTTTTGACTTTATTGGGTCTCTCCTGGAACTTTCATGGCACTGGTGGATGTGTTTTTTATCATGCCAATGTACATGGTTCATTTAGGCACACTGTCTCCTTAACTGTATGCATGCTCCAATTAAAGGAATTCCCCTCTGCATCAGAGAAGGGTGCTGTAGTCAAAACAGAACAACTGAAGTCTCTATGGGCTACATTTATCTTAGCTAAGCATATTCACATTCTTGTGGCTTTCTTATTCTGTTAGCCTCTTCTTCTGACCCCTGCCCTATCTGCTTTCAGAATATCTGACTCCTATCTCAGTTTGATTGTAGAGTCCATATATTTACCTCTCCATTCAGGGTTTGAAAGAACCTCATAGCCCAGGAGATCTGGTGCTATTCTCTGATAGAAAAACAAGCAATGTGGTTAAGATCCTAGCTATTCCAAGGGAAACCTATGAAGGAAATAAGAACAAGACAGGGGTGGGAGGGAAAGTCTTCTTAGAAATGCATCAAAATCAGCAGACCTTCCAAATCAACATTTGCAATTTATCAAGAATTTTAGGCTTTGTGACAGGGTCACATCCTGGCCCCAGTGACAAATCTGCATGACTTTCCCTGGCCTCCCAACCACTGGCCTGAGGCAGGGATTCAGGCTTTAGAGAAAGAAAATATTTTCGCTATTTTTTTCCAGACCATTCCCTCTGTTACATATGCTTGCCTTTCCCCAGAGGATGAAACCATACTGATGAAGTGGAATTGCATGCCATTTCTCAACATGTAAGAACAGTCTCTTTGCATCTCTAAAACTTCTTGTGTCATTAACTATCAGTTCTAAAAAGTTGAGACTATCAGATCAGTTACTGTATTAACTGGAAACATTATTTTTAAAGTCATTTTAGGTAGCTAAGATATACAATAAAATCCTAATTAAATAAATTGATTTTAACTGTTTTCAGTTACACTCCCTTAAAAAGCTACTTTTCCTTTTTTAAAAAAGAAAAAAAAAACCCAAAACCCTAGTTTCTCTGCATATTTAATCTTCATTCTTAAAATTGCTTCTAAGGGGAAAATTACTTTTAAAATAATTTTCTCCGCAATTAGGAAAATGAGAACCTACAGGCCTAACATACTCTTAATTTGGGAATTATTTATTTCACTACTTAGAGACCAAAATTATTGCCAGTGGAAAAATTGCAGGCAAACAAAGGGCCAACTCCTTTTGTGACTTAATCTCTGGAGAAAGGGTTTTAGACTGGTACAAAAACTGATAAGATCTTTATCACAACTCACAGAATGGTTTCTCAACTTTATACTTTTTGTTTCTAAATTCTATTATAACCCTATGATGTTCTAAGCCTGTATTTCCCAAAGTGAGTTCCTTGACTTAATAATGCCTCCTACTTACTGCTTATTATCCTTTTTTAAATAGTTTCAGGATTTTACATTTGTTCTAATTTTCTTCATCAGTTTAGCAGCAGGTGAAGTGTTCCTGAACACAGTCTGGGTGTCAAGCTGCATATATTTGAATTCTGGATCTACCACTTAAAGCCTGTGTGGCCTTGTGCAAGTTATTTAACCTCTCTGTGCCTTGGTTTCCACATGAGTAAAATAGGTGCATATAGATTTATATGGCACCTATAAGTATTAAATGGATTAATTCATGTAAGGCACTGACAATCTTACAATGTGCATGAAACATCCTAAGGATTTATATAAACTGTTAAATTCTCATTTCCTCACTAAACAAGTCTTTTTATCCTTTCAGCTAAAGCCAGGGCCTCTCCATATGGCTGTGCAGTATGTGCAGTGCACAACTGTACCTTGTGGAGGAAGCCTTAGAGACCAAAATTCCATCTTTGCTGCCATCACCAAGCCACATGTTCTTAGGCTTGAGCCTACTAAAAGCTGGTCTGTTCTGATTTGTCCACCTTTTCTTTTAAACCAAGGCACTAGTAAAGGTACACCCTATTAAAAGACTAGCTAAGCACAGCTCTGTCTGCCACAATACATATACCTGCTAAGATTTTGTTCTATTATTTATTAACAAAAAATCTGATTTAGTTTCTCTTAACCGCTCAGATCTAGGAGATATCTTTTTCCTTAAGTTCTTATAAAGCTACAGTTTCTCAAATAATTATAAATGCTGAGCATAGCTATACATAAATTCTTATGTCTATGTGTGTATATATATATATATATATTTAAATTATGTTTTTGTGCTGCATGCCTGCAGTTCCTGATTACTGAATGCAAAATAGGCTGAATAACTTTCAGGGTGACAGTCTGCTCTCAATTCTTGGTGTCCTCTTGGCCAATGAATGACCAGACACAGCAAAGTGTCAGGTCCAGACTCTTGGCAGACTGTTATTCTAGTTCTTTGGCTCCTTGCTTGGGAAAAAAAACAAACAACCAACCTTACAAGCAGTGCCAGTGCAATGGAGTGACCACAAGCAGGAAGCAGTTTCACAGGAGTAGCTTTTTATTATAAAACAAAACAAGTCTGTCTCCTGGAGTGGAGAGAGACAGACTGACGCACTGACTTACTTACTAACTGATTCTCTCTCTGGGAACTCTCAAGTTGTTTTCTTTTATTTGGCATCTTCCAGGGAAGGACTTTCAGGAGGTGAGCGATGTTACTAAATGATTAACAGGTGTTCTCAAGGTTGTATTTGCAAATGTGAGCTCCTTCTCTAAAAGCCCTGCCTAGGGGAGGATGAATCACAAGTAGATTTAAGCTAATGATACAATAATTAGCCTGAGATTACTCTAGGTCACTTTCTAAATCCTATTATACCTAGGCTGGGGAATTCCCAGATTGGTAAAGTATTCCCTCCCTGCCCAGGTGTAGCAGTTGCCTGGGATAGGATTAAGGGTGGGGCAACACCAAAATGGAGTGCCCATCCTTGTCCTTCCCAGCTGGAGCAATTGCTCAAGGAAGCACCAAAGCAGGGGACCCTTGTCCCTAGAAGAGCTAGAGATCCTTGCTATCTACCTAAAATAACCATAAAGATATTATCTTATGTATTCAACTTTCAGGGGCTTACATTCTTTTCAAAAGGCAAGACTGATACATGTAAAATAGTAAAACAAATGAGCTATTACATATATAGTGAATATTAACTCACTTTTTGAATAATTGATAATCATTGTCAGATTAAAAAGTGATAGTAGAAAAGGAAACTAAGAACATCACAAAAGAATAGAAAATGTAAAACCAAAAATTTTACAGAGAATATTCATATATGAGTAATATAAATACTGTATAGAGTTAAAGGTATCTCCAAAGTTTTAAGTCAAGTATCATGAAATATTTTATATATCAGTCAAAGTTTTTCTGTTTACTTATTACTGACTTGAAGTCTATTGAGGTTGAAGATCATCAGATCATACATGCAGAATGGTTGGAGATGCTACTAAAATTCAGGTGAGAGATCTCTTTAGAGGTTCACCACACAGGAAAAAAGAAAAAAGAATAGGACTAGAGGGTCAGGGAAGGCATTGCTTATTTTGGGTTGACTGAGTAATTGTATAATATGGGAGATTTTCTTCTTCAAATTCTTGCTAATGATGGCTTGAAATTAGGTTTGGGAAAACATATAGGACAGTGCAGGTGAAATAGATAAAGAGAAGCATTATGGTCAAGAAATCATGGCAGTTCTTTAAAAGGGAGTCACCCAGTAAAGCAGTTTGATATAGTTTAAAGCAGCATACTATATAATTGAGCATGAAATTTGAAAGCAGACATTGCAGTGGGTTTAATTGTGAGGGTGGGGCCTAAATCTAAAGATTAGTATTTTCAAAAGAGAGAGGATAGGGATAATTGGATACAGAAACACAGAGGAAACATGCAAGAAAGAAGGCCATCTGATGACAGAGTTAGAGATTGGAGTGATGCAGCTACCGATTGAACAAGACCAAGCATTGCCGGCAACCACCAGAAGCTGGGAAAGAGGCATGGGACACACTTTTCCTAAGAGCATCCAGAAGGAACCAATTCTGCTGACACCTTGATTTCAAACTTCTGGCCTTCTGAGCTGTGAGAATTTCTTCTTTTAAATTTTAAGATGCCAAATTTGTGGTAATTTGCTGTGGCAGCCCTAGGAAACTAATATAAACATCCTTAAATGCATGCCCACCTCTGCTGTTTGATAATTACTTCAAAATATTCAATGGCTTTTTAATGAAATGACCATTTTATAAAAATGAACTAAAATCTATGATAATTTCAATGGAAGAGTGTGGACAGTGGCTGCATATAATCCACAACTCAGAGGACTGTGAGGATTACGTGAGACAATGTAAGCAAAGTACTTAGAGTGATTTCTGAAATAGAGCAAATTCTTAAAAAATGGTAGCTTTTTAACTGCAGAGATAGCAGTAGTGACAGATAAGACTCAGAGCTGTAGGCAGTTGGAGGAGAAAGAATAAAACAAGCATCAAAATCCAATCAGAAGCTTTTTAATTTGATTAGATCCCATTTGTTTATTTTTGTTGCTGCAGTGATTGCTTTGGGGGGTCTTCTTCAAGAATTATTTGCCTAGGCTGATGTCTGAAAAGGTCTTCCCAACATCTTCTTCTAGGATTCTTAAAGTTTCATGCCTTAGGTTTAAGTCTGTTATCCATCTTCAGTGGATTTTTGTGAGAGGTGAGAGGTAGGGATCCAGATTCATTCTTCTTCATGTAGCTATCCAGTTTTCCCAGCACCATTTGTTGAAAAGAGATTCTTTTCCCCACTATATATTTTTGTCTGCTTTATCAAAGATTAGGTTACCATATGCAGATGGTTTCATCTCTGGAATCTCAGTCCTATTACAAAGATCGATGCCTCTGTTCTTGTGCTATTTACCAGGCTGATTTAATTATTATTTCTTTATAGTACAGCTTAAAGTTGGGAAGACTGATGCCTTCCAGTTTGTTCTTTTTACTTAAGATCGCTTTGGCTATATGAGGTTTTTTTCTGGTTCCATACAAAGTGAAGAATTATTTTTTCTAGATTTGTAAAGTATGATGGTGGTACTTTGCTGGGGATTGCATTTATTCTGTAGATGACTTTAGGTAATATTGACATTTTAATGATATTGATTCTACCAATCCATGAGCAAGGTAGATTTTTCCATCTGTTTACATCTTCTACAGTTTGTTTTTTTAGCGTTTCGTAGTTCTCCTTGTATAAGTCTTTCATATCTTTCATTAAATATATTCCTAGATATTTAATTTTCTTTGGAGCTATAGTAAAAGGTATTACGTTTTTGATTTGAGTTTCAGGTTGACTGTTATTGGTGTATAGGAATGCCTCCGATTTGTGTATATGGATTTTGTAACCTGAGACTTTACCGAATTCATTTATCAAGTCTAGGAGTCTCTTGGGCAAATCCTTGGGGTTTTCTAGATATAATATCATATCATCAGCAAAGAGCAAAAGTTTAATCTCATCTGCCCCCACTTGGATGCCCTTAATACCCCTCTCTTGCCTTATTGCTATAGCTAGGACTTTGAGCACTATGTTGAATAGAAGAGGAGATAATTCAATAGCTTCTGCACAGCCAAGGAAACCATCATTAGAGCAAATAGACAACCTACAGAATGGGAGAAAATATTTGCTCTCTACACTTCCAATAAAGGTCTGATAACAAGAATCTATCTAGAACTCAATAGAATTAACAAGAAAAAATCAAACAATCCCATCAAGAAATGGGCAATGGAAATGAACAGAAACTTTCCCAAAGAAGACAGAATAATGGCCTGCAAACATATAAAAAAAAATGCTCAACATCTCTAATCATTAGAGAAATGCAAATCAAAACCACAATGAGATACCTCCAGTGATATTGGCCTGTATCAAAAAATCCCAAAACAACAAATGCTGGCAAGGATGTGGAGAGACAGGAACACTCTTACACTGCTGGTAGGACTGCAAATTAGTGCAACCTTTGTGGAAAAGAATTTGGGGATACCTCAATGAGCTAAAAATAGAAATACCATTTGACCCAGCAATAGCATTATTAAGCATCTACCCAAAAGAGCATAAGATATTCTATTATAAAGACATCTGCACCCAAATATTTATGGAAGCACTATTCACTATTGCAAGGACATAGAAACAACCCAAGTGCCCATCAATTTATGAGTGGATTATTAAAATTCAGTATATGTTTACAATGGAATATTACTCAATTATAAGAAATGACAGTGAGCTAGCATCACTTATATTATCCTAGATTGAGCTGAAGCCCATTATCCAAAGTGAGGTGACACAAGATCAGAAGAATGGGATTCACATGTACTCGCCATCAAATTGGTACTGACTGATTAACACTATGGTGCTCAAATGGTGGTGGTATTCACCAGGGATTCAGGGGTTGGGGGGGTGGTAAACCCACATCTGAGGGATGTGGTGAGCATTGTGGAGGGAAAGGGCATACCTCTAACCTTTGCTAGGGAGAGGCAAAGATATAAAATGCAACCAAAATGTTTGTACTCTCATATTTTCTTGAAATAAAAATAAATAAATAAAAAAATCTCAATCACAAAAACAAGTCTTTAAGAACATAGTAGATTTGTAGATGGTAGTGAACAAAAGGGGCCCTGTGCAGGAACACAATCCCAGAGAAGAGGGTGCACCACTTAGAAATCAAAGAGCATGAAAAAAAGGCATGGTTTGTGTACTTAAGAATAGCAATCATTGGTGTGAGAGAGTAAGGACAGAAAACTCCAAATCATCCATCTCTTACGTTGTACCCTGGATATCTTGACCACCACCAGATGGTTGCTATTTATGATACTTTTCTAAAAGATTAAGCACTTGTTATTAATAACCAATAACTGTTCTTGGTAATTACTGTTTTCTTTTTTCTTTATAGGGCTAATCCAGATGATCACAATTTCCTTTTGTTTTTTATAGGGCAAATGGGACTGCCAACTCCATTTCATTAATAGTTTACTTCGGATTTTACTGTTGGGGGAAACAGAAAAGAAAGAATAAATAGCATTAAAAGGGAACCAGAATGTATTAAAAACTAAGCAAAAAGTCAGAGACAAATGCCTGACATGCTCTTTGAGGTACAAAAAGAAAATGGCATTGTTCATCAAATGGCATTAGTTTACTAAGAAAATGGTCCTGGAAATTAATTTGGCTGAAAAATCTTTTATAGAAGTGAAACAGGGTACAGAATGGGAGTAGCAAACAAGGGTAGGGGAATAATTAAGATAGTACTTAATTACAATTAAGATGTCACTTAATTGTCACAATAGATAAATTTCTGAAAATCTGGCTGGATATACAAAGCTAAGTTTCCATAAAAACACATTCAATGAAGTAATATAACAAAAATGTGTCTGTACATATTAATATATTTACAGTCCATGCTCATATGCAATAAACATCATTTCTGAACTTTCTTGAAGTTTACAGTTAAGCTGACCCTATTTCGTATGGTCTTGCCTTAGTTAAGTGAGGGTGGAAATAAACAATACACAGCTTCCCAAGAGCCTATTGCTTTCATATGATACAAAGTAAAGTAAAGTTATAACTGTTCAGAAAAGGAATCATCCCTGCACTGCTTGATTGAAGAGAAAAACGTCTTTCTGAGTATGTAATTTATTTTTTCATCATCTATATTAAACAATAATAAAAGAAAGTTTTGATTTGAGAGCATTTCCAAGGTTTCAAATTTTACTTGAGTAAAATAATATCTCCCTTTCAAAAAAAAAAAAACCCTACAGATGATTTGTTTTCTAGTTTCTAGTACTAATATAATATACTCCTTCCCTCCATTTGGTAGCTAAAGGTCTATAATTATGAGAAAATAGCAAACTATAATGGAATGGGGCTTATAAAATGTTTCAAAATATTTTTTTGTCATCAAATTATTGTTTCCATGTTTTTTATTTTTAAAGTTATACAAAATATTTATTCATTTTGTATTAAACAATTTTAAGTCTTTTTATCCAGTCTATTGTTAAACTGTATGAAAGGTCGAAAATACGCTGATTGATATAAGGAAAAATATAAAAATACCTATAACACAAATGTTTTCCTGAATCTCTCAATAGAAGATTAACATTTTTCAGGCCATGTTATGGGGAATTTCACATGAGTGATTACTATAAGGTGTTTCAGATGTATTTCATTTACATTATTGTAATTTATAAAACTTAAACATTCCATTAATGGGAGAATTTGTATCATTATGGCCATTAAGAGTATTTAACTGGTGTTATGGGATGTCACACACTTCATTAACAAATATCAATTGGAATTCTAGAGTTAAAAATATAGCTTGTTTTGCAGGTCATTAAAGTTAAGTGCTTGCAGCCACTAGAATCATATTCAGATAAAATGTATACTGCATAACTCAGGGACATTTTTATTTTAGAAAAATGTTTGAAGGGTATGAGTTGTTTTGTATGATGGAAAGAATCAGGCAATCATTTATCTATTACAAAGCACTGAATTGGAATAGATTCAGATTGAATTTCTTAACTGTGTTGTGCTTCAAAAATGTCTATATTCTCACTTCAACACTTAGACCTTCTCTTTTTCTACTCATCTGAAAGGATGAGAATTTATTCCTTAACCAATACTTTATTTTGTACCTTCTTTGCCCCTCCTGTGACTGTCTTGAAACCATATTGATTCAACAAAGTACTTTCTGCCATAGTTTATACCATTTTAGGAGTGAAATGCTTGAGTCAGTATTTTCCTGTTCATTTTTTCTATGACTTGCAGTTATCCTCTCCTTCTTCCTTTCTTTTTTCCCATATTCCTCTAAGTGGGTTAAGAAATGGATATATCGTGTGTTTATTCTTTGTATAGTTAGAGCATATAGTTAGAGCATAGGTATCTATAGCAGCACATTATAGACAAGAGCATTACAATGGGGAAAAATCTACAGTAGAGTTTTACTTGTTGAAATTGGTATGAATTTGTCAAATACTGATCAGGATCAAGGTGGCAACCTGGCTTACCATGAGTTTTGTGATATTTCAGTAAATAATTGAGAATCTCCTTCATGAACAAGTTGTCAGATAAAATGGAAAGAACCAAGATCTCAAAAAAGGATGGCATGTGATAGAATCCTACATCCCTCCATAACTAGCTGAATGTCCTTAGGTACATGTTTTTTATTGTTTTTTAGTTCAGCACATTACAGGAGTACAAATATTTAAGTTGCATATATTGTCTTTGCACCACCCAAGTCAGAGCTTCAAGAGTGTCCATCCCCGACAGTGTACACAGCACCCATTAGGAGTGAATATAGCCATCCCCTCCTGGCCCCTCCCACCTGCCCAACACCCGGTAAATGTTACCTCTTAATAATTTTATATATTGTATGTGCACACATACACACATGCATACACAATCTTACATAATTGTATATATATGCTTTTAAATCACAAATGGCAGTAGGCATTTTCTCACAAAATGCAACTGTCTTGACATGGAGTTGAAGAAAACTGGATTCAAATTACCATGTTCACAGAATCTACCACCAGTTTGGACAAAATAATTGACTGCTAAAAGTTTTGATGTCTTCCTCTTAAGTCAGTGAAAGATGCTTGTGCTTCAATCCATCTTTAGGATTGTATTCCTATTTTTACAATACAAACATAGTCTTTCTATCTAGAAATTCAGTTAAATTCTACAAGATTGCCATTAGTCTAGTTTATTTCTAAAGAATATACAGTCTATTTAACCAGATAGAATTTAAAAATTACCAAAATGCATGTTTCATGGAACATAAATAACACAATAATCTCAATTAATACTCAGTGCATACACAATAAGAGAAGATAAAGATTTGAATTATTATAAAGCAATATCAATATCTGTTTTTAATGTTATATTTCACTTTGTAAAACACCCCAAATTCTTATCTTGAAATGTGCAAAAATTGTCATTTCTTGAATTGGAGAATAGTGATAAGGGCAGTCACAGGATAAGGCAATTTGAAGTCTTTAGTGATTTATACATCCATTCATTGTTGGAGTGCATACAACAATAAAAAAAGAAATGACAAAAGAATCTGATTTCAAGGAGCTTCCCTACCAGCAGGAGAAAAAAAGAAGAAAGTAAGAAGGAAAGAAGGAGGGAAGGAAGGAAGGGAGGGAGGGAAGATAAGATAATTAAGTATTGATAAGAGCTATGGCGAAAGTGAAAGTAAGACATGTAAGTGACAGTGTTTCATTGAAGAGGGTATTTGACCAGAAGCTTGAACAAACTGATTTGGAAAAGGGTTTTCCTGGCAGTAGGCAGAGCAAAGTCATTGCTGTGAAGTAGGGATAAACTCCACCTGTTGGAGACAAAGGGAGGAGGTTAGCAGAACTAGAGTGCAAGAGCCAGAAGGGAGAGAAAGCAATTAAATCAAAAGACAGAGGCATAAATTGAACCATACATACTTCCAGGTCACAGTGAAAAGATGAATTTTATTCTAAGTGTGATGGTATTCCAATGGAAGGTGGACAGCCGGGAAGGACATAATCAGATTTGCACTTTAAAATAATCACTGGATACAGAGCGAAGAAATGATTATAGGGCGTAAGATAAGACAATTTAGGAGGCTGCTATAGTAATTTAGATAAGATGGTGGATTTCTCTAAAGTGGAATATGGGATAGGATGAGAAGTAATCTCATATGTTTCTAAGAGTCAACAGAGTTTACTGATGGATTCATTACTGGATTAGAAGTAATGAACAAGTTCAATGAATTTTAAAGAAATATAGAAGAAACCTCAGACTTATTCAAAAGCTTTTGGGAATGACTCAAGAAAGAGATAAAATTATAATGCAGGAGAGAGTAGATAATTGAAGGCAAAAAAAAACCCCTATATTCCTCTATAATTTATAAAATGTATTGCATATCATTTTAGAAAATATGCTATGTAAGTTATTAAGATACTTCATCTTCTCATCTAGGTTTGTAATTAATTTTCCATGACTCTAGACAAAATGTTCAATTCTATATTTATAATTTTTACTTAAGCTAATATCAAAAATATTTCAACAATTAAATCAAATATTTCAATAAGATTTCTCCAGAATTTTTTAGTTTATATCACAAATTAATCATTCATTGATACATGTATGTATTCAAATTGAGTGAATATTAGCTGAGAAGCAACTCTGTGTCACTCGATGTAAGTTGTATGTGCTGTTTGGAATTTTAAGACAATAAAATGGAAAATATTTGAGAAAGCAATTTATAATCTCGTGAGTTTGCTATATCAGACAATTGTATATTCCTGTTGGGTTAATACACTTCAACTTAAATAACCATGGAAGGCATTTATCTACATGTGCTATAACATTTAGCTGACATTTAGTTCTGAATCTGTATATTTAATCATGTAAATTTTGTTTTGGTTGTGTCGTGAGCTATTTCTGGCATTGATATGCATAACTGATATCAGATTATTGATACCACTATGCAGTTGATAGATTGCCACTTTTACCCTATAACAAGATAGTAAGAGATGTTTATATAATTCTAAGTAGTTAATCTAAACAGGTAGAGGACCATAATTCATTAAAATTGGATATAGGAAATATACCTCTTCATAAAACATGAAATACACTGTCCATTTCAATCCCAATTTTCTATTTTACCTCTAGTGCAAACTCTTAATTAAAATTTTGACCATGAAGCATTGAACATGAGGACAAAAATAATCAAGAGAATTCATATCTGTATATATTCATTGTATTATAATTAATACTGTTATGATTAAAAGTACATTAATTTAAATGGCTTAAGCTGGCAGTAATGTAAATCAATGATCCTTTCAAGTATTAGTTGGATAAAATTAACATTAATTCAAATCTGCTATTTCCTGGAAATATATTGAACTTTAACCAATAGATATGATTTTCAGGCTTTACTATTTTTCAAATCTTAGAAATTAATTATATTTCTAAACCACTTAGTGGATAAATTATGAAAACTATTTGATGTTTCTAGGAACAATAATTTGTTATTTTCCAAAATTTATAATTACTAGATAAAGAAAAAGATTGCCTTTCTCAGGTCACAATTATAGATTTCTGTATGAGTAGAAATGGTCTGAGAGCAGTGTTAAGAATATATAGATATTAGATGTAACCTAATGAATAATCAGTAAGTCAATAAACATTCTGATCACCTGCAATGTACCTATTGACTCCACTTTCTCTAACAAAGGTCTTTATTTGGTTCTAGTGACAGTATAATTCCACTGTTTTTCTCCTACTATTCTAGCAATTCCTCCTTAGAGTTCTATATCAGTACCCCTTCCTCTTCTCAGCATAGGCTTTCCTTTCTCCTACCCTATACTGGAACCCTGGGTGATCTCATTCTTCCCATGACTTCAGTTACCGTCTATACTTTTGACGAGTACCAAAATGATATCTTCTGCTCAAGTTCAACTTTAGAATGCCAGACCTATCATCACTAGTTGCACTTCTCAGAGGCACCTTAAGTTCAACATATCAATTCTTATGCTTTAATATAGATTCACTGTTTCATCAATGTTCCCTGCTTCAATTTATGGCAACACCATCTTCTTGGTTTCTCTCTTCAAAAGCCTAGGGGTAACATTTAGGTGGTAGATTCTGGAACCAAAACACTAGAGTTTGAATACCAGCCCTTCTACATGATTGTGTGACTTTGAGTTATTTAATATTTTCATGATTCATTTTCCTTATCTATAATATTGGAGTAATAATAGTACCCACTTCATATACTTATTATATAGATTAAATGAACTTATAATTGTGAGAAACTTAAAATGATTGGTAGTACCTAGCAATGGTTATATTGGTATTAGATACTGCTTTTCTTATTATTTTTTATCTTTATCTTCCTTGACTCAGACCCTCCACATTCACTAAGTTCTCCCATTTCTAACTCCAAAATATTTTTTATTTCTATTCTCTTTATTTTCACTACCCTGGTAAAATCTACCATCATCTACTAGTTGTAAATCTACTCATATCACTGCATTGCTTAATACTGCTTTATGTTTTCCCAATATTCTTAGGAAAAAGACCAACATATTTAGTAATATAAAAACCTTGCTGACCAGCCTAGCTTTAAACTACTTCTCCTTCCAGAATGTATCCACCAATTACTCTTTTCCAAGCTTTTTACCTCGCACACCTTACAGTTCCACTAAGGAGCTAAGGACTCTCTCCTCTCTTGATTAAGTCCTGTTCATTTTTCAGGTCTCTAATATGGATTTTTTTCTGGGGAATTTCTCAAACACCCACCTCTCTCATCAGCATAACTTGCTCTGTCTACTCACATGGATATATGTTCCCTTCATAGACATTATTACCATTCCAATTAAGTAATTATCTGTGTATCTTTTTGCTCACTTCTGTCTCAAGGGTAGGGAGAAAGGAAGGAAGGAAGGAAGGAAGGAAGGAAGGAAGGAAGGAAGGAAGGAAGGAAAGAAAGAAAAAAGAAAGAGTCATTCAAATTTTTCATTTATCCTCAGCATCCAACACATTGATTCACCATAATAAATGTTCAATAAGTATCCATCTGATTAGGAAATAAATGTCCAGGACTGTGCTCTGCTCTCATGGAGACAATAGTTTAGTAAGGTAGCAGAGAGTCAGTAAAAACAAGTGTGAGAAGTATTATGATGAAGATATACAAAAGTGTCTTGTTGCCCACTAGGAGGACAGGCTCTTCTTCATCTGATCTAATAGAGAAGGCCCCCAAGAAGACAGCTTTGTATTTTCTGGCTGAGATTAAAGTTGAGTAGGAATTGGCTGTGTGAAGGAGCTGGGATGTGTGAGGTAAGCAGGCTGAGGGAACATCACGTGCAAACTCTCTGAAGCAGGAGAAGGTACAGTCTGTGTAGCACTAAGATGTAGTTGGCTAGTTCATGTGATGATGGTAGTTTGCATACAGGACATTTCTTTGGTGAATCATGTGTTTTAAGCCCAAGGGGGATCCCCCCAAATATTCTGTTCTAATAAAGACTTGTGGAATTTTCTGAGTCCTCTGAAATGGGAAGAATTTAGTTTACATAACGGCAAGTTGGGAACTCAAGATCTGTTTCAATTTTAATAAAAACAGTAACAGTAATAAAGAAATGTATTGATTTTTGCTGTCAGTTTGTAGACTAGATTTTTTAGTTTCTACATATGTACATACACATGCACCCACAAATACATTCACAGAGAAAGGTCTGAAAAAATACTTACAAAATTATAAAATTGGGTATATGTGAAAGGGGAACTTTATACACTTCTCTTTTTACTTTCTTTGAAATTATCCATCTGGCATTCATTTCAGAATTACTTGTATAATCAAAACTTTCAAAAGATAAGTAAATATTAACTAGAAATACATATTTAATTTAGCATATAGTTTGATGGGTATTTTTGACTTTAGTTTTACTTTAGTATGAAAAATGTGTCTTCAGCTGAGAAATCATCATACTTGTGGTATACCTTGGAGAAAGGTAATATGGAACAAGAACATGATGCTAAAATTAAAGTGAGCTATTATTTGTGTAATTTAATGACTAGTATTTGAGACTTGATTTTCTATGCTGATACATACATAGGATTTCTTTACTTCAAGCCATCTCAATTAGCTATGCAGAGGGGTGAAAGTTCCAGGGATTTGTTTGGCAACACGTTTCTGAAAGGCCATTTGGTGCAGCTGCCTTCCATTTGTTTCATCAAGAGACTAAGCAAAACTAAAGTAGTTCTTCATGATGAACTGGCAGGAAAGTGCCAAGATAGTTTTATTGCTTAGCAACTTGGCAGTGGGAAATGTTAAAATATTACAATCTCTCATATCTATGAACCGAGACAGGCTTTCAACGGATGGCTCTCCAGCTCGAATGTGATTAAGATGCAGCCACATGGCTCTGGCTTAAATTTGGAGCTGATAGGAGGAAGATAGAGAAGTTGGATACTTTTAAATGTATTAATAGTAATTTCTCAGGAAACATTTGCTGGTTTGAGCCAAACGCTAATCTAAGGAATGAAGCTGTCTCCTTTGTGATTTTGACAACCACTGCAACCCGCATTGATCAGCGGGATTTCCTTCACATTTGGAAAGGGGGGATGCATCTATTGAGAAATTGTATGCCAAGTTTAATCCTGAGAAAACAGCTTTGTAGAAGATAAACTGACAGTTTACCATACATTTCCAGCATTTAAAGAGTTGTTGTGGTGTGCTTTCTTTTTGTGCAAATTATGGAATGGATGAAAGTGACAGAGTGATGACACCAGCTAAATGGAAGCATAATGCAGAAAGTTATTGCAGATGCCTTATCACACAGTTCTGCCAACACACATGCTTCCTGTAAACCTCCTACAATTTAAACACTTGGGCTCTTTTAACTAATGATGCTAATTTGCCAATGGAGTAGTGGCTTTCTGCTGTAAATAATCACTTGCAAAGGAATATATATTAACTGGTAATACATACGGTCGATATAACTGGCAATATAACTAGCATATTATTAATATGAAGACCACTTTGATCACTATATTAAATAATAGGAATTGAATTAATAAATCACAGTGTTATTAACTCTCCAGAATTATTACTATTAGTTTTTAATGGAGGGAAGTGATATTTGGGGAAAAAAAATTATGTGACACCAAATTTTGCCAAAACTTCAAATGATTTCAAGAAAGATTGTAAAAGAATATCTGGTTTTCTCTTTTGTCTATAAGATTTCAGTTTATGATTGATATTAAGAATGATGAACACTTGGCAAGTAACTAACTTCCATTCATATCTGGTCTCTCCGTATACATAGAAGCATCCTACATATTCATAAATAATAATTGAAAATTAATAAAATGATTTGGTCATGTCAAATATCAGAGAGGAATAAATTGACAGTGAAACAAAACATTAAGTTGCAGTTTTTATCTGTATATTGTTAAAAGTAAGATCTTGCAGATATTACTCTGATCTTATTCAAGCCTGCATTTGATGTGTGAAAATTAAACTTAATTTAAAAAATATTTCCACTGAATTCAAAGACAATTAATTTAAGGAACTTTTTGCTAAATATAAAAGGAACGCAGTTATTTTTATTTTGTTTCTATTTTCCCAAGTTTATAAAACATCAGTATTATAGCCACTGTAGGAGCAAATTTTAATAAAGAAAAACAAAAGTAACTGAAAATTTCACTAATATTGAAAAAATAAACATTTAAATGGTGTCTACTATTTGATCAGAACTACATTTTATATTATAAATCAAATATAATCAGTCTTTCATGTTATATTTTTCTTCATATTTCTAAAACTTTCAAATTGCAGATGAGGTACATAGGCCATTTTATAAATGAGTAACCTTTAGAACCTAGATCTTTACAATTCCTGAGCCAAGCTAAAACACTAAATTATATTGTTTGAATTGTGCATGAAAATAATAAAAGACCATGAGTACTATTTTTAGTATTAGAGGACAAGGAAGGTTAAGTTGAATTTAAATGGCAAATAAAAGTTACCACAAAGGGAGAAAGCTTTTACAATGTAAAATGTCTCTAGCTCTACAGTACAAATCTTGTTTGCTTCCATGTGAATATTTTTTCTATCAACATACATTTCTGGTTATTTTTATTTAAATATGTAATTTGAATTGTACCTCCAAGATCATGTTTCTTTTATTCCTTGCTTAAATAAATTGCAGGTATCTTTCAAAATTATCATTTTATGGAATGAAAAATAGTGTACACAGAGAAATAAAAGAGGTTATCCAGAGAAATTGCAGATGCTTCTCTAGCCGAGCCTTAATGAGAGTTCATTGCTGGTCCATCGGGCCCAGTTTTGTTTAAGCAATTATCAGGACTGCTTTATTTATAGCACCCGTGTGCCTGGTTTTTGCAATGGGTTCTCAATAAATTACCAAAATAACATAACAGGACAAGAATAGACTATAAAAATGGGTGCCGCCAATTATAATTGAAGAGAAATAGATTTAAATTATGTCAATTGCTCTTGGGAAATTGATGGCATGAATTGAGAGGAACACACATCCATGAATGTACACGGTTATTTTCCACAATTAAAATCAGAAATGTTAAAGGGGAACTTAAAATAAAGGAGAACAGCCGCTTAATCTAATCATTGCTGATCACTGAGAAATACACAGTAGTATAATATATTTAGTAAATGGTCTAAAAGAGCACAGGGTGGGGAGAGAGAAAGGGGGGGAGAGTGAGAAAGAATATCAATCCCAAGGGACTCAAAAAAACCTGTATAAAGATGCAGAATGATGTCAAAATTTTATATATTACAGCTATAAGAGAACACTGGGAAAGCCTGTTCCTATATTTATAACTTCCATGCACAGTCACATATGGGACCATGCTGAATTTATTCCTAAAATTTGAATGGCAATTAATGTATAAATTATAAAAAACAAAACCTAAAATTCAAACAATATGTGTTTGCTGTCAAGACTGCTTCTAAGAAACATGTAAAGTAAGTTCTGAGTTGTAAGTGGCTCTTAGAAGTAAAAACTGTGTTTTTTGCAAATCTTATTGGAAGATCAGGTTAAAGAGAGTTTCATATATTAATAGTAACATTCATATTTAAGACTAACAAATGCTTAGATTTTAGAATAATTCATAAATTCGCTATTTTTTTTTCTTTCATGGTGTCTGCACCTGTTTCGTGATTTGGTAGTGATCATTTCATATTCCCTTACGTACAATTCCAAATCATTTATTTTTGTTTGTATAAGATTTCCTGTCTTAAGTGATACAGCGTATATCACAATAAAAGATTTTCTCCCATTTTTTGCTTATGTCTTTTCAATGATGCCATCAGTAATTTTTTATTTTCTCTCCAACTTTGTAGCTACAATACCTAGGTAGAGTAGATCCCTAGGATTTCAAATGCTAAACAATCAGTTAATATGATGCCACAATGGTAGAAAAAATGCTTCTTTTAATAAGAGTAAAACAGAAGTCACATAGCACAAATGGGCATATTGGCCTTTTATATATGGTTGATTATTTCATGTATATTGAGGACTGACAGAAGCATGAGTACAAATAGGCACACAAGTTATTCCTTCCAATGGTATTTTTAGTGCCAAAAATAGGCCTTGAAATGGTGCTTGGTGGATATCATTACTGTGGGGAGGCATGATTTGTCTTTGAGGCACCACGACCCATGTTAGAATGAGCTATTTCAAATGGGGACACCACACAGCTAACCACTCTCTTACTCTCATTGCAAGAGCTTCTGTGGAGTAAAAATGGGAGTTGTGCTTTCCCCAGCAAATTCGATTCTTTGGGATGACCACTAATCCCCCTGGGAAGCTTTTCTCCCTCTAGGTGTCCATGTTGTCCTTGTTGCCAACTCCTCCCTTCCTGAACATAATTACTCACCTCTTACCTTCTGACTGAGCTTGCATTTTCCTTTTCTCTCACCACCACATTTGCCTTCTCAATCCCCCTTTTCCTGCTCTTCTTTTCTCATTTTTTTCATCACTTATCTCTTTCATATGTATAATATGACTTACCTTTGTATCATTATACCTATTGCTTATTTGCTGCTTCCTTCTTCAGGGGAGGACTTTTTCTGTTTAGTTCACCCTTGTATTCCAAAGTGCTTAGAAAAAGATCTAGACCATTGTAAGCAGTGTGAAAATTTATCATACAAATTGGATCATTGTTGTTACACTCAACTAAAACAGAGTGGAGAGGTTGTGGGGGGAAAGCACTCAGGACATACAATATTGCTCCAAAAATATAATTCTCTGCCAGGCTGGCTGCTGAAACTGCCTGCTATAACCCGAAACCAGTTTTATCTAAAAGTGGCTGGAACACCCTGCTGCAACTCTAAGACTAATTTTATGCCCTGCTATCATTCACATCAAAACTAGCCAGTTCCTCAAAATCTTACCAGTGCCAATGAACTTTCTTAAAGAGAAATACGTAACAATTCTCTTTTTTATAAAACCCCCCATTTTCTCTGCTCTTTGGACACACTGAAGACCACCCAGTCTATGTGTATGCCCTGAATTGGATTTTTTTCATCCTAAACAAAACGTAAAATTTAGGGATTTGCCTTTCAGATTTTATTTTTATTTTGATGGTATTTGCTAATACTTCTTGAATAAATGAATAAAAAATATCAGAATCAATGTGGATTTTCAAAAATCTTTTACTAGATGTGAGAGAAAAATCCGTCATGTGCTTAGATCCTTAACTTGATTTGTATTCACCTCAAAATATGCTTTCATCTTTTGTGGTCTGGCTTTAAAATGTTAAGAAAAAAAAATATATATATATATACACACTTTAAAAATGGATTCAGTCCTTTTTACTCACCAGTAGCATATTACTTGAAAAACAAAACTAAAAAACATTCCCGGGTGCTTTTGTTCCTTTGTTTTTGTTTTGTTTGGTTTTTATTTTTCTTCCCCTATGTGTTCAGCCCTTTTAATGTGAATAACTGCTCTCAGTTAAACAATCTCACAGCATCCACTTATAGTCTCAGAGTTGCCCTCACGTTCTTTGTAAAAAATAAAAGCTCAGTTAAAGACACAACTTTCTTTTATGGTGCAATTTGTTTGCTCTTACGCTGGTTCACTCTCTCTGCCATTTGATTTCCTCAACTGAGCAATTTATGACAGATTTTTAAGGTCTACTGTCCATTACAAACAGCAGGTTTTAAAAACTCCATCATCATCATAAGCTTAATGGGTAAATGGCTGAAAGCTCAGCAGCTCGGTGGGGGAAGTGTGTTGGATTTGACTCTGACAGCCAGCTTGCTGTTGCTGTAATTAATAATGAAATGTTACATCTCTTGCTTTTTATGTGGAGACAGGGAAAGTGACAGGGATTATGGAGAGAAATAAATTTACATTGTCGCTTTATAAAGCATCCATAGCTTTAGGAGCTCAATACATATAAAATTACTGTAAGATGACAGTTCCCCAAGAAAGCAGTTACAAAAATATTTAAAGCCCTGGGCTGAAGAATCAGGACATTGTAAGAATGAAGGGAAAGAAAAGACACTTTCTTGTATCCTGTCCCTCCTTTCCTGCTGCTTAATATCTTTCCACCCAGCTGCTCATAAAATGATCAAAGAGATAGCTAACTTGTCTCCCTGAGTGACTCTATTTCCGTGTCACCGCCCACGCACTCTCCAACAGTGACAAAAGTTCCTATCACACCCCTCCTCTCAGCTCTCCTGATGGATCCCCCAACTACACCTCCATCCCCAATCCTAGAATTATTATATTACGAAAAGAAAGAGCTGTGGGAGTCTCTGAATGAGTACTGGCCAGTGAAGTCCATGCCAGTGACTCTAAGCCATGTTTACAGCAAGCTGATAGCGCACAGCTCAAGCAGAACTCAATCCGTGTTTAGCCTTGCTCTTCTTCCAAGGCACTATGTCTGGACACTTGTTTTCTCCACCTCTTAGGAGTGATGTATGGAATCCTACATCTTTCCATTCATGGAATCTGCCGGTGGTGCGACATCAAGATGGTCACGCTGGCTTGGTGAACTGGTGGAAAATAAGAGGACTCTCACAATGAGACAAACGATTATCTGAAGTAAAGGATCTTGGATAATATTCACTCTCTATAGTTATTCTTCTGTTTACTTATTTATTCTCTCTTGGTTTTCCCCATGCAAACTGCCCCGTCATTAGCATGGGTATTCAATAAGTGATCACTTCTCATCTTCAACCACTGTCTCATTTCAAATCCATCTTAAAACATTGCCCGTAGATAAGAATAGTCAAAAATGAAAATAACTCTCTAGTTAGATAAATTGCTGGAACAATATTTTATGCTGAATTAAAATAACCTGATTGATTATGTGAAGACTAGTATCTTTATTTTAATTGTTTACTTCACCATTAACAGGGGTATAAGTTTAGTTAAGTATATGCATATACAGTTATCTATAGATTTATATAATACAAACAAATTTAACTCTTACTTAAATAAAATTCCTTCTTTCATACACAGCATGACTTTTAAGTACATTTATAATATATGAATTGCCCTTGTTATGACAATTAGATTTTTATGTTATTATTTTATTTAGAACCTACAGGTAAAAATTCCATGAGGTATTTAAAAAACTAAATTAAAAATTGTAACTAAAAATCCTTAACTTGTATTGAATTACAAATTACATCCACTGTCTCATAGGCTTCAATTCCTTTTAACTAGTTTCTAAAATGTCAGAAGTGCTTTAATTTCCCACAGATTTCTGAACTGGATTTAGGGCAAACTACAACTTGAAATAGATTGATGGATATAAATTCAGGAATAATCACTCTCATCTTTCTGATTAAAATATATTCTCAAAGAGAAAATTGCCAAGTTAAATGATCAAAGGTACCCAGTGAAATTCTTTTGAAGACACAGATACCTTCTAGTTATGAGATACTAGTTAAAATAAAGGAACACCTCCAGAAATATTAACTAACACAATCCATTTTACTCATTTCTGATAGAAGGAAAATTGAGAACATTTCAATGAATCTGCAAAACAATATTATTTTACGTATTATCAGTCTCTCTTTATGTTAAATTTCAGTTTTTGTGTTTGAGATGATCATCAAAGTACTCAAATGAATAAAATAATTTCAGAGCTTTATCAATTTCTAAAATAACAAAATATTTTCTGGAAATAGTATTTGCTTTTAGAATGAAATGTGCAATAATCAAAAACGAAGCATGTTAGATCAGAACTGAAGTCTCTGAGCAAAACATGAAGCATGGCGCTATGAGGCAGTGACTCCATGGAATTTGGTTCAGTTACTCCTGGAAAGGAATCCTAGACCTGAGCTGTATAGCCAATTTGTGTGAAAACTGTGTGTACCCTAATCCCTGCCACTCTCCCCCTCCTTCAGAGGTCTCCTTCTTTGAAAGTACTTGAGTAAAAAGACATTTGCCTGGATCAGGCCCTGCCTTTTTGTTTAACTTACATCAGATCGCAAATATCAGCCCCACCTTGGGATTTTCATTTCTTGACCTGGAAAAAGCCTGAAACTTAAGTATTATTTGTCTAAACAACTACTGTCTGTTTTCTTCCTCCTGTTGTCCTTAAGGAGTTTATTTGTTGGTCCCCTAATTATGCATAATACCTCTTGCACAAAGCTGCCGTGTTCTAAGGGTAAATAAAGCTAAAAATCCTGAAATAGCAACAACTTAAGTTTGTGGATGCTTAATATAACTATTGCAAGTATCTAATAGAAAAATAAAAATAATGTAAATATATCGGCAAAGTCACTTCATGGATATACCCTAGTTCCTAGGCATAGATCCCTGTTTGCAAGTCTGTTCCCCAATTTCTCTTTGCTCTTTCATTTACTTTAGAAGATTTCATCTGCTCCCTCCAGAAGACCTCCTCTCCTCCTTCCCTCTTCCCAGCCAGACGGGCTTCAGATCAACAGTGCAAGGGGCGTTGTAGCACTTCCAGCCCTAGCCTTCAATATATATGTATATGTGTATCTATATCTATATCTACACCTATATATAATGAGAGAGAAACAGAGTGAGAAAGAGAGAGGCAGGGGGATTGAAACTGTAAGATAAGAAAAAGAATTCCTGAAGGTAATATATCCTATAAAGGTTTTGCAGGCCCTCCATAGACATACACATTTTATTATTTATTTATTTAGATGCAGGGTCTTGCTTTGTCACCCTGGCTATTGGTGTAATCATAGCTCACAGCAGCCTTGAACTTCTGGCTCAGGCAATCCTCCTGCCTCAGTCTCCTGAGTAACTAGGACTATAGGTGTGTGCCACACACCAGGCTAAATTCTTTTTTTTTTTTTTTTTTTAGAGTCAGAGTCTGGCTATGTTGCCCAGGCTGGTCTCAATCTCCTGGCCTCAAGCGATCCTCCTGTCTCAGCCTCCCAGAGTGCTGGGATTACAGACGTAGCCACCACATCTGGCTCACATTTTGCATTTTTGTAAAGAATGGTTTACATTCTTTTTTCCATGGTTTTTGCCTCCTGATCATGCCCATTGCTGCTTAAGGAAAAAGGGTGGATTACAGTGCTTTTCAAATCAACCCCAGCTCCCTTGACTAATATAGAACTGGCAAAGGATCTGAGATTTCAGTATTTCTTTACTTTAGGCCCAATCAAATTCATAAGCAGGATTCTCCACCCACCATCCATTTCTGTAAATTGAAAAGGGTCAATAGTTGAATATATCTTTCCGGAGATCCAGAAAATCTGAGGAGGATCTCTTCTACTTATTGTAGCATAGAAAAAAACACTTCCACATTCTGCCTGGAAGGAGATACTTGCAAATGAGATTTGCCTACTGAGAGTGTGTGCAAGGATACGAGAAAAGAGCTAGGCCTTGGATCTTCCCCTCTCTCTCACCAAAAACCAGGTAACCTAGAAGAGTAGCCATTTGATCACCCAGGAGAGGAATTTTGCCATTCCTGTTCTAAACTGTAATCATTTTTACACAGGCATTCACAAAGTAGAATACTGACACTAATATCTAAAATCAGTCTATCCCATCCCAGTAACTATTGAGTCAAGGTGAGTTGGGACTACAGTGGAGACAAATAGTTAACATGTCTGCGGGGCCTAACTACATGACTAATTGGTGAAGAAGCATTTTTTAAGTTATGGTGGTGGTGTCTAATGAATCATAGAAGTAATATCCCATCTACACATGTTAGCAAATACTGAATTCCAGATGCCTGCTTCCTCAGTTTTCTAAGAGTTAGTGATTTTTTTAATTTTAAGTAGAAGCTCAATTAAACACATATATATACAGAGCCTTGTACATAGATGTTCATAACAGATTCTTTAGTATTTGCCAAAAATTGGAAACAGCCCGAATGTCCATCAAAAGTTGAATGGATATATTGGATAGCATGGATAAATTACATGAATATTATTCCCAAAATGAAATTCATTCAGCAATAATAAGGAACTAACCACTGATGCATTCAATCATAAGGATAAATTTTCAAAACGTTATATTGAGATAAAGAAGCCAGAAATAAAATAATACACACATATGATACCATTTATATAAAATTTAGAGAAGATATAACTTGTTCATAGTGACAGAACTTAGGTCAGTGGTGGCCTGTAATTAGGGTTTGGGCATGAGAGAACTTTTTTAGGTGGTGAAAATCTTCTATATCTTTAATTATGGAGATGATTAGCAGAGGAGATACAATTGACAAAATTCATTAAACAGTATAATTAAATACAAATTTTATTGTATATAATTTATATGTCAAAAATTTATTTTTAAAAAATTATATACATTAACTTCAAATTTGTATAGCCAAACATACCATATATTTAGACATTTATCATGTATTTATAGATGAAACTACTAATCCTTACAGGTGTCTAGTAGGATCCGGGATTTGAACTCAAGTCTATTTCAATTTCTCTTCTCTTTCCCTTTTTATACTCAGGTTTTTTAACATGCCCACACTTCCTCTCTCATAAAAAAAATGAAAATAAAACTTCATTTTTTTTTTTTTTTTTTGAGACAGAGTCTCACTCTGTTGCCCAGGCTAGAGTGCCATGGCGTCAGCCTAGTTCACAGCAACCTCAAAGTCCTGGGCTCAAGCAATCCTTCTGCCTCAGCCTCCTGAGTAGCTGGGACTACAGGCATGCGCCACCATGCCTGCCTAATTTTTTTTCCTATATATATTCTTAGTTGTCTGGCTAATTTCTTTCTATTTTTAATAGCGACCAGGTCTCACTCTTGCTCAGGCTGGTCTTGAACTCCTGACCTCAAGTGATCCTCTGACCTAGGCCTCCCAGAGTGCTAGGATTACAGGCGTGAGCCACCGTGCCCAGCCCCTGGCCAAGATTTTTTTTCTTTGGTGTGTCTCTCATGACCACCATCTCTCCATATCTTGTCAATTGTTCTGGCAAAGAATTTACATAGACAATTAGCTTGAATTATTATAATCGCGCCAAACGCTTTCTTTCTCTAATTTGTCTTACACATTGCAATAAGTAATAATACCACTAAAGCGCAGCTCAGATTATATCTTTTATCAATTTGTCAGTTTTCAATATCTATCAGAAAATTTAACTTGAATCAAACAGAAACAATTAAACAAATATTTCCTGAAAACTGAAAAGCATGAGACATGCGCTAAGGGCCAGATATAGATAAAAGAGCATTCCCAGTATACTTGTCTTAACATTCAAAGACCTGCTAATTTCCATTTCAACCTGTACTTTTTGTCGATTTTATTTCCCACAGATCACTTTCAAGGACCCTTTGAAATAAACCTACTGAGATAATTTTGCCCAGAGCTTGCCCATTTTGTACCTCTGCTGAGATTTTTTTCTTACTTCCTGGCATGATGATAGTATTAAACATAAGCATAAAAACTGTAAGTGTAATTTGTATAGTGTACTTAATAGTAGACTGACATTCTGCTTAGCAATTTGCACAAATGAGTGCATTTCACCTTTACAACATAGCCATTAGATTGGATTTTATTATGTCCATTTAACAGATGAAGATGTAGAAACTCAGCGATGTTGCCATCTATGATCACACAAGTAACAAAATCAGCCCAGTCTGTCACCTAAAAAACCGTTAACTTACCACACTGCCTTGTGCTATACTATCCTTTGCAGGTTTGCCATATGTACATCTGATTCATCCTTCAAAGAACTTGTTCATGAAAATCTTTGCTCCTCCTAGTTAAGAGTTTTTATTCCTCATCTTCCCAAAAAGAAGATTTTACAAGGTAAATTGTTTTACCACCTGTCACTTAGCAACTTACATGCTAGTTATTTATACACAAGCTGCTATCTTTATAAGATGCTAACAATTTACAGGTGAAAATTTGTGCATCGTATATCTTAAATCCATCCAACTGTAGCCCTTTACAAAGAGAAGATACTCAGCAAATATTTGTAGGATAAATAGTGTGCAAATGTGCATATTTCTGGATTACTAGTACACAACCGAGGAAAATTGCTTGAGAAAAAAGTGAAGAGTAGCATCAGATTACTCCTGTTCAAAATATTTCTCCTTGGGAAATACTAACACCTCCAGTAAGTTTTGTGACTTCCCAGTAACAGAAAAGGAAAAGTGGGAAAATTTTCTTATTGTGAGAATGTCTTGGAGGAACAGATGTAGTTTTAAACAAATAAACAAAAAAAACACTGCTTTGTTCCATTTCTGTTATTTCTCTTTTATCATAATATTAAATCATATTTGTACCAGATGTACTTAAAGGAGAGCATATATCCTGAGAGATCATGTGTCAAAATGATTGAGTAACTTTTTTAAATTATTTGTGTAAAGTATAAGTAAGTCTTAAGTGTATAAAATAACACCTATATCTAACAGTGATAAGTTTATGTCCTATGAGGGAGGGAGGGAGGGATAGAGGAAAAGAAAAGAAAAGAAAAGAAAAGAAAAGAAAAGAAAAGAAAAGAAAGAAGAAAGAAAGAAAGAAAGAAAGAAAGAAAGAAAGGAAAAGAAAAGAAAAGAAAAAAGATGGAAGGAGGGAGGAAGGAAAGGAAAGAGGGAGGGAGGGAGAAAGAAAGAAAGAGAAAGACTAAGTTTTTCTCATAGGATTACATTTCATTTGGATGACCATGATAAAACGTCTCTTCACTATGTAAATTTGTCAATCTAAGAATAGAATGCATTATCTTATTGAGTTTTGTCATGCACCCTCAGCATCTATTATTACTATTAACTCCAAGTTCAACCTCCGCTTTGCCCTTTTCCTCTTCTAATTGGCAGTGGGCAAATCATTTCTGGTCAAGATCAGGAGCTCATCTGCCCATCTAACCTTGAACATCAGTCCAACAAAGGAGTGAATCTCATTAGCATCAGACTAATAAATGTAAAGGTCCAGTGAAGAACAATAATGCACTCTGACTCTCACATCAATCTTTGGCACCTCAGAAACTTAGCGTAATGAACAGTAGGTCACGACCTATAGCTTTCATAAAATGTCCCAGTTGGGATAGCATATTACACAGCCAAAACGGTAATGTCAGGTCGTTCTCTCAGACATTTCCTGAGTAAGACAATGTCCCTGCACATCTAGCTTTACTAGTAAACCAATATTCCTACGTGTAATGACTGTTTGTATCTTCTGGTACCTTCATGATATCTCATTTAAAACTATTTCCAGGGAGGCATACAATACTGCAGCCTGCTGGAAAATGATGGCATACCCACAAATCACATGACATCGACTTCAAATAACCTAAACTTTATTAGTTCTGAGGTTCTTTTGCATAATCATATACTCTGAAAGCATATGAAACGATCTGAAGCTTTAGAGTGCAGTGCAATGGACACAGATATTACTCAACTTCAAGGTCCTGGGTGGAATGAAGATAAGATTTTGGTTAATGTTCCATGGGTCAAAATGCAGTAAAGTCATCCTTTGGATTGTTATATTTGGGACTATTTCTCCTGACACACTCCTTTTCCTTTTAATTATTTCTTTTCACCCACTTTTCTCTTTTGCTTATTTTTAACATCTTTCTCCCTTCTTATAGCTTCCCCTTTACATGTGCTTATTTGAAAAAGCACAATATTTGTTGTTTTTGATAGGTTTAAAATTATTTCTATGACATGCTATGAATATGCAATACCTCCGCAGCCCCCACACATACACATTTTGAGAATTTTTATCCTTTGTAAAATTAACCACAAGTTCCTCCTTTAACACATGTTTCCTTGTTCATTCTTTGATGAATTTTGTTTTTCCTATGAGACATCTTTTAAGGCTAGAATGCACCAATGTGTAGGAAACATTAGACAACCTGTTTAATAGCTTTTTTATATGGCATTGGGGATAATAAAGGAAATGGTCATTTTCTTAAGATCTTGATGATTAGCAGTTTAGAGATTGCAAGGCCTGTAATCAGTCTTTTTGATATGCCTGGTACTTCTGCAAGTGGCTGGGGTGGAGGTATAGGCTGAAGAAATGAGAGACTCTGCAACTGTATTCACTAATAGACTAATTCCCTGCTTTGCGAATAGAATACTTTCTAGAAGTATATCAAATATATACACCAACTACTCAATAACAAAGAACATGAAATTTGTATAGTAAAGCCAACTTTTCTGGATTTTTACTGCTTTCTATATTTTACTCAAAGTATACACAAGCTGTTTCATATGCAAGATAAACTGATGATTTCAACACAATCTGTGCTACTTTGAGAAGTGTACATCAATGCCCTTCATGGGATGTATAGCATTTCTGCCATTCTTTTTTATTAAAACAAAAAAGATATGATGCAGCCAATAGCTTTTTCTTAGTGCCACATAATACCTAACAGAAAGTGAGCCTCATAGCAAAGCACATTAGTTTTTATATCTCTACAGGAGTAAAAGGCCACTTAGAGAGCCGATGGCTGACTCCAGGTTGCCTTTAATATAATCTAGTGTTCCAATGACCTCAATGACTGAATGCATTTTCCTAAGTGCTTCACTTAGCACCAAGGAGCAACTTGGAGTCTTTACAGAATAAAATCCATTATTTTAATGTAGATTAATAAGTGTGTACTTTTATATACTCAGGTCTATATCTATCTTACTTCTATATGAGCTTTATTAAAACCATTGGTATTTTTATATAAAATAATGTGAATATTAGAAAACAATTGATAATATTAAAGCAGCTTATAGATTTTGTTTCCCAAAAAAAGAATAAAATGAAAAATAGTTTTTACAAAAAGTACAATGAAAGCTGAAATGAGGAAAGGGTCTAATTTCCCATCTTAAACTTTGAGAAGTGTCATCTAGACAGAGCATAAATTTTGGATAAAGTAAACAAAGAGTCAGGGAGTTAATGCAGGGTTTCTCCTTCTAGCAGAGGTTTTATTTTAGCAGAAAGCAAGAACATTTCAAAACCCTCAGTGATGTTCTTAAGCTGAGAATGGAGACAGGGTATGCAGGCTGCTTGGGAAATACTCGGAATGGTACACTTGGAACTCATCTCCTCAACATGAATACCCGGTAGTTTCAGGCCCAGGCCAGAATGCTGCAGAGTGTTTCCTTGCAGAGGTGGTAGTAGAAACAGAGTAAAGTCTGAGATGAAGAAGTGACGCAGCTGGGACTAAGTAAAACTGACAAAGAGATGGCTAACCCATTAAAGAAACTAACTTAAACTAAAAATATAGCTATATCAAAGTACAAATCTTGAAAATACAAAAACTTCACAAAAAAGAGTAACCTACTCACCTTGAAGTGAAAAACAGATGTAACCTTACATAGGAATAGATATCCTCTTAAATGAACATTTTAATTTCCTTTTCTTTATGGTTTACTTTTTCTATTTTTTTTAATTCAGAGAGAAAGAATGCAGTAATAAAAGTATAACTGATGGCATCACAGGTAAGGAAGTGGTAAGGAAGAAAATATAAAAGAATGCCTCCATGCATTCAAAAAGCAGGCCCACATAGAACCACACCCATGTGAAGGTCACACCGAGTGGAAGATGAGTGTAAAAAGATTACTAATAGAATATGGGTTCCATATATTAACTCAAACAAATCAATAAATAAATGGAAGAAAAGCAACATAATAGTGAAAAAGAAACCAAATAACTTATTTCTAAAGAACACATACCAGGAATCAAAAGAAAATTGAATTATAATATGTTCATGTTTGCTCCCAATGATATTCAATAAAATATGGAACTCATGAAAAGGGAAGTCAAAGGTGAGAAAAAAAGAGGAATGAGATGGCAAGGACATGCATAGACCTGAGTATGTTGATGATATAAAACAAAAACAAAACTATTGCAAAACTTTAAAAACATTGAAAAAATCAAGAAAAAGAAATAATGTAGTTTATTTTTTAAATGCTACATTTGGCATAAAATAAATACATGGCAGATTCTAATTCTACCATTATTATGTGGTTGACTTTGTACAGATTACCAAAGCACTCTAGTGTTCCAGTGACCTCAGGGACTGAATACATTTCCCTAAGTGCTTCACTTAGCACTTCTCATGTTCTCATCTTTAAAATTAAGATAATAAAACCAAATTTACCTGGTTGCAATGAGGATTAACTTCATTATTGCATGAAAATCACTTAGCACAGGGAAGAAAACAAAGACAATACATTTTTCTTTTCAAAGTGTTTAAATAGAATAAGGAAAAATCAATCATTTATATGCCTAATAAATATCTCAAACCTGAGATATCTCAAATGGAATTTTTGTCTTTCAATTCCTTCTAGACCTCTTTGAGGTCTTTCTAGACCTCAAAATATTCAACCACTACCCATCCAGTTGCTAATATTAAATCTTTGAGATATCTTTATTTCCTGAATAAGTCAGAGTTCTCCATAGAAACAGAACCAATAGGATACATAATATATGTGTATAGTCTTAGTCTTTTGGGGCTGCTGTAACACACACTGCCATAGACTGGGTGGCTTAGTAACAACAGAAATTATTTCTCACAGTTCTAGAGGCTGGAAAGTCTAAGATCAAGGCACCAGCAGATTTGGCATCCTATGAGTTCTCTCTTCCTTGTTCATGGATGACTGTCTTCTCACTGGGTGCTCACATGGCAGAAGGGGCAAGGGAGCTCTCTGGGGTCTCTGTTATAAGAGCACTAATCCCATTCATGAGTCTCTGCCCTCATAACCTAATCATCTACTAAAGACCCCCACCTCCTGATATCATCACATTGGGTGTTAGGATATCAACATACAAGTTTTTAAAGGAGCACATTGGCTCACATGAGTATGGAGACTGAGAAATGCCATGAATGGGCAAGCTGGAGGCCCAAGAGAGCCAATGGTTTACCTTCACTCCGAAGTCAAAGACCTGAGATCCAGGAAATCTGATGGTGTAGTTCCAGTACAAAGTCTGGTAAGTTCAAGACCCAGGACCCAGGAAAAGCTAATCAATGTTTTAGTTAGAGTCCAAAGGCAGGAAAAAAAATGAATATCCCAGTTCATAGACAGGTAGGCAAAGAGAAAGAATCTTTCTTCCTCAGCATTTTTGTTCTATTCAGGCCTTTAGCTGATCAAATGAATGGCCACCCACATTAGGGAGGGCAATCGGCCTACTCCATCTACTGATTCAAATGTTGATCTCATCCAAAAAAAAAAACACCCTCACAGAAACATCTAGAATAAGCTGTCATGGTGCTTATATTCCAGTGAAATAAGTGGACTATAATCCAATAAAATTCTGTAAAGAATTGGCAAAGGATGCTAAGTATTATGAGGAAAAGATAAAGCAAAATAAGTGGTAAAGCTGACCGTGTAGGGAGGAGAGGAGAAATAGGAGATGAGTCATCTGGAAGATGCGATAGAGTGATGGAGCCTATTAGGCCAGGAGAATGAGTTCTGGTATATGTCTGAAAATGCTAACAAAACCCCGGAAAGATTCTGAGCAGGGAACTACCATGACTAATATGTTTCTTTTATATGGCAGCCATGGGAATTCAATTCTGGGATGCATGAAGGCACATGGTAGCTGTGGTGGTCTCAGTGGCTACCTTATTTTGAAGATAACCTATTGAATAATTGCACTTGTATGCAATGTAGTAAAAAGATGGGCATAATTAACCTATGCTATTATATGTTTAGACAGGCATTATCTTGGTGGGGGATTTGTAACTAGAACTGAATACAAGGGGTTTCCCAGAGGGCTCATAATGTTCTGTTGATCTCAGTGCTATGTGCACTGGGGTGTCCATTTTGTGAAATGCATCTAGCTGTATACATGACATGAGGAACTTTATGAATATAAAAGAGTTAACAATCCTTCATATATAACAGAACATATAAAAATATGTACACACAAAGGTTTATGTGACTTCACATACAATTTAGATTTTATTTTTAATAACAGAGGCCATTACAGACAAAAACTTAATGTTAGTTATCAAGAACTGTGAAGTGTCTGAGATTTTGCCTTTTATCCTACTTACAAGTGGAAAGTTTCATAGACGCTAGTGGAAACATGAGACTCCTAGATCAGACACAGAAGGCTATCACTCATGATGTAACAGACAGCATGAGCTTCATGTTTATATTAGTTCCTCTCGCCCTCCAAATCCCAAATGGGTGATGAGAAGCAGCCCAGGTGGTTGCTAGTTGCACAGTGGCTTTGTGTGCCAGCGGAGGAGGAACCCTGAGCTTAGGACATCAACAATCTTACAAGGAGGCCGCTTGCAAACCTACTCAATCTTTGTCAAGGGAGAAGAAATATTATCTCTATATTACAAGACCATTTGCAATACAAATATTCTTGAAATAAGAGTCAAACAAAAGCCATCCTTTCCTCTTCCCAAGATGCACAGAAATACTAGATACCCAAAAAGAATTGTCCGTCAGCAATCACAAGTGGAAAAGGGCTCCTTCCGGCCAATAATACATAGACTATAAATCTGAATTTTAAGTTTGGAATTAAGTGATATGTAAATCTATTGTTTTGTCTTCACAATCTTATAACTTCATGGGAGGCCCCATCTCAAAAAAAAAATGTAATTGCATATAATTATTTTGCTAAATGTTTATTTAATTAACAAAATATTTTAAAACAGTTTTTCCTCACTAAATGTTTTTACTTCTGTAATCTCTATTGGGATTGTCCAGAAAAAATAATCTTGTGACAATAAAATAATTACATTTGACTTTTAAAAAACCCTTTACATTTGAGATATAGAAGTGACATAATAAGTTGAGTAAAAGAAATGACATTAATGCAGTAAAAAGTATATTGCCTTACAGCTGGACTCCAGATCATTTTACAGAGTCCAAATTATAATCATTAGACTCAATCCAATGAAGGAAAAGAAAGAATAGCAAACAAAACTATGATTATGTCAGATTACCTTTTATAAATTATTTCTACAAAGTATATTATTTCTGATTTTATATCCTTTGTTCCTTTTTGCACTAATTATTCACATTTCCATATATTAAAGAACTAAAAAATATGTTATTCATTATGTCAAAAATTATATACAATCTATATAAATTTCCTTTTGTTTCTAACATAAAAATATGTCAACATATCATTTTATTATAGTGGTTTATTTCCCTCTTACTTTTTTTTTTTGCCTGTGAACTTGAATAACCAATTACTTTCATAACCTGAAGTGCAATTTTTCTCATATACATAATACTTCACCCATTGATATATAATGTTTCTTCTTTATTCTTGGGGTGTTTTGGTATGTGACTATGTATTGGATGATGCAGAGCTAACATAAATTTCACTAAATATGTATATTTGGTTTTCTGTCATGGTACTCCTGGTATTCCTTCTAGTTTTCAACTCTCTTGTCAAGGCAAAAATTAACTTTATGTTTACATTGTCCAACATAACTATGATGATACTCAATAAAAAGACATTTAACCTCTGAGAATTTTGATCTATAAGAAAACAGTAGCACTGGGAGTTTCTGCCAGCAGAAAAGAAAGTGATGATTCAGTTCTGTACAAAGCTGAAGGAAATAAAGTATCTGAGATTTTTCCCCTTGATTTCCTAGGGGTGCAAAAATAATCAATAAAAGGCAGCAAGGCAAGTTTGTTACACTTCGCTTTGCTTTCAGAAAACCAACCTTTTTCTTTGTGCAATGGAATTTTCTTGTTCGAATGCAAATTGTTTCCTCTTTAATGGAATTTTTATTAGTATCCTTTTATTTTGAGAATAATACCAATGTTTAACAATGAAAATAAGTAATCTACAAGCAACCCAAGAACTCTGATATGTATTTGGAGTTATAGCCCTTTTAAAATTAGATATATATCACATTTCCATTTTTTTCATACATAATGGTTCTACATTGTGTGAGTGAATAAAAAAGATAATCAAGACATAGATATGTGGTAGAGATTGGTAGTCCTTTTGATTGTGAAGGCATAAAGTATTCTGACAGGAACCTCTGATTTATATATTGAAATGTCAACTCTTCTATTCAATGCATCTTAAGAAATAGAAGATTTAGTAGTGTCCAATATTACACTGTTGTTTATTGATATTGGGTACACTGAAGCCAGAAAGAATTTCAGTGCTCACAACTTTATATCAACAAGAGAGAAGATTTAAATTGAGCAAGGTTTAGTATTTGCCTTCCTGCTGACAACTAAATCTGCATCTGACACACACATGTTTTTTACTTTCTCAATGCTTACTGTCTTGATTAGACACCAAGAGATGCACATAGGTAGTATTGAAAAGGTGATCCTATTATTATTATATCTTCTCATTCTCAAACTGTTCCTCTTCTCATCATTTTCACTGTTAGTACTTCACTTTACGGCTCCATTTATAACTCCTCAGAACAGAACATTTCTAAGTGACCTACTTAACTACTTCACTTCCAAATTTCCCCCACCCCAATCATCCTTTGTTTTTATTCAAGTAAGAAAAGCAATTAGAGTGATAAGAATACTGCATTTCTTAAGGAAGCTGCATATGACCTGTTCAGAGGTATGATGTAGGAGAATGTGGTGAAGAGAAAAGTAAGGGGCTAATACAAAGTAGATTGAAGTCTGTGGATAATAGAGAGAAAAAGGGATATTGCAATATTCTTTGAAAGTGTAACAGTGGCAACTCCTTGATATTTTAGGAGCCTAGAGAATAGAAAAAGGCATAAATTTTAATAAAAATTTTGTGTATCTTTCATTGTTGAAAGGTATATGAGTAAAGAGAGTAAGTACTTAATTTGAGGCGTTGAATAAATCTTAAATATTTGGATTTTTAAATGCATTTGAATTAGGAAGACATTGCAATACTTTGATCATGTAGAGGTATATAGTAGTCTAGGCCAGAGTCACGAGATAACTGTACATGTAGTGAGATGTTGGTTATAGAGAGACCAAGATAATGATTGAATTTGAGATATGTAGAAGGCTGAAACAACATATTGGGTGTTGTATTATAACTAAATTTTGTGGGAGAGGGAGTAGAAAAAATGATTCACTTAAGGTTAATTTCGGTGATTTCTTGCTTGTGCAACTGCTTAGATAGACGTGCCATCCATGTGAATGAGAATTTAAGGAGGACTAAGTTCGGGTATAAAATCATGCATTTTGTTCTGGAAAAATTGTGTTTGTTGTGACTTTATGTATCCCAGTAGATATGTTGAATAAAGAGTTGGACATAATTGATTTATGTTTCTTAGGAAAGAAGAGAAGTATCTATAGGACAATGGCTTGATTCTACATGAGTCTGGAGTTGGGGTCTCTAGATATGAATCATTGTTCCATCATTTTCTATGTATAAGATTTTGCACAAATTATTTAGATTTCTGGTGCCACCATTTGGATATCTGTAAAATAGGAATAATGATGGTACTTAAACTAATTGAATTATCATAAGAATTAAATGATGTATTCTATGTAAATATAGGAAATATATTTCCAAATAAAGGAAAAAGCACTCCATAAAGGAAAGTTATTGTTACTATAAACATTAATATTATTATTACTATTATACTCATTAGTGTGTATGTGTCTACTTTCAACAATGCAACCCCTTCAAGATTAGGAATTTTGTCTTACTTATATTTGTTGTTTTTGTGGTATCCAGAACTTAAGCATTCATTAGCATTTATAGATTTAAAATGAATAACATTTCTACTCATCATTTCATAACTGGGTAACATTCAGCTTTTTAAATCAAAGACCAGTGTCCCTTGACAGTGATATATATATTTATATATATACATATAAATATATATATATTTTAGGGAGTCCTTGGATTCTGAAACACACATTCCAGAACTTGATTTTATGCTTTTATATTTTTCATTAAGCATTTTTCTGTGCTTAAGTCACTTAAAATAAATAAGTAATTTATTTATTCATTT
This sequence comes from Cheirogaleus medius, assembly GCA_008086735.1. Taxonomy (NCBI): domain Eukaryota; kingdom Metazoa; phylum Chordata; class Mammalia; order Primates; family Cheirogaleidae; genus Cheirogaleus; species Cheirogaleus medius. The sequence continues at coordinate 15,574,426 of VBSM01003039.1, forward strand.
ATTTGTTTTTATCTTATTTTATTTTTTTGAGACAGAGTCTTGCTCTGTTGTCTGGACTAGAGTGCAGTGGCATCATCATAGTTCACTGTAACCTCAAACTTCTGAGCTCAGGCAATCCTCCTGCCTCAGCCTCCCAAATAGCTGGGAGTATAGGCATGTGCCAACAAACAAGGCTAATTTTTCTATTTTTCGTTGAGACTAGGTCTTGCTATATTGCTCAGGCTAGTCTTGAACTGCTGGTCTCAAGAAATCTTCCCACTTCAGCCTCCCAAATTGTTAGGATTACAGGCATGAGCCACTGTGCCTAGTGTAATAAACTATTTAGAGACTGACTCTTTGCCTTAGACTTCCTTCTTCTTTAAAGCTCTAGAAAATAATTTAGTATATACAAGAAGCTCAATAAATATTTCATAAAGTCACAGTACCTTAACACTGGCATGGAAATTACCGTGACTTTCACTGTATACTGGAGATGAAGCAGTGGCCCAGAAAGGCCTACCTGACTTGAGGGTGTTTACAAACTGAAGCAAGGAAGAGGCAGGACTAGTATTAGACATTTCAACCCCTATTTCTCACTCCATCATAACACGGTGCTTCTCCATTCATTTATTTCTTGCCAAAAAAAAAAAAAAAAAAAAAAAAAAAAAAAAAAAGGAAGAGAAGAAAAAATAAAAGAATTCATAACAATGGAGCCACTTGTAGACCAGCAAAAATATAAACTAGCATAAAAAATGAGAGTTGCAGATGCTGTAGCATAGCTGAACGAAGATGGCATCAGTCGATGTATTAGTTACCTATTGCTGCTATAACAAATACCACAAATGCATTGGTTTACAAACACCCATTTATCATCTCTCAGTTCTGCAGAACAGATGTCTGCCATGGTGTGACTGATTCTATGCTTACGGTATCACTGGGCTAAAATCGACATATTGGCCAGAACTGCACTTCTTATCTTGGGCTTGGATTCCTTTCCTAAACTCACTGGTTGTTGTCTGAATTCATGTCATTGCTATTGTAGGACTGATGTCTTCATTTCCTTGATACATGGTTCTCTTTCATCTTCAAGCCAACAATGGCATGTATTATAGTATCTTTATGTTTTGAATCTCTGTTCCCCCCCTGCCAAATCTCTCTCACTACTTTTTCTTCCACAAGGGGTTAGAACTGCTTTTAAGGATTAGACTGGTCCTACCTATATAACTTTTCTATGTTAAAAGTAATTGACTAGTAACTTTAGTTATACCTGCAAAATCATTTATTGACATATAATGTATTAATTACATGTTTATGAGTATGAAACCACGGTACAAAAATCATGAGAGCCAAAATTCGTCTTATCCCAGTTACAACCCAAGGTTACAATATTGATAAAAAGCAAATGGTATCAGCCCTGATATAAAATTTACTGCATTTTCAATTGGCCAAACAACCAAAGGCAAATATGTATCACATAATACTATAGCCAATTTGTATAAATTAGACTGGCTATTTTATCAATGGTAGATTCAAACAAAAATGCAACCAATAAAAAAAATCAATGCCATGAAGCAGTTGATGGCACTATATTATAATGTCTATTTAACTACTAGTATTATAATGCAGGTTCTGATCCTATTATCATATCCATTTTTGAAGCTGAGTAGAAATATATGTGTTTGTAACTATATGAATGCTCTAAAAACATTAAGGATAAATTACAATTTCTAAAATGAAATTAAACCATCCATGGAACAAAGCCGTAGTCCATAAACATAACTGCTATGGAAACAGACGATGTGATCTTGTGGTTAAAATGCATAGCACTCCAAAGTCTGTGTATAAAAGGCAGTCCTAGGAGATAACTGAAAGTCATGTTGTCGATATTATCAAGAGCATTAAGATTTGATAGTGTTTGAATGCTATCAAATAGCGTCTATGTAAATAAAAGAGTGTTTATCTGGATGGTTAAAAGAGAATATAGATTACCAAGGGATTTATTGACTGAAACCAAGATGTAAACTTTAAGCCTCTTTGTTCCTGGATTGTTAGCCTCAACATTGTTCTCCTGAGATTTGGCAACAAACACGTAATGCTTCAAAATCTTTGCCTCTTTGTTTTCAAATCCATTGTGTTGTTTTTTCTGCGAATCTATTTTATTTCTTATTTTTAAATGAAGATCCATTTGCACACTTTTACTTGATTTCTCCATTTCAGACAGAGATTGTATGCAATTTATTAATATCCTGTATTTTCTCTTGTGTGCATCAATGTAAAAGAAGAAACTATTTGACATAATCTGCCTTCAAGTAGAATGCTTATGTACACACTAATTCCATATGTGGAAACCACAGCACAACTCTCTTCAAAAACTGAGCAAGAACATAAGAAAAAAGAACTCTTTAATCTTTTATTTTTAAAAACAACAAATATGAAATATGCAGCAGTTCTGGTGATGAAAGTTGTTATATGGTATATTTTTGTTGTTGTTTTCAATGTAGTAAGCAAACTGTGTAATAATTGAAAAGATCAGCTTTATAGTACTTTTCTTTAGGAATCTAATCCTTTGTTACTATTTTTGGTAGTTAGACACATTTTATAGGTATAATCAATTATCCAGAGTTCTATAGGATGGGAATGAATCTAAAGACAATCAGGGTAAAGACCCAAAGATCCATATCTAATGAACCTTCTACCACATTGCCCAAAACCAACCTCTGGCACATTGTTTACCCTTACAGGATAGGCTTTATTTATTCTTGTTTTAAGACCAATATTCTTTCTTGCTCTCTTTCTTTCCCTCCCCCAAACGTAATCAGTGGAAGGAACACCAAAATCAAGATTCAGAGCTTCTAGTTCGTTTTATTTCCTCACAACTGTCTATTCTATATGTATAGACTTGAATAATGTCTCTTAATATCTTGGTGACTCAGTTGTATCAACTATAAAAGAGGATGTTATCACAGAAAGAAAACTCTCTCTTTAATTTTTAAAATCCACAAAAATCTATGATTATATGTTTTTATAAAATTCTCCCTTGCTCAAAAATATTTTTTCCTAAGGAATGATACCTAAGTTAAACCACGCTAAAATACATAGGAAATTACATTCAATAAAATATTATCAAAAAATCTAAAAATGTGGCATACTACAAAATGTTGGCATTAGTTTACTCTGGATAGTGGGATAAGAGTGATTTACAGATATATGTGTTCTTCTTTTTGCTATGTTTCTAAAGTTTGAAAAATTAACATGAATCATTTAATAGAAAAATAGAGAAAAACCAAAATGATAATTATGTTAGAGTTTGATATTTGAATGTTTGTGTATATATTCTTGGTTTTACTGAAATGCTCTTAAAAGGCAATATATAACACTATATATGATAAATATTGAACAAAGAAGAGAGATTACTGAATTCTAGTGCTGAAAATAGAACAGTAATGCAGTACGTTGGCTGATATTTGTTCTGTTAGACCAGAATCTTCTCCTCCCCTCAGGCAAAAAGCCCATAGTAAAGAAGAAAGTCATGGAAGATTATTAAAATATGAATGACCCATACACCAATTATAAAAAAAGAGAAAAAGCAGAGAGAATTTGTTCAATTTTGATATCTACTTGAATAATTGCTTTATTGATCATGGTTTAATTTTAATGCTAAAATAACCAGTACTCTGCTTTATTGAAAGCTCACTGTGTGCTGTGGGCTGTGCTAATCTCTTTGCTTATATTCTCTCACAACACTATGAGAAGAAAAGTTCAAAATGGATGCTCAGAGATATTTAGCTGTGAAAGAGTGAAGGACTTGCATAAATTCATACAGCCAGGAAGTTACAGAGTAATTACATCCAGATTTTTACTTCAAAACTTTTCTTTGACCGTTAAACTGCTATGCCTCCCTGACACTATTGTTAGAAAACTTGGCTAATTATTTTGGTAACTATTTGAATTCAGCTTTGCTGAGCTTGGAGATCTGTATTATATTAGTGTTAGGAAAGGTTTTTAAATATAATTAAGAGTTGAGGAAAAAAGGATCATGATGAACCATACAATTAATCTGTATTACAAAATTACAGCAAGAGTGAGGGAAAGTTTAGATAACTCTATTGACCTTGTAGTTTAAGTTAGTTTATGTGTGGGTTGGTAGTTTATGCAATCATTCAGCTGGCAAACATAACTGAATCTGTAGCTTGTGAATTGTAAGAGTATCCAAAACTGCTAAATTTAGTGGAAAGAAATGTGTGTGTGTATATACACATACAAATACATCAAAAAGAACAAACAACAAAAAATGTATTTTTTTTTCTTTTTGAAGTAGAAAACTAGAGCCTTTTCCTGGGGAAAAAGCCTCCCAGGCATATCAAAAGTTCTCACATCAGAGAGTGTCTTTTAGGAAAAGCCAGGCAAAGTATTAAGTTGAGTTGAAGTCTTTTTTCTTTAAAAAGAACAAAATATTTTTATTTTACCATGTACATTTATTCGTCCTTTCACATTACTAGAAAAAAAGAAATAGAAGGAAGCTTAAGCTACCTGATATTTTTGAATAATCTCTAGATGTTCTCTAATTACATAAATATTTTATAAGGCTATAGGGAATGACCTAAATAAGATTTTTAAATAATATGAGTAATAGTAAATCATTTTTTACATATTGTTATAACTTTAGAATGAATTCTAGAATTCAAATATATGTAATCCAGACAGGTATGTTTACATATCCAAAGTCATTTGTTTCAAGCAGTTTCTTCATTACAATTATAGTATGTGTGTGTATACATGCATTTCAAATTTCAAATATACTTACTGGCTGTGTAGGAACTTTCTTTTTGTTCAAGAGAGGTGGATATAAAGTTTCCAGAGGTTGGCCATCTTTCAGCCAGTAATAGCCTAAAGTGTCTCTTACACATAAGCAAGATGTACATTAACAAAAATGACTTTTGGGGTAGCAAAATTACCATGCAAAGTGTTGGAAAATATGAAGTATCTTTTGACCAAAATTGAGGACAGATGGTGAACAAGTATATAATAATATATAAAAATGCAACTGCGCAGGAAATATTCAAGTGGCCAGAAGATGATTATGTAAATGAAAAATTCACTTGTAACCAACAGTGCCAAATACATAGTAAAACTCAAACTGAATTATTCAACAAAATATAGACAGTATTCCTAGATTTATGATCAGAGCCTAGGGGTTGATCTCAGGAAATATGGGGAAGCAGCTGCATATGATCCACACTCCTCTTACCTAACCTTTTCATATTTTGTGTATTGTAGAATAAAGGACAACTTTTAAAGGCATATCTCTCTGTTCTCTAACCTCATTTTTCAGTGTTCTTATTTGGTCCGATCACCACTGTCCTCTTAGAAAATAATTTGACAATTGAGCATACATTTAGATGTAACAGAAATGTTACCTCTACAGTAACATGAATCACAGGAAAGGAGATCACAGGAAAGGGCAATGAATAACTGCCACCATCCACCCATTCAAGAAAATAAAAGGAATATAATGACTTGAGGAACATTATAAAGTACTCAAATCATGTGATATAGTTGACTATCTATTTAAACTATCTTTGTAGAATCTATGGTTGCACATTGAAGGAGTTAAGAATATGCCAACCCAAAATATGTTGCTCTAAGTCATATTGACTACTTTGAATTAAAAGCACTTAAAGAAAAACCCATCAGGTACAAGAAGATCATACTGATCTTCTATATAAAATTTACATATAAAAGATGTCCTCAGTATACGACAAAGAAAGCAGCATTCTTATCTTTAAGGATGGGAATTTAAAGCCAAGAGAAATCTGTACAAACAAACCTTCTTAAACTAATCCTTGTCTTCTAGTCGCCTTTCTTTCTACCCAATTAGCCTCACCCAAGCTCCTTTACTTGTCCAATTTTATAATTTACTATACTTTGAAAAATTCAATATGTAAGTGATTGACTCTGACTGCTTCTTTGCATCTTCATGTCTTCACGCAGATTTCTGTACCACGTAAAACTTGTATTAAATAAATCTGTATGTTTTATTCCTGTGAGTCTATCTTATATCAATTTAATTCTCTGACAAGCTGGAACTCTAAGAGGATGGAAGTGGAGTTTTGCCTCCCATATGACACTTTTGATAATCTGAGGAATCTCTTCTAATGTTTTCAATAAATAAAATATGCTTGTTTGTGATGTACATACAAATGCAAAAAAAATAAATTAGAATTCAGAGTGTGTCCAATGGTTTTCCTCTTGACTATTATTAAGAACTGTAAACTGTTTAAGATTTTACCCTTCATGGAGGCTAACAACCTAAACACTGCAGTTTCATGGATGCTGGTAGAAGGCATGAGACTGACGGGTCAGAGACAATTTGCTCCATTATTCACAGTGACAGCAGTAGGCAGTATATCAGCATATTTCAGTGCTAGTTCCCTGAGCCTCGAATCCCATAAGGTGATGTGAAAAGGACCAAGTGACACCTGTGCACATAGTGAGCTACATTACAGAAGAGGACCTTTGAACCTAGAAAATCTGAGTCATTTATAATGGGCAGTTAGCGTGCCTGACTTTTGCTTTGGAGGGGGATATTATCTCTATCTCTCAAGGCTGTAAGCAGACCTGTCCTTTGCTCCAGTGAAAGACCTCATCTCTATCTTCCATCCTTGAAAAGATGATCCAAAATCAAAGGGCAGTCAGTACCTCATTTGTAAGCTGTACAGAAACACAGCGATGCATGGAGAATTGTTTTCCCCAAATTTCAAATATCATACAAAGTAGCATGAGTTATGACGATCAGCCCCTTGCAAAGTAGGTAGTACTTTTCCACACATTTTAATGATATTGCTTTTTATTTAGCATTTGAATCAAAATATTCTGATAATTGCTTGGTAAAATTTATAAACTTTACTCAAATTATACATTCTAAAATCTAAAGATAATTATCTCAAATCAGTAATGTATTTATACTTTTTAAATTAATATAGTACCAGTGTACAAGATTTTCATTTTTGTATGGGAGTTGCTGAAAAACACTTTGATCAATGATCCAGATACCTTCCAAATTCATTATGAGCCTAATGTGACATAAGACATATTATTACAGAGAAGGCTTCTACAGCTTGTCATTATTTGTCATCTGTGTTATCACTCAGGATGGCATTTCTGCAGCAATAAAATCACTCCATGTCTAAGTGTTGAAATTCAGGCTTTAAGTTGTCCACATGATGAGTTCCCAGCTACTTTGTTCTCTCTGTCAGACCCCAGGTGTACAAAACTGAGCTGATCATATACCTCAGGTCATGGTTGACTAGCCTCATTGCAAAATGCCATACTTCTCATTCTTTACATGATTTTCCCTTCATCCATTTTCTCCATGCCTTCACTTGTTTAGAAATAGTCATTCATAAGTATATCTGTCCTTCCAATCCACTTTTCCTTAAATGAATGTCATAAAAAAATCTTGTCATTTTGATTATGCATAATTTTTAATTCTAGAAATTATCTTTGGTAAAAATATTTCTCCTGTTGCATGCTTTTACACAACACTATAGTTTTGAAATCTATCCATGTTGCTTTATGTAAATCTAGTTCATTACTTCTGATTGCTTCAGTATTTTATCTTATGCCTATAACACATTTTATATCTCTACTGCTGCAGTGATACACAGCTATGTGAGTACTTCTATTTGCTACAACAAACAACATAGTGATAAAAATCTCCCTGTGTATTTCCTTATTTACTCATAGAAAAAACAGTTCATAGTGTATGTACATTTATTAATGAAGGCCAGTAAGCTTTCCATTATCACCATCTTCCTTTGTTTCTCTTTTATTTGCTTATTATGAATTTATTGTAAATTATTGTTCATATATTATTTTTATTATAATTTTGTTTTTAATAAAATTTAATATAAATTAACAATAATTTTCCACATTTTTACAAAAATAATTTATTTTCCTTTTTTTATCATATGGTATTGAGGCTCTTTACATTGAAGATAATACAATGCCTACCCACTTACTCTAATTCTTAAAACTCTTAAGTAGATATATAACAGAAAGAGTAGAAATGTGGCATTATGACATGTCCTAGAAGCTAGTTTTGACATCCTTCATGCACTTGGACTTGACTTGCAGCAGGTTGGTACCTTAGAAGAACGGGCAGCTGGGAGAAAGGGAAGAAGCCAGGGCCACGTCCTGAGAAATGAACCAAAAACCTTCCTTAGTTGTTCCTCCAATCATCTCAGTAATGCTGGAAGACTTGCCTATTAGACCTTTCATTCTCTAATTTCAGAATTTTCTATTTATTGAGACACACATAGCATCAATAGTAATGCCTCTTACACTATGTGCAATTGGTGCCATTGTGCAAAACACCTGGATGGGGTAGGAAAGGGAAACATAAAAGTACTTAAAAGTTATTACCTTTTAATACATAGTATTTTTCATGCAAACTATAGAGGAGCATTCTTTTTTGAAGCATAAGGAGCTCGCAGACATTTTGTCAACTAGGGTCAAGGCAGGCATGGAGCCCTGAGATGGGCAGGCAGAACTTCTCTCTGTCTCAGTTTCCTCATCAGTAAAATGCAGCTGATAAAAACAGTGTAGGGATTTCTTTTCTTTTCTTTTTTTTAATTTATTTCTTTTTTCTTGTGTCTGCCTTTCCTAGGGATTTCCTTTTAAGAATTAAATGACTAATAACTTAAAGTTTTTAGAAGAATGCCTATATTTTAGAATATAGTCCAATTCAATAAATATTTGTTCTTTATATGTTATATAACATTATTACATGTATTCATTAATAAAAGATATTAGGAGAATTGGCCATCTACTGTATAAAACTAAAATTAGGTTTGCAAAGATCAAAAAGTCTGAAAATAAAGAGGATTCTAGAGGACAAAGGACTATAGGCCCTCATATACTTTTTTTTTCTTTTTTTAAATCCTCATAACTCAAAATTTAATAGAATACTAAAAGATATTATACTTATATAAAGTTCTCTTGCACAAAGATTCTTTTTTTTTATCTTACATCAAGCTGTTTTAT
>VBSM01003039.1:15593935-15612163 GCA_008086735.1 Cheirogaleus medius
TCCTCATATAGCCAACTAATCTTCGACAAAGCAGACAAAAATATACACTGTGGAGGTTTTATATTAATTAATCTTTGAATATTTTATAGAATTCAATAGTGAAAACATCTTGTTCTGGAATTTTTTGGTGGGAAGTTTTTGAAATTACTAATTTGATTTCTTTATGTGTTATGAGTATAATCAGAGGTTCTAAATCTTTGAGTCAATATCACCAATGTTTAATTTTCCAGAAATATGTCAATTTCATCAAGGCTATTTAATTTGTTGGCATGCCATTGTTCATAGCATTTGTTATACTCACTTTTTAAATTGTTTTAAAGTTGATAGTGATGTTCCCTCTTTCTTTATGGATGTTATCAATTTGATTCTTATTTATTTTTTTCATAGTAAGTGTAGATACAAGTTTTTCAATGTTTGTTGATCCTTTCAAATACCAGATTTGTGTTTTCAATTTTATCCATTGTTTTGTATCCTCTACACCACTAATTTCCACTTTAATTTTTATCTTTCCTGCTTTTGATTGCTTTGAGTTTAGTGTACTGTTGTTTTTTTCTGGTTTCTTAGAGGAGAAAGTTCGATTATTGATTTCAGATTTCTTTTCTTTTTTTGTTTCTTTTTCCTTTAGACAGTGTATCTCTCTGTCACCCAGTCTAGAGTACAGTGGTATCATCATAGCTCACTGCAACCTCTAACTCCAGGGCTAACTCTATCCTCCTGCCTGAGACTCCTGAGTAGCTGGGACTATAGGTGTGTGCCACCACATCTGGCTAATTTTTTCTATTTGTAGTAGAGATGAGGTCTTGCTCTTGTTTAGTCTGTTCTTGAACCCCTGACCTCAAGTGATCCTCCTGCCTTGGCCTCCCAGAGTGCTAGAATTACAGGCATGAGCCACTGTGCCTTGCCTCTTTTTTTTTAATGTAGGCATTTATAGCTATAAATTTACCTCTGTGCCCTGCTTTATCATATGTCATATGTTTTGGTATGTCCTATTCTCATCTTAATTCATCTAAAAATATATTCTTGTTTTCTATAATGTTTTCTTTAAAGAATTTGTTATTTGGGTCTGCATTTTTTGATTTTTTCATTTTTTAATTTCCCAAATTAAGAAAAAATCCAAATTTCCCTCTGTATTTCCCAAATTTTTCCAAATTTTCTTCTTTAATTTATTGCTAATTTAATCACATTGCAGATAGAGAATATATGTTGTAAAATCTCAATCATGATTCTTTCTTTTGATAGATCAAATCTAGCGTTGACCTTCTCCAGTACATTTTTCATTTCTGTTATTGTAGTTTCCATCTCCATAATTGTTCTGTGGCTCCATAAAAATAAATAATCTCTTTAATGATATTCCCTATTTGATGGGATATTGTTATCATATTATCCTTTAATTTAATTCCTTATGCATGATTTTATTTAGTTCTTTCAACATATTTATAATAGCTGCTTTGAAAGCTTTGCCTACTAAGTCCACCATCTGAGTTCTTTCAAAGGCTGGTTTCTCTGACCTATTGTTACTCACTCCCACCCCCACTCCCACCCCTAGTGTATGGACCCCATTTTCCTGTTTCTTTACATACATTGTAATTGCTGAAAACAAACTTCATAAATAATATAGTCTAATATTTCTATTTACTGAACCACCAGTACCCTTCCCAGGGGTGGTGGTAGTTATTTGCTTGGTCATTTATTTGTTTAGTCGATTAGATGAACTCATGAGGCAAAGTCTATTACCTCCACAATTTGTAGCCTCTGAAAATCCTGCTCAGATTTTTTTCTGTATTTTCTATCTTTTGGCATGGCTATATATGGCATTGTCCATGTGTCAGCATAAACCACCTGCTGGTCAATGGCTGTTCTTAAGCTCCCTTAGCCAGTTAGATTTTTACCCTTTACTATATCCTTTATCATTGGTTATCTTTGTGACTTGAAGGCTTCTACTAATGTGATCATCAGTAGAGTTGAGCCAGGGCCTGGTATTTGAAAGGCTCCAGCTCTGATCACTCCTGAGAGGGAACAGGTTTAGGGATGTGTAAATTCTCCCAGGCTATGAGGAGTGGGTGTCATTTTTAAGGATGGTTTCCTAGGATCTGAGTCAGAGTCAGTATTTGGCAGGAAGTTGTATTTAAGCTCCTTGTGAAAGTGAGGATCCTGCCATATCTAGGGGTCTGGCTGCAGCTTGGGGAATGCTTTCATTTCTGTCTCATGCCCTGAAGTGATTTCTAGTGAGTATGTAAACTTTAGGACTGATGGACTGCTGCCGCAACCTCTGCATTGACTGTGGTCCCACAAGAGCTCTTCTTGATTATTTCTTTGCTTGTATCATAGAGCTACCAACTTCCTTGTATTGCCCCATAGTAGATATTATTTTCAATAGCATTAGGCAAAAAGTTTTCATTATGTTCCATATAAAGGGTGTCCTCGCAGACAAACTATGGAGCCCTTTGTCCTTTTGGCCTTTGTTCCCATTGGAAAAATGCCTGCATCAGTGTAAAAACACTGGGAGTCAGGATCCATTATTCCAAACATACTTTAAGCTGATTTTCTGAGCAGCTCCCTTATCAATCCCTAGTAGCTGGCTTCCTGGAAATTTTCTTCCATCTATTCCTGCTGGAGCATTTTTCCTAATTTTGTTGATACAGAATTTGAATGCAATTTGATAGTCCCAACTATTTTCCACCATAGTATCTAATTCTTTCAGACATTGTAAGATAGGGATCAAAATGGAGATTCTATACCTTTCAGCCCTCAAATTATTCTCAACACTGAAGATTTCCATCCATTACAAAAGCAATATATAAATAGGACTCAAATTATTTTTCTCCCATTCTTGTCACATTACTTTTTGTAAATTTTCTCAGTGTCTGGAAGAAAGTAGATTGTACCATTTTTTAGCCATGGCCAAGCTCTGCGATGATGAGATCTCAGTCATTTATCAGCAAATATTTTTAAAACATCTCATCTATTTGATCACAACTGCTCAATTACAAAAAACAATTTTAATTTCTTAAGGATTAGTTGTTCATTGACGCTGGTTAATGATCAATTTCTGGTGAATATTAGCATAAGTGTGTTTCCTATCCTGAAGTAAGTAAGCTCATGATGCTATAAAAATTATATTCTTATTCTTGAATATACCCATAATGTAATGATATGATTCAATTTCATTTTTTATAATTTTCATATTTCTAACAAGTGAATAATTGCCTCTTTTAGTTTACTTACTTTTTCATGTACTAATTATTAATTAATCAACAAACTCTCCAACAGAGAGTAAATATTTCTATCATTTAAAACCCCCATATAATTCATTAGTTTTAATCCATTAATTTCCCCTGCTTAATATCCCCCATTCCCCAATATCTCTTGGAATTCTTTCTTCTCCAATCTGAACTGGTGTTCTCTGGTCCTGTAGTACAGGTAGCTTCCTAAAATTTTACTCTACCATTTTGCTGGAAATTTCCTTTGCCTATCTTTGTTACATACCCTCATACATGTACCCATGTCTGTTTATTTTTTTAATTTATTTTTTGAACATGTTTAGATTGGCACATAAATTGAAAGGCTAGTATGGAGCATTTCCTTATATCTAGTACCAAGTTTTCCCTATGATGAACATCTTACATTAGTATGTAACATTTCTTACAGAAAAATAACCAATATTGATACATTATGATTAACTAAAGTCCATATTTTTTTCCAGTTTCATTAGTTCTTACCTAAGATTCTTTTTCTTTTCCAGGATCCCATCCATTGTATTTATCTGTTATGTTTCCTTAGGCTGCTCTTGGCTGTGACGGTTTCCCATATTTTTCTGGTTTTTCATGACATTCATTTTAAGAAGTACTGCTTAAGTATTTTATAGACCATCCCTCAAGTAAAATTTGTCTAATGTTTTTCTCATGATTAGACTGAGCTTAGGATTTTTGTGAGGAAGACCACAGAGATAAAATACCATTTTCAGAACATATTTTCAAGGGTTTCAAACAATGCAATTAAAATCACATCACAAAAGTAGATGTGTGATTGAATTTCTCTTCTTTTTAAGAGAGATATTCTGTCCTTTGCCATACAGCACTGGAACTATGTTCCATACTGAGTTTCTTTTTTTTTTTTTTCACAATTTTTTTTCTTTGTTTGTAAGAGATTCCAGTAGCAGCCATTTTCATTTCAGTTAAAATTCAAATAGTTGGTGCAGTTTGGCTTCCTAAAAATATTTGTAGAGAGCAGAAACTAGACAAGTCAGAGAGCAAGGAGTAAAGAATTCAGTGATTTATGAAGATCACTGAGTAATCATCACCTACAGGCATCTCTACTTCATTCATAAAAGGTAGCAGAGATTGGTTTAGTCTTTTTGAGTTTACTGTATTGAGTTTACTTCTCAGTGGCTAGTTTATAAAATAGAAGAGTGGGCTTTAAAGTTTTCTTGCACCAGAGAGCAAAGCTTCATTTTGGTATGTGGGTTTAACCAGGACCAAAAAAACTCTAGTAGGTAGGGATGTTTGCCCTTCCCCAAAGAATTCCAAGAACTACATTCATTTTAGAAGAAAGGTTAAAAATTTACATAATAATGTCTGTTAAAACCTTCCAATAATTTCCATATTCTTAAACTATCATATTTCCCTTGAATCTTTAAATGTTTATTGATTATAATGCGTTTAATAGGCTGGGAAGCAGAAAATTTAATTTGTAAAGTTAAATCACATTTAAAATTATGCTTTCAAGGTAAGTGTATAGTTTATTGTTGACATTTTAATAATTTAGAATTACATAAATTATGTTGCCATTTTTTTTTGGTCACTATTTCAAATTAAAAGACCATTTATTCACAAAAGAAGATGGGGGGAAATTGAAACCTTCTTTTAAAAAAACAACTTTAAGATGTTCACTGAAAAATTACACCATAGAATATTAATTTAAAATAGACCACAAGCATAGTTACCATTAAAGAGCTATCCAGTATGCAGGGAGTCTCAGAGTGCTACCCATAATAGAGAACCCTTTTTAATAATGAATATATCTGTCAGCTTAATAAGTTGTCCCCTGATAAAGAAAAGCCTTTAAATGTAATTTATATTGAATATGTAGGCCTCTTTTCAGGAGTTATTCTTAAAAGCAAATATACCCAAAATTAAATAAATAACTACCGAAACCACAGGCTTTGTACATCTCTCTGCTTTGGAGACACACTTACAGGAAAAGCGTTACTGTCAGTGGATATTTCACAACTAAGTATCTCCTGCTTTGATATATGACCATTTTAAAAAAATTTTCCTCCTGCTAAAAGGAATATTTGACTCCAGAGATTCATCATCAGGGTTGAGAAGTTTGAAAAGCCACTTTGGTTCTATGAAAGATCAGGAAGAATAGACAATTATAAATTTTTAAACACCATGCCCGAAATCTGGTATATGGAATAAAACACACCTCTGGTGATGTCCTCTAACAAATGTGAGTTCTTTAAGGTTCACATGTTTCCATAGGGTGCTGAAACCTCAGGATCAGCTGGTCTTCTTGCTTTTATAACAATGTGGGGCAAGTGTACCCAGGGTGATGGCTCGATACAGTTTTTCTTTGTAATTTTGCCTATGTTTCATGCTTAGGGGAGTTGTTTCCCTTTCACTTAAGAACTTGAATCTTTCAGTCTCCTTGCATTATTTCTGTGGTGGTGCAGCACTTTAAAAACTCCCAGGCTAACAAATGTGGCCAGAGGCTGGGATCTGCTGGGAGCAACATCATGCACTAAAAATAATATTGGTTCTTCTGTTCGCTAAAGCACTTCAGTGTCATAGACACTTGGGATGAATTTTAGGATCAGAAAACAATGACAGGAGTTAAGAAATATATTTTTACACACATTCTAATTGAGTGACGAGGTTAAAAAATATTTATTCAGTTATGTATATAGCTCTGCAGATAGAAGAATATTGTTTAATGTGTCCCCACAGTCCAAATGCTGCTTAATGGACAGTTGCTTAGCAAAGAAACTGTGCTGACTTCATTTAAAACGAGCTAGTGCTCCCCCATCCAAACACCATTTCTTACCCTCTACTCCTACCTAATCTTTAACAAAGCATTAATAATGCTAAGGATAATCTCTATTTTGTTGTGCTTTTTTGTAACTGTTTTAAATAAATCAGTTTGTACTGTAATAAATAAATAAATAAACAAAATGAACTATTACCTTTTGTAACAACCTGGATGGAACTGGATACAATCCTTTTAAGTGACATATCACAAGAATGGAAAAACAAAAACCATATATACTCACTGCTAAATTGAAACTTATAGATCAACACTCATGTGTCTATATGGTAGTAAAATACAATAGAAATCAAGCAGGTGGGAGGGGAGGAGGAGATAAGTATATCCACACCTAAAGGGAACAATGCACACTATATAATTGATGGGCATAACTTATAACTTTGACTGAAACTGTATGAAAGCAATTCATGTAACCAAAACATTTGTACCCTCGTAATATTCTCGTGAAATTTTAAAAAATGATACTTCAGATCTGTCTCATTCCAAAGGTCATCTTTTTTATAAATTAATTAATTAGTTAATTTTAATAATACCAAGGCTGCAAACAGTCCTCAAATTCAGAGTTGTCAAGTAGGTCAAACAGGCTGCCAACTCATTTAAGCGGCCCCAAGACTGCATGCCCAGTTCAAGTTCATTGTGAAGAACTGCCTGAAACAGTTGGAAACTACCACGCCGTCTTCTGTGTATAACAGCTACATCATGTCGCCCAACCCGTTGACCTGTTTAGCACCTTGCTGGGTAGATGGGCTGGGTTGTTGGAGCACAGCCACCATCCAATCCTATTAGCACACTGGCCCTGTTCATTGTTGCACTTTTTTCTGTCCCTGTCTAGAATTATATGTTCTTTCCACATCCTGGGGTGAGGGGTGTGCAGGGTAGAAGCTGGGAGTCCTGGATCTCCTGACTTCAAAGGAACTATTTGACCTGACAGCTTCAATCTCCTCATTTTACAGAAGAGTTAAATGAATCTAAGAAAATTTAAACTGTCCACTATTGAAACACCCACTTAGTTTTAGAAAAAGAATTTAGAACTCAGGTCTCCAAGCTCGTGTTCCTTGTTTTGCTAGAAATTGAAACCCTTGAGGGTTTTTTGTATTTATGCCTTTATTAACAGAGGGACAACGTGAGATAGCATCCAAGGGTATGAGTTCTGGAGTGAGACTACCCAGATTCAAGCCTGCCTACTATGTGCTAATTTTTGGACCATGGCCACAGTCATTTCACTTCTCTGTTTCTCCATTTCTTCTGTCAAGTAGGTACAATGAAACCATCTCCTTCACAGATCTGTTGTACAAGCACAGAATATGCAACCTTATGTGGAACATTATAAGTTTTCAATAAAAGTTAGCTACTATCATTCAATGAATAATTCATTCAACCTTAACAATTATGTATTTGGTGCCTCCCATATGCCAGGTAATATTGTAGATTCCAGGGACAGAGGGACTGATAAAAAAGGCACCATCGATACTCTCTAGCCCCTCTTTACCCCACCACTCCACACAGAAAAAAGTAAACAAATAATCACATGAATCCATCTCCAATAATTACTGCTATTAGTTTTAATTAAAAAATAAAGGAAAGGAGGAGAATGGCAAGGGTCAAGCATGCAGAAGTAGATTATGCAGGCCCCATTAAATTCATGAATGTCATTAAAATTCTGGATTTTGATGTGTGCAATAAGAAGCTTTTATGTTTTGAACTGTAGGTATTTCTAATACAATGTGATAAGAGAGTTTTTAAAAAGTTTTGAATTCAGGAAAATTCATATTGAAATAGCATGATTCATGGAAAAAAAGTACAGATCCCCAAAACCTATGCAAAAAGATCAAAACTAGCAAGCATCCATTTTTAATGAAAATATTCACAAAAATAAACTACTGATTAATAAGTAACCCTACAAATATAACATTATACTCTAAGAAAAAAGAAGATAATATGATAGCATGAACATAGGTAAGGATCTACCTATTTAGAGAAAGAGAAAGACGTGCACAAAAGTGTGGAAGAAACACAGCACACTATGATAGAATTTGTGTTCAGTGAGAGCCTAAGAAAGAACAGAATGTGGGCCTGAAAGAAATGGGTATCATATTCCACATTGCATCCCTCTGTGGCTCCTGTTAACTTCTGCCTTATTACCATATTTTGCATTTAGCTGCCATTTGTTTGGTGCAAACTATTTATGTGTTGAGTAACTGGATTATGAAACAACATATAGTGGTCCTCCTTTATCCATAGTTTTGCTCTCCAAGGTTTCAGTTACCTGTAGTCAACTGGAGTCCAAAAATTTTAATGAAAAATTCCAGAAATAAACTATGTATAAGTATTAAATTATGTGCTGTTCTGAGTAGCATGACAAAATCCCACTCTGTCCCACCCAGGCCATGAATCACCCCTTTGTCCAGCCTGTAGACACCACCTGCCCATTAGTCACATAGCAGCCATCCTGGTGATCAGATTTGCTGTTGCAGAATTGCAGTGCTTGTGTTCAAGTAACCCTTATTTTACTCAATAATGGCTACCAAAGTGCAAGAGCAGTGAGGCTGGCTGTTTTGGATATGCCAAAGAGAAGCCATAAGTGCTTCCTTTAAATGAAAAGGTGAAAGTTCTCCTCTTAATAATGAAAGAAAGAAAAAAAAAATCATATGCTGGAGTTGCTATTGTAAGAATGAATCTTCTATCTGTGAAATTGTGAGGAATGAAAAAGAAACTCCTGCTAGTTTTTCTGTCTCACCTCAAAGTGCAAAAGTTATGGCCACAGTGTGTACTAGTGCTCAGTTAAGATGGGGAAGGCATTAAATCTGTGGGGGAAAGACATAAACAGGAAGTTTTCCGATTAATGGCAATCAGGTTCGATACTATCCGTGGTTTCAGGTATCCACTGGGAATCTTGGAATATGTTCTCTGTGGGTAAGGGGGACCATTGTACTTTCCATGTTCCATTCACATCTCTCTCTATTTACCAATCACTTTTAAGCTAATTTCCCCACATTACGTACACACATTCTAGCATAACAGACAGAGGGGAAATGAAATAGGTGGATGAGAATTTCTAGATTACTCTGGTAGGGGACCACAACTCAGATTTTAGACACTTTTGACTTCTAAGGGGAAAGGGAAGCTTGAACCAGAATGATGGCAATAATGATGAATATAGCCAGATAATATAAAAAAACACTATGATATACAGTAAAAAGATACTTGTTTCCAAAAATAACCTTAGATGTCAATGCTCTCTAGAATCTGAGTTTTGATACCACACTTCCCAAAAAAAGTGTAAAACAAAAATTTCATGGAACAGGAAGGCAGAAATACAAACAAATGATTTATACTAGAGTAGGTTTGGGAAGTCAGAGTACCTGCCACCTACCTTGTCTCATCATGTTTATCTCCCCATCTGAACTGTATATGCCCTAAGATTAATATGAGTATGGGAAGAAACATTGAAAAAATGGAAAATTCAAGAAATTTAAACACTTTGAAAGTTAATGTTAACAGGTTAAATTTGAAAACAGAAGAAGTAAATATGCCCATTATGCTTACACAAGCTTATTGAAAATATAATAGGTGCCAATATTCTCTGAACTCCTAAAATATTGTTACCACAAACATGATGCAGTTCACATTAGATATTTGACTGTAAACATTAAAAATAAATTTCTTAAATAGAAATCACAGTTTTGTGATTTAAACTCTATTGTCTAAATTAGTACTATTTAAAAGAAAATAATGTAAGCTGTCAATGTGAACTCCATATGGAATTTTAATTTTCTAGTAAGCACATTAAAAAAGTAAAAATAAGTAAAATTAATCTTAATAATATATATTTATTTGGCCTAATGTATCCAAAATATTATCATGTCAGCAAGTAATGAATATAAAAAGTAAGATATTATACATTTATTTCTTTGTACTAAGTCTTTGATATTCAGCATATAATTTAAAAGTAGAGTACATTATGATTACAAATTGCCCAATTTTAAATAAATAGTTTCTTATAAATAGTGGTTTCCATACTGGACAGTGTAGGTCTAAATTAACTTTACATGACCATTATTTTGCAAGAATGAAAAGATGCAATACAATATGTATTGTTTATGTTTTGGTCAGTATCTAACAGTTGTAATCCTTCAGACAGTAGAAAAATTTTCATACCCTGTTTTATTTACTTATTTTTTTAGAGCACTTATACAATACTTTCAGAGTCTAACTTTTGGACACTCCCCATCTTGCATCTTATCTCAAGTATGGATCATTGCTCCCACATGAAATGTTTAAATTTGAATATTTGTGAAGAATGGATTACACATTTTTATTATGTTAAACATAACTAAGGAAGCAGTGAACTGGATTGTAGCTGACTAGTTGACAGAAGTGCCATGTTTTATGGACATTTAATTAAACACGTATTGATTTTGGTTTTAGTTCTACTGTTACGGAGGCCTTATATATATTTTCTGGCTTCTAATATTTTTGGCCCTAGGAAAGAAACCTCATGGGCTCTGAGCATTGTGCCCCTAACTGCCAAATGTGTAAACACCCTGGCTCAAGCAGCATTTTCCCTACGCCTGCTTGCAAATTGTAGGAATGCTTCTATTACTTTAGCTCTTAGTGTAATTGTCACTTACAACAGAGTTTTGCTAGCTTAAGTTTTACCATCAGGATCTCTTGTTTGCTTTTTTTCACATTGGCATAATTTGCCCTTATTTATTTATTTATTTGACTGTTCATTTTATATTTCTGATTTTAGAGAGACAGATATTGTGCCTCTTTCTTATCTACTGTATAATTAAGGACCTAGTACATTATAGAGAATGAACAGTAGATTAAGTGAACTTAAAAAATGTTTGCTATAAGGAAAAGTTGAAAGCTTATTTTCCCTAAATGCAGAGTAAATATTATCCATCTGATGGGTATCCAAAATTTCTCTGAGCTGTGCACCATCTACAAAGCCATTCCCCACGTATCCAGTGTTTCTACTATAGTAAGACTAGAGAAGCATTTTTTTTTAATTTTAAATTTATAAAGCTTTATAATTATCTGACATTTTACCAGTAAAGTACATTTCAGTAAGATTATTTACTTTTACATTTAGCAATTTATTTTGTTTTCTTGGGTGGTCTGAATCTGTCTATTCTTTAACTTCAAGGACTTTTTTGCTTTTTAAAATTTTTCTTTTTTCTTTACTCTCCACGTTTATGTTCTTAATCCTGGTCTGTTTTGCTCCCCATAGGGGATATTTGACAATGTCTGGAGATATTTTTTTCTTATCATATTGGGTATGGTAGAGCATGCTACTGTCATCTATTAAGTAGAAGAAAAGGGTGCTGCTAAAAATCTTAAAATGCACAAAATAACTTCCCTGATTCCTAAGATTTCTATAGCGGCTGATGTTGTAAAATCCTATTCTAACTTAATAGTTCTCTTTAAAATAGTAATCTGTGTTCTTGCCTTAAAATGAATTTATAAAATCTGCTTTTGTTTATAATACACCTTTTACTTCATTGTAACTAATATTTTTTCAAGTCTGTAAAAAACTTGATAGTCAATAAGTTGAATAACAATGACCATTTAGCAATATGATTCTTTTAAAGTCTTTACCCTCTGTTTCTTTAACTGTTGGCAGATATAATTAATGTTTTGATGAATATCATCATGAATTTTATTAATTAAATATATCTTTGTTGATCTATTCTATAGGTCCCTTTAGATGGAATATAATACAGCAGAAGCCTTTTCATCAAAAGGATTAATGCCTGTGTTATCATTTCTGCAATAAAACAGAAAGCCAAGTGGTGGAGGCCACAAACACTTCAAACCTGGATTCCACAATTCTACATTAAGTGCTGGAGTTTTTATCACTCTGCTGCAGGAAAGCTTTTGCCAATGCTTACAAGGAACTGTTTATCCCTGCTTCTCTGGGTCCTGTTTGATGGAGGTCTCCTAACACCACTTCAACCACAGCCACAACAGACTTTAGCCACAGAGCCAAGGGAAAATGTTATCCACCTTCCAGGGCGACGGTCACATTTCCAACGAGTTAAACGTGGCTGGGTATGGAATCAATTTTTTGTGCTGGAAGAATACATGGGCTCCGAGCCTCAGTATGTGGGAAAGGTAATGGCGTGTTTCTTTTGACAACCACTTGATAGGAAGGGGGAATAAGCATTGTGTATTGTGTATGGATGTTTTGCACAGGAGGTGAACAAACCAGTGACTAGAACACTGGCATTGAAATCCAAGAGACCTGGTTTATCTTCCTGACTCGATGGCCCTGGTAAGCTTTGGAATATCATTAATCCCCTCTTTGCTTCAATTCCCTCTGATTATTTTGATGAAAACAGTATATTTTTTGTTTCTATCTTTGACATTCTTTGCTGAAGACTTGAAGTTAAATATGCAAATGTAATTAATTATAATTATAAGCATAGTATAAGGGTACTTATAGCATATTATTGCTCACAGCCAAACTGGAATTGTTTACCAACAAAAAACACAGAGAACATTCACCAGGCATAAATATTGTAAACTGATATTGGTATTCTTAAATAACCAGGATGTGTTCTTTCTCCATTCCCCTTAAAACATGACATACCATTTTTATTATGGTTCAGAAGTGTTTGATTTATCTTGCTTATGCTTTATAAATAATTTCTTTATTACATGTTTCACAACCTATTTATAAAGGTATTTATGGCTAAAGTAATAAATGTTGGAATGCAAATATATACACAATCTTCAGCACAGCATGCAATTTTTAAATCTTACTGCAAGTTTATAGAAATTTAATTTTTTATGTAAAACTGTTGATGGCAACTTATGTTTTGCTGCTTATTTTTCTTTCATACAAATTTTCACCCATGTCTAGAACAGATAGAACTTATCCATTACTCCAAAAAAGTTTTTTCCCCAAAAAAATAATTTTTAATTTATTTTGATTTTGTGAATTCGTTTCTAAATTTTCTAAAATATTTTTTTCATGGGCTTTATTAAAAACATATATGCTTGAGAACAGTTTAAACTAAATCCAAAGGCAGAAATGGAAAACCATAGTAGGAAGAGTATTTGGAAATGAACACAGAAGATTACAATTCTTGACCATTATATCCCCTCAGCTTTCTGGAAAAAAAAAAACATGATGGGTGTTATGATTCCAA
This sequence comes from Cheirogaleus medius, assembly GCA_008086735.1. Classification (NCBI taxonomy): domain Eukaryota; kingdom Metazoa; phylum Chordata; class Mammalia; order Primates; family Cheirogaleidae; genus Cheirogaleus; species Cheirogaleus medius. Next base: position 15,607,141 of record VBSM01003039.1, read on the forward strand.
CCTTAAGTCAAAGGAAGCATATTCATTCGAGATCTAAATTCTTTGTACAACATTTATTTTTGAAATTTGCCTTGTGGAAATGTATTTAAAGGATATTGAAGGATTCAGTGAAGAAGGTCTTTCAATAGAAACTTCATTGAAAACAAACATACAGCCAGGGTTGCCACTAAGTCATACAGGGCCTCAGGCAAATATTATTTTGCAGGGCAATTATCTACATATAAAAATTGAATCACCCCACATCAGTCTGTGAGTACCATTCTGGCAGTCCAATTTCCAGGATCTTACCAAAAAAAGAAATACAGTGCCCTTAAGCAGGACCTATCTCTTCCATAAGGTGCCTACTAGGAATCAGGGTGTGGGCATGTGGCCCTGGTACAACCCCATACTGAAGTCCCTGGAGCTCCACAGAGCACCTGTGAACCCACAGGTTGTGTCAAAGTGAGCCCAAAATGAGAAAAATGGATGCTGAGGCCTATACACTTCTAGCCCAGACCAGGGAGCCCTGATCAGAATTCCGTTCTCAGGCTGCTCACAGACAGCCAAGGCCACAGGAAGGGTCTTAGAAAATATTGAGGAAGACATTCCAAAGTATAAAAGTCCTCTGAAATTCTTGCACAAAGCTTCTGCTTATATAATTCTTCAATATAATCATGGAATATAATAATCACTAAAAATTTCTAGGTAAGATAATTTCATGTAGTTCTGGTACACTTGTTTCTTTTGATTTAATTTAACATAGGATGGAGTTTGAAATCCAAGATAAATGGAAGGACAACATAGCTCTAAAATTCTGCTTCATATATAGTAATATTAATTATCTCAATCAACTCTGTTTATGATAGAAACTATACATCACATTGAGGTTCCTGGCAAATGCCTGAAGAGAAGATATTCTCTGTATTTGTTTGTTTGTTTGAGACACAGTCTCACTCTGCAGTCCCAGCTGGAGTGCAGTGGCATGATCAAAGCTCATTACAACCTCACAGTTTTTGGCTCAGATAATCCTCCTGTCTCAGCCTCCTAAGTAGCTAGGACTACAGGTATGTACCACCAAACCAAGATAATTTTTTTTTTTGTATTTTTGTAGAGAAAGGGGTCTCCTATGTTGCCCAGGCTGGTCTCGAACTCCTAGGATCAACCGATCCTCCTGCCTTGGCCTCCCAAAGTACTGGGATTATAAGCTTAAGCCACTAAGCCCAGCCTATTCTTTGTTTTTGATTTAAGCAGATCCATAGACTTTAGTTTCTAGATTTGGAAGTGATAAAGATGGCATTAAGTTGAAAAATTAATGAAACTTACTTTTATTTGACCCTAGATAGGGTAGTACTTCACCTCCTGGTGGAAATAAGAAAAAAAATCTGTGAGATTGCTTATGTAAATTTTTGTCTGATACTTTGAAATTCCACCTTTGTTATTGCTGTGAAAGTATGGAATTCATCCAGTTCATTTAAAAGTATTTATAAATATGATTACAAAGATATTACTTTACTCCAGTGAGAATGGCTTTCATCAAAAAGTCCCAAAACAATAGATGCAGGCATGGATGTGGAGAGAAGGGAACACTGTTGGTGGTACACTGTTGGTGGTACTGCAAACTAGTACAGCCACTATGGAAAATAGTATGGAGATATCTCAAAGAACTAAAACTAGTCCTACCATTTGATCCAGCAATCCCACTATTGGGTATTTACTCAAAGGGAAAAATAATTGTTTTATCAAAAAGACACATGCACTCAAATGTTTATAGCAGTACAATTCACAATTGCAAAAATGTGGAATCAACCCAAGTGACCATCAATACATGAGTGGATTAATAAAATGTGGTGTATGTATACTATGAAGTATACCAAGCCATAAAACAAAACAAAACAAACAACAACAACAACAAAAACGATGAACTTACACCTTTTGTAACAACCTGGATGCAACTGGAGACCATTCTTCTAAGTGAAGTATCACAAGAATGGAAAAAAAAATACCACATGTACTCACTATTAAATTTGAACTAATTGATCAAAACCCATGTGCACTTATAGTAGTAAAACTCAATGGAAACCAGGGAAGAGGGAGGAAGGGATGGGTAAATTCACACCTAATAAGTACAATACACACTATCTTGGTGTTGGGCACACTTATAACTTTGACTCAAACTGCACAAAACCAAATCATGTAACCAAAATGTTTGTACTCCCATAATATTCTGAAATTTTAAAATAAACAAATGAGTATTTATAAAAATAACAAATAGAAAATTTATAGGCTGTACTGAGAACATGGACTAGAGACTAGTAGGGTAGATTAAGGAAAAACAAAATCTAGAAAATCTAGACATAGAATTCCTCCATGTTTTGTCTTGTAGGACAGTCAGGATGAGGATACTCCACAGTGAAACAGAGAAGGATCTAAGTACTGAGATAAACAAAAGAGAAATTGGTTTCGACCTCTTTTAAAAGGAGAACAGGTGGATAAAGAGACATATAGGTTTATAGTTATGATTAGACTATTATATTTTTGCCATTGGACTGTAAATACCACAAGGGCAGATGTAAGTCTGGCTTATATATTAGAATGTTCCTGAGACTAGCACAGTGCCTGATGCACAGTTGACATTTAATTAACACCAGCTGAGTAAAGAAATAAATAATGTTGAATCAAATTCCTCGGTTTTTAAACATTCATCTAGCATGCTCAAAGTATTTTATATATATATATGAGTTTTACATAAATAAATGTGTAAAGAATAAAAAATTTGATTAAAAAGTGATGGATACTTCAATTATCTAGATTTGATTAATATACATTGTATGCCTATATCAATACATCACATGAACCCTATAAATACATACAACTATTATGTACTGATAATAATTAAAAATAAAAATTTAAATTTATTTTTAAAAAGGAGTAAGTCTAACATCTAACTTATTATTACATTTAAACAGCATTATTTCCACTGGTACATGGCTCCACACTGGTAATGAGTAATGAAAACCCATAGTTCTTAAACAATGTATGTTTCTAATGCAAATGAAACAACAGTTGCCAAGATTTCTTTTCCACAAGGAAACTAATTAAAATTTAATTAACTCTGTCTTGATGCTTCTAGATTTGAGAATAGAAATATGATAACATGGGGACCAATTCAACCCATTATATGAGTGAGTAAAAACATATATAAGTATATCGATATTTCTGCTCTTTCTTGAAGGGCTTTTAGACTGCTCACAGAAAAGTGAATTACTATAAATAACATAGAACTCAAGTCTAAGGAAAAAGACAAATGCAAAAGTGCCAAGCCCAGTAATCAACTAACTGCAGCTTAAAACTTGCACAATTGAAAATCCAAGTATAACTTTTGACCCCCCAGAACTTAACTACTAATCCCCTGCTATTGACCAGAAGCCTTACCAATAACATAAATTATGAATTAACACATATTTTGTATGTTATATGCATTATATACCATATTCTTACAATAGAGTAAACTAGAGAAAATAAATGTTAAGGAAATCATAAGGAGAAAAAAATATGTTCACTTTTTATTGAGTGGAAGTGAATCATCATAATTGTCTTCACCTTTATCGTCTTCACATCATGTAGGCTGAGGAGGAGGAACAAGAGGAGGGCAAGAGACAGTTTTACTGTGTCAGGAGTGGAAGAAGTGAGACAAATCTGTGTATAAGTGACCCCCACTGTCCAAACTTGTGTTGTTGAAGGTCAGCTGTACTATCTTGAACTTCAAATCTGACTTTCAGTCTTCTCGCAGAAAGATCATATATGGAAAAAATTAATTTGTATAATTCCCATTATTGAAAACTCCACTATTTTAGAGAAAAATTAAATTTTCTACATTCAAATCTAAAATTGCCCTCATAGAAATTTGTAAAGGGGACCCTGATTTACTTACTGGACAGAAGCCTCAATGATCATTATATTTAAAGGAACAGATTCTATTATTGACAACCTTTCAAAAAAGACAAAACTGTGATATTGCTTATAATGATTATTAGGTTGTTAAATATGAAAAGTCTGATTTCAAATAAAAACTGTAGTTTATTATATCTCAAACAAAATACAGTACAATTAATCAAAGTATCTTAAAGGTAGCTTGTTTATACCAGCAGACAAGAAGGCTGGAGAACAAGTGGCAGTAAAATAATGAAAGGCAGTTTCCATAGGGTGTTGAGAATTGAATAATTTTCCTTGCAAGAAGTGGTCCAAAGTGGAAGAAGTGGTAGTCAGCTGGTGTAAGATTTGGTGAATACGGTGGATGACAGAGAGTTTCCAAGGCCAGCTTCTCTAGTTTGAGCAGCATTGTTTGTGCAACGTGAGGTTGAGTGTTGTCTTGCAAGAGGATTGGCCTGTCTCTACTGACGAATCTCAGCTGCTTAATCGCGAGCATCCTCATCATTTCAATTGGTTGCAATAGACATCCGCTGTAATCAATTGACCAGGTTTCATGAAGCTGTAGTGGATAATACCAGCGCTGGACCACCAAACAAACACCATTAGCTTTTTTTGGTGAATATTCAGTTTTAGACTGTGTTTGCATTTCATCATTATCCAACTATTGTGCCAAACACTCGTGATTGTCAAAAAGAATCCATTTGTCATCACATGTAACAATATAGTATAGAAATGCTTTGCCTTTATGTTGTGACAGAAAAGAAAAGCAAGCTTTGAGATGATTTCTCTTTCGACTCACTTTTAATTCATGGAGTACTCATCTATCCAGCTTCTTTACCTTGCTGATTTGTTTCAAATGGTCCAATATTATTGGAAAAGTAATGTCAAACCTTGCTAATTCATGCATAGGTTGAGATGGATTTGCTACCATTACAGCTTTCAATTCATCATTATCCATATTGGTCTCAGGTTGCTTATAGGATAACAGACTTAAACCTAAGGCATGAAACCTTAAGAATCTTAGAAGAAGATGTTGGGAAAACCCTATCAGACATTCCTGTAGGCAAAGAATTTTTGAGGAAGACCCCCAAGGCAATCACCGCAGCATCAAAAA
>VBSM01003039.1:15612263-15635335 GCA_008086735.1 Cheirogaleus medius
AACTTTTCAAACCACCAATGTACTATGTGTTCATTAGCCACATCCTTCCAAAACACTTCGTTGATATTTCAAGCTGTCTGTGCTGCACTGGTTGCACAATGGAATTCATATTCGAAAATGACATAAATTTTTGACTTATCCACAAAAATTGCTCTAAAAAAATTTAAAAGGTAATCACAAGCCAAATCATGTGTTTGAAAGACTGAGGATGTACCTTCATGATAAAAATAAAACAAGTGACAAAGTGAAATGCCAGAGATATCAACTGTCAAACTTAGTACTTAAGGAAATTGGACATTTCATACTTAATCACCTAATATTATTATTTACTTTCTATTCAAAGAAATCACAAGGGTATCTAGAGGTAAAGCCAAGCATTCCTCAATTAACATTTTGGATTTGCTACAATACCTGGGTTAGTATAAGGTTCCACCCTGTAAAGTAAAGAAATTCATTTGATCTGCAAAGATTTTTAATTCAGATGTTACCAGTTGGCTCAAAGTAACCAAAAGCAAAAAAAGTGTATTATCATAGACACTCACATACAAACGCATAAGTGTGTATACATATACACTCAATAAGTTGGATGCTTACACCAATATAGATAATTGTATGCCTAGATAATTCTATGCTTATGAAGTTTTGTCTTAACCTCAAAGCTGTAGCAAGAAAATGCTACCTATTTTATCCTCAAAGAGTAATTTAGGAAACTGAGTTGTCATTTCAGATAAATCGTAGTTAGCAGCAATTCTTAAATTTAATTCTTAAATCTAATTTGTTTAAAAGGGCAAAAAGATATATAAACTCTAGTTTCAGAAGCATCCATTTATTGAACATATTTTTGGTGAAGAATGCATTATGACTTGAGATTAAGCCTTGTGAGGATGAATGTTAAGTACGAAAGTCTCTAGATTGCAATTATTAAAGGTAAGCTTTATTGAGAGCTTCCTTTGGGCACTGTTTTAATTGCTTTACAGACGTAAACTTATATAATCTTCAAAACAGCAGTGTAAGGAATATTACCATAGTCCTGTTTTACATATCAGAAAACTGAGGCACACAATAATAACTTCCCCATGGCCCAATGCCCAGTGAATGCTGAAGTAACATGTTAAGACAGGTAGTCTAGCTGCGTTGCACCAGAAAATACCACAGTTTATTATCCTTTAAGGCTCTTAAGTACTAATAGTAATTTCAATATTGTCTCAAAAGTACTATAACAGAGATATTATTAGAGGCTGTGACAACACCAGAAGGTCTATGACTATGTCCAGAAGATGGAGGAATCCAAGAAAGCCTCCACAGATGATGAAGCACCTGAGTTAAGTCTTGAAGAATGATTTGATTTTTCCAGAAGAGGTAGTCTGAGGAAAAGTTTTTATAAGCACTGAAGCTTGAAATGTCAAAGTGAGCCTAGGTAACCATATTTCAGCATTGTCAGAGAATTCAAAGCCAACTGGTTAGAGTAGGCAAAAATACAAAGTGTGGAAAGGCTCAATTCTGATACCAAAATGAGTAGTATTTGTTCTTAAAGGTGTTAAGACCCACAAAACTGTCTTGTTTGGGGTTTAATATCAATGGAATTTCATTTCTAGAATTATCACTCAGACAACCAATTAAAAGATGCTTGGGCAGGAAAACAGGTGTAGAGATAGGGAGCATCTATAGGAGAAGATTGTAAGAAGCTTGCATAGGATCTAATGAAGGAAATGAGGTATTAAAGTTGCAGTTTTTTAAAATTTCAGAATATCACAGGTGTACAAATGCTTTGGATACATATATTGCCTTTGCACCACCAAGAGTCACAGCTACAAGAGTGCCCATCCCCCATATAGTGCACCCGCACCTGTTAGATGCGAATTTACCCATCCTCTCCTTCCCCCACCTACCTGCCCCACACCTGGTGAATGTTACTTCCATATGTGCTGATCGATTAGTACCAATTTAATGGTGAGTACATGTGGTTGGTTGTGTTTCTGTTCTCGTGATACTTCACTTAGAAGAATGGGTTCCAGCTCCATCCAGGATAATACAAGAGGTATTTCGCCATTTTTTTATGTCTAAATAGTACTCCATGGTATACATGTACCACATTTTATTAATCCACTCATGTATTGATGAGAACTTGGTTTGTTTCAAATCTTTACAATTGTGAATTGTGCTGCTATAAACATTTGAGTGCAGATGTCTTTATTTTAAAATGTCTTTTTTTCCTGTGAGTAAATGCCCAGTAGTGTGATTGTTGGATCAAATAGTAGTTCTACTTTTAGTTCTTTAAGGTATCTCCATATTACTTTCTGTAGAAGTAGTACTAGTTTGCAGTCCCACCAGCAGTGTATGAGTGTTCCTATCTCTCCATATCCACGCCAAACATTTATTGTTTTGGGATTTTTTGATGAAAGCCATTCTCACTGGAGTTAAGTGATATCTCATTGTGGTTTTTTGGTTTTGTTTTTGTTTTTTTACTTCAGCATATTACGGGGATACAAACGTTAAAGTTATGTATATTGCCCTCCCCTCCTCTCCCCCCTCGAGTCAGAGCTTCAAGCGTGCCCATCCCCCAGATGGTACGCATCGCACTCATTATGTATGTATATACCCATCTCTTCCTCCCCCCTCTACCTGTTCATTGTGGTTTAGATTTGCATTTTCCTCGTGATTAGAGATGTTGAGCATTTTTTCATGTGTTTGTTTGCCATTAGTCTATCTTCTTTTGAAAAGTTTCTCTTCATGTCCTTCGCCCACTTTTTGATAGGGTTGTTTGATTTTTTCTTGCTGATTTTTCTGAGTTCTATAGAGTTGAAGATTTGAAAGGTAGAGAGATTAAAAAGAATTCAAGATCCATTGGTCATGGGAACATAAAGTATGAGACAGATTAGAGAAAAATTGTAGAGGAAAACACTATAGAAATTAGTGGATAATTGCATATAAAGAGTAAAAGAAAAAGAGAAGTAAAAATGATACAGATTTCTGACTTCTGTTTTATTAAGATCCTTTATAGATTTGGGACTAGAATAAGAGATAAGATGATCAGTGATAGACATTGTATATCCTTAGTTACTTAGAAGTACTCAAGTGACTTATATGATAGATATTTAAATACATTAATCTAGTGCTCAGAACATTGTAATTGGAATACAGATGGTAGTTAAAATTACATAAGTGGGTAATCCACTCTAGAAAAAATTATACAGAAGGCAAGAGAACCCTGATTTTTAACCACTTTGGTACAGCGCTCACCCGCCGCAAAACCTTGCCCACAGCCGGCACTCATAGTCCACACGATAGTTTGTGCTGTGCATTGACGACGAATTGGTTTGCTCTTATGTGATGAGGAAAGCACTTTAAAGCACTGAAAGCTTGTTTTACTTTACAGGCAGCTTTAGGAAAATAACTATAATAACTCCTACTAAGGACTTGTTAAAAGGTCACAGATTCATAGTAACTTATTAGCTGAACATACACACTGCAACTGCAGAGATAAAAGCTATACAAGTAAAAGCTTTTGGCTATCGACTAAAGTCGATGCTCAGCTGTGCGTGTTCATCTTTGGCTGTCGACTATAGTCAACGCTCGTACCGAAGTGGTTAATTGCAAAGCCAGTGAAGAAGTATATAGGTATAATTTAGTAAGAAGTAAAAGGCAAACATTAGATAATATCATGGAAGATAAACCAGGAAAAGTTTTAAGAATAGGAATGACAAAAGATGTTAAAATCCACAGGTCTAATGAAGTCTCTGCTGCTGTTGATTAGCCCCTCAGCAATGGTTGTAGCCAGGTCAGCCCTGGTGAGTGGAAGCCCATGTTGCTAAGACTCTATATAACCCCATCCCTGCCACCATTTGCCACTTTGTTCATGAGTCCATTGGGTAATGGCAGTGGTGGCTGGTGAAAGAGGCTGACAGGCATCCACATAATGGGTCAACCTATCCACTTCATTATTAAAATCTTCCTCTGCTCATGTTACCTTTTTGTAAACATTCATCAATCTTTGCATTTTATTTGCACAGAGAGGTCTATCCATATACCTCTTCCTTACACTTCCTTGTCACTAATTTTCCAATCATGTCCTTCCAAGTCCCTGAGCATCCAGCCAAATCTTTGGCCATAGCCCTTGAATCAATACATAATCACGTCTGGCCTTTTCTAATTCTAAGCAATATGACAAACCAGGTATACTGCTCAAAGTTTTGCCCATTGAGAAAATTTCCCTTCACCACTGTCTTTCCAAGATGTCCCAGAAAGGTTGTTATACTGCAGCTGATCAATTTCTGGTGGTACCTGTCTATCATGAAGAACTATCTGTACGCCAGGTCCAACTCTTCTTTTTGTCTGTCAACTGATGCAGGAAACACATCATGAGGTCATAGATGCAAGCTGAGAGAGAGAGCACAGTGTAGCAGGAGTCAGGGACCCTGGGTATTTGGTCACTTCTTCATATAACTTACTTGTGCCTTCAGGGCCTGTTCAGGCCTGACTTTGTATATACCACTTTCACTTGATGATGGAGTAGCGCTGTGCATACTCAACTCTGGGGCTGGCTGGGCCATACAGCACCCAGTTCATGATGGCCAGCTTAGGTCACATGATAAGTTTGTGTACTATGGTTAAGTGTTCAGTTTTCACCAAGGCTCAGTAGCAGGCCATAAGCTATTTCTCAAAAGGAGAATAGATATCCAGAGAGGATGACAGGAATTTCCCCCCAAATCCTACAGGCCTGTGCTGCAGTTCTCCAAATGGAACTAACCAAAGACTCCAAACAACTTCTCTATCTACTACTGATACTTCAAGCACCATTGGATTTTCTGGATCATATAGCCTAAGTGGCAGAAAAACTTGCACAGCAGCTTGGAACCTAGTTCAGAGCCTTCTTTTGTTGTGTGCCCCACTCAAATTTAGCAGTGTTTTGGGTCACTTGATAGATAGGCCAGAGTAACACACCTGAATGAGAAATATGTTGCCTCTAAAAAAAAAAAAAATCTATGAGGTGCTGTGCCTTTTGGGAGGCTATAGGAGGGGTCACATGCAACAACTTATCCTTCCCCATAGCAAAGATATCTCAACATGCCCCACATTATTGCACCTCTAGAAATTTTATTGAGGTAGAAGGTTGTTGAATTTTTGTCGGATTCATGTCCCTTTCCCATCGTAAGTAAATGTTTTATCGATAAGTTTAGAGTAGTTGCTACTTCTTGCTCACGAGATCCAATTAGCATAATATTATCATTGTAATGGATCTGTGTAATATCTTGTGAAGGAAAGGGTGATTAAGATCCCTGTGTCCTTAATTATGACATAGAGCTGGAGAGTTAATATGGCAATGTAGTTGTACTGCTGACCTTGCCAGCAAGAGGCAAACTGCTAATGAAGGTCTTTACCAACAGAGATGGAGAACATTTATTTTCCATATCAATAGCTACATACCAGGTACCAGGGGATGTGCTAATTTGCTCAAGCAATGAAACCACATCTGGTACAACAGCTGCAGTTGGAATCACCACCTGGTTAAGCTTATGATAATCCACTGTTATTCCCCAAGGTCCATGTGTCTTCTTCACAGTCCAAATATGAGAGTTAAGTGGGGGTGAGGTGGGAATCGCCACCCCTGCATCTTTCATTCTTGGTGGTGGCACTAATCTCTGCAGTCTCTCCAAGAATGTGATATTGTTTTGGTTTATTATTATTCTATCTAAAGGAGAGTTTTGGTGGCTTCCACTTTGCCTTTCCCACCATAATAGCCCTAACTCCACAGATCAGAGAACCAGCAAAGGAATTCTGCCACCTGTTAAGCATATCTATTTCAATTATACATTCTGGAACTGGGGAAATATCCACAGAATGGATTGGAGAGCCACTGGCCCCACTGTGAGACAGACCTGAGCTAATAAACTCCATTAATTACCTGGCCTCCATAAATCCGTATGCTATCTGTTGGACCTAGTGATCATTTGGGTCTCCTGAAATTAGCATCCGTTCAGAGCCAATGTCCAAAAAGAAAAATAGAAGTAACATGATGGCTACAACTGCATTGCAAAAATAATTTGTCTATTTGAAATTTCTTCTGTATTAACACTTAATATTAAGATGACATTTTGACCCATGTGTATAACCCTTAAAACTCAAGAAAAATGCAAAGCCAATTATGTAGCTCACACCCATAATCCCACCACCTTGGAAGGCTGAGGTGAGAAGATTGCTTGCGACCAGGAGTCATGACCAGCCTGTGCAATATAGCGAGACCTCCATCTCTAAAAAAAAAAAGACAAATTAGGCATGGTGGCTCATGCCTATAGTCCCAGCTACTTGAGAGGTTGAGGAAGGAGGATTGCTTGAAGCCAAGAGTTCAAAGCTACAGTCTAGGCAACAGAGTGAGACCCTGTCTCTAAAAAAGAAAATAAATTGTATCACAAAATTATACTTTCATAGTTAATTATTTTTAATAGTTCCATTCTCTTGGTGCAATACTTATTTATCTACTTATTTACTCATTTGGTTCTTGAATCATGTAGTTTTTGAGAAAGTCTATAATGTAACTTTCCTTGTGCAATTTACTTTTAAGTGTAAGCTTTCAATATCAGAGTGATTCCTGTTCATTTGAGATTCAAGCCTCATAATACCAACTCAATCTTCATAGAAGTATGTCTCAAGCTCTGTCTAATGTGTTTCACTACTGTCATTCAGATATAATAGTCTCCTTTGAGTTGATAGAAATGGGAAAACTCACATCTTATTTTAACAATGCAGAGAATAGGAAACCTTGACATTGCTTGGTTATTTCAAACCTCATGCATTTTCTTGACTCCTGACTCTCTTACATATCTGAGAATTTTGCAATGTATTCAAGTGCCCTAAATCAAAGCTTTGCTTCTAATTCATTCTGCTGCCAAATAGGTTAACCTTGTTGCTCATCAAAGCATCTTTAGCCTTCCACTTTTTCTTTAGCAAATGCTGGAAGGAGCCATTTTAGCTATTTTTTACAGCCTTTTTAGGTAAGCCTGATATTTAAATGCACACCTGATTATTAGACATATCACTGAATTTTATAGTCTCTCTCAAAACATGAGGCTATCTTTGAAATCATCATCTTTGGCTATGATTAGATAGTAATACAGTTAAGAGGAAAATTACTTGAAATGGAATTTGAACAAAGAAATGACACAGTATACTAAAGTTCCTGTCCAATAGTCGATAACCATTGTATGCTAGTTCTCTCTCCTTTACAATTTATTTCTTGCTTGTAGTTGTTTCATAATATGCTTGTTATTTCCTAATAGCTATACCATAAAGGTTCAATGTGTTTATTTTAATTGAATTGGCAAGATCTTGAGTGGAATTCAGCTGTCTTTAAATCAATATATGAATCACTAAAGCCAGCATCTCAAAAATAACATGAAAAACATTTAAGATTTGAGCACTGTGTTTTCTTTTTCTCTTTTTTCCTTTCTTCTTTCTTCTTCTCTCTTCCTGCTCTTCTTCCATCCTATGTCTAATTAACTTTCAATGCTACTTTTTCTATTAAACACATCTCTATATTATTCATGAATGTCTGCCCGATTATAGTTACTTAAGCTAGGATAAGCTTTGATTCTAATTCCAGGCCTTATGATAATTAGCTAATGAAAGCACTTAAGCGTGTGTGTCCATCCATATGACTAACATAGTTGACTATCACATACACAAATTATATTGGCACCAGAAATATTTTAAGTGCATTTGTCACAAACCACACAGTACAATTAATGCATGTGTGTATCTGTGTGTGCATGTGTCAGAAATCCTTTCTCTGAAATATTAGGTAGATTCTTTGGAAGACAGTGTTCTCTGTGAGCTAATATTGTTGAAATTCTACAACTTGTATATTATACCAGGTAATAAGAGATAAACCCCAGTAGAATGATTTGAGAAGAATCCTGGGAAAGTCCACCTGTACAAAAAGATAAGAGAGAAAAATAGGGAGTATAAGGGTGAGCTAAATGATAATGATTTCAAATTTAATGTTCTCATCTTCTAACAACATTGAATTAATGAATATATGCCATGGTTATTCCACTCAAACCTGTACCTGAAATATGAAAATATCCTTTCAGTAAAATTTAAATGTAGTACATATATTTGAGAAACATTCTTCTTTCCTTACTTTGAAAAAAGTGAAACCACTAGTGTGGAAGGTACCATCTATATATGTTTTATTGTTCATGAGGCACAACACAATTTATTGACACTGACATTTCATCAATATACTGTATAACTAATATATGAAATTACTAATAAGAAATCATATTTTTTTACTCCTAAAATTTCCCATAAAGATTACACAAGGACATTTTCTATATGACATATATCAGTGTAACCATCTTAGAAGGGACTTTTAGTACATACTCATTATTAAAGAGTGCAGTTGCTTTTTGCTGTTTTATGTCAACTGTCAAGAACTGTCTTCCACAGTTGCATGAATGCTAGAAAAAGAAATGAAATGCTTTGATCAGAGAAAAGAAACCTTTTTTACTCACAGCACAGCAAGCAGCACAATCATCAGCATAATTGAGTCAGTTCCCATTTCCCCCAAGTAACATCGGGGCAAAGTAGGTAGGTCCAGATGGATACCATTACATGTGGAGGGTTGCATTACAGGAGAGGACCCTTGACAATTACTGTGCTTTATTTTGGAAGGAAACACTATCTTTTACTATCCAGTAAAAAATAGTGTCTGCCCTTTGCTTTGAGAGAAGACATAGCCTCAGTTTTTCAAGGTTGTATGCTATATAAATATCACTGAAAATATAGTCTTGATAAAAGAACATTCTGGGCTTTCTATACAAAACTTGTAATAACATGAGAGACCTATGATGAATTGTCTTCTGACGATATATAGTGTGTTTATTTGCTAAAGCAACACCGAAGAGTGTAGTGACTTAGTAAAGTTAGAAGCAATTTGAGTATCTTCCTCTGTCAGGTAAATGAATTGCTTAGTCAGTAGTTAAATGAGGGCTCCTTCTCTTTTTCTCTTTTGTTGTTTTTCTTTTTAAGTAACAAACAAAACAATCATATTCTCCTAGAGCACATATCCTTTTCCACTGTGAATCTTGGACTTAGAATTATAAGTATAAAGAAATGATGAATCTGAATTATGAAGTCCCAAGTCTATTCTTGGCCCTCAGTGATGTTGGTCTCTACAAATTATCTTCTCAATAAGTACATCCTTTATAGTGTACATACATGTTTTTCTCATCTAAATGATAACAGTTAGCTTATCTTTCAGCCACTGAAAGATATGAATTATATAAAAATTATATGAATAATTTTTGGAATAAATTTCTCCATAATTAAACTGATAATCTCATTCTTTAATAGTTAAGAATTACTTTTTCTATCATAAATAGTAATTTAGTATAATTAGGAATAGAATGTTTATATAAAATTAAATTTTTCCTTATTTTTGTAAGTATTCAGTGTTATTGAATTTTGAAATAACATGAGACAATTTGGAAAGAGTTACATGATTTTATGATATTTTCAGGCATCTACCATAAAGAATATGAGAGTGTAATTCAAAATGTTGTTTTCAAAGTTAAGGGCATTAAAATAGTGCAATGATATTTTCCTGTAATATATTAAAGGCTATAAAAACAATTCTCTGTTGGGTAGACTTACACACTGAGACATGAATTGATAGCATTGGAACTGTATAGAATTGTAGCTGTGTTGACTATATCAGCTACTTTTGCAAATACTTTTCAAATTGTAACTTTTGAAGCCATCCCTAAAGAACCAGTGTTACAGCTTTAAAAAATAAATAAAACGCAAGAAAAAGCAATTTTTCCCTTTGAATAAAACAACTTTAGTATCAACTAGGAGAATATTTAAACATATCTTTCTTATCCATTACATGATCACGATTGGAGAATTCCTGAAAACACCCCTCTTTGCTTCATAGCTATTGGCATAAACAGAACGTTTTCCTTGTGCCTACAGCTGCATTCATGTAGCGCCAAAGAAGACGCACATGGAGAGTAACAATAGTTTAATTTTTCTCAAATGATTGGAGAAGCATTCTTTTTTTTTTCTTTTTAAAGAATGTGAGTTTCTGAACCTGTTTAAAACCTGAAAATAAAAATGAGATTGAAGATGATATATTAGGTGAAATATTTCTTTTCCTTCCTTCCTCTCTTTCTTTGTATATTAACAAAGTCTCTGCTTAAGAGACAGAAAGAAGGGAAAATTTAGGGAAAAAATAGAGGCTATTCTAAGAGGTTAAAAAACAGTGGATATATATTAAAAATATACTAGATTTCTCTCTAGGCAGCATCATCAAATATTTCTAAAATATCTAAATATATTTTTAAATGTGAAGGAATAGGCATTCATTGTGAATTTTTGCATACCACTTGATTCCCTAGAGGACACAGAGATGCCAGTAACATATTTGGCCACTGCCATTAAACAAGTAGAAATTCATCACTCCATGAAAATTTTTTGCAAACACACTGTGTTTTCCCTTAATTGAAAAATTATAAATATCTGGTTCTTGTGGATATTAAAACAGGAAGCCTTTTTTCATGGTTTGTAGGTAGGAGTATTAGAAAGGTGAAGAGGATAGAAGAACACCTTTTTTATTGTCCAGATATTCTGAAGAAATCCACTTATATGCTACCAATTTCCCTGTGTCTGAATAGACCAACTCCTCAGAGTTCACCTCCTTCTCTGATTCCACTCTCCTTTTTTCTCCTCTGGGAAAAAGAGGGGTTAAGATACTGAGTTCAATTAATGAATCTCAGTCACATATTTTTTCCCTACAAGTGACAAGTTCCTGAGCATCTTTGAATGTGCTTCTCTGCTTAATGGCTACCCCTGCTCATGCTATTCTTTGTTTCAGGTCAAGGAGTTCTAAGTAAATATTTTGGTCAATAAAGGAAAACTTAAACATTAACAGGAGCTTTTCAAATACAAATTTAAATCAGTGGTTGGCAAACTATGGTCTTCAGGTTAAATCCAGCCTACTGCCTGTTTTTATAAATAAAGTTTTATTGGAACACAGACATGCTTATATGTTTCCATATCGTCTATGGCTACTTTACATTACAATGATAAAATTGAATAGTTATGACAGAAACTGGATGGTTCATAAAACCTCAAATATTTACTACCTTGCCCTTTCCAGAAAAAAAATGCGCTAACCTTTTCTAACCCCTGACACAATAAGAACATTATACAGACTTCATCTTTTCATTTGTGGACATGTAGAACTCATTCAGTCCTGTCTCTGTATTGATGATTCAGGGTTTTCCAGGGCAGAAGCTGGTTGTCAGAAATGAGTCTTATGGGGAGAGGGGGAGAAAAAACAACAACAGCAGGTGCAATGGAAGAATTGTGGGCCTTTTTGTATCCACAAGAACCAGATATTTGTAATTATTCAATTAAGTGGAAACAGTGTGTTTGCACAAGTTTTTGTTGAGTGATGAAGTTCTATTTGTTTAATGGCTGAATATGTCACTAGCATCGCTTTGAGTAAATTTACCCCCTTAATATCCTTATCTGTAAAGCAGAGATGATACAAAAAGAAAAATCATAAGGTTATTATAGGGATTACTGAATCCACATATGGGATGATGTATACAGATTCTCAGCCAAGTGTCATTAATGTTGCCTATATTGCCTTCACAATTTTTTGTCCAGTGTAGAAATTGTAATATTTCTGGATGGCATGTGGGGATTTGGGCTTCACAGAAAAGTGTCTAGATTCATCAGAATGTACTTTTCAGCCCTTTGAACAAAATCATATAGGAGAAATCTGTCATGTTTTATAAAGTCAAACATAGACTCTTATTTCCACTATTATTTCTTAGTTTCTCAAGAACCTCCCAGCCTCCCAAGCATGCACATGTTGCAAGCTTTCCTTCCCTTTAATGTATCCATATCTTTGGAACAACAGTATAATATAATTTTGAACACATAGTCACAATAACTGGGGAAATTACTAGAATTCATTAATTTCATTTTGTAGAGATTACAGTGATTCCCATTATAAAGCACAGATGAAATGCGTGTATTCAGAGTTAACAATGTATTGGAGAGTCAGGTCAAAACCAAATATATTCAATATATTCCTGTGAACAAATAAATAATATCAGAACCAGGGGAACTTGTAGCACAAAATAGGTTAAATAAGTGATAATATACATAGTGGATAAAAAGATTAAAAACTTATTTAAAAGACACTACTTACTTATTCTTGGTTGCTTTGAACATTTATTTATTTTTTAATAACATCTGCCTCACTTATATTCATTACAATAAACAATGTGCAAATGAATTTTGCAATTATATGTAAATTTTAAAAATTTACATTTCATGGAAGAAATGTAAAAATGATTTCATATTTTAGAGTGCCAATATTTAAATTCAAAGTTTAGAAATGTTAGTTATATATCTTTATCAATATTTTCAAACATGCACTAATAATTTGCCAAGCATTTTTTTACTGTTTGCCTCCACCGATTAGATTGTTTTATGACATGCAAATTTTGATTAAATATCAAATTTTAGTTATTATATGGGGCATTAAATATATTTAAGAGATTATTATTTAAATTTTATCATTTGATTAGTTTTGAAGTGTAGTCATATTAATATATTGAAGGTTATGCCTTGCCTTATGATTTTTTATTTATTAATGAGCTTTATTAATGAATGGGTATTAGTAAATAAAATTTTTTAATCAAGCAATGACCAAAAGCAACCATTATGTGTATTATAGGAGGTTTAGCAGATAAAGAAAAATAATAAGAAGGAAAAGAAACAAAAGAGCAACCATTAACCACTTCAGTACGAGTGTTGACTATAGTCGACAGCTACAGATGAATGCGCACAGCCGAGCATCGACTTTAGTTGACAGCCAAAAGCTTTTACTTTTACAGCTTTTATCTCTGCAGTTGCAGTGTGTACGTTCAGGTAATAAGTTACGATGAATCTGTGACCTTTTAACAAGTCCTTAGTAGGAGTTATTATAGTTATTTTCCTAAAGCTGCCTGTAAAGTAAAACAAGCTTTCAGTGCTTTAAAGCTTTCCTCATCACACAAGAGCAAAACGGATTCGTCGTCAATGCACAGCGCAAACTATCGTGTGGACTATGAGTGCCGGCTGTGGGCAAGGTTTCACGGCGGGTGAGCGCCGTACTGAAGTGGTTAAGTTAATAATGAGATAACTGGGTAGGGGAATAATCCAATTCAATTAAGTAAAATAATTACTTACAAAAAATATTATGTACTCTTAATATGCTAAGCTTCCTGGGGGAGAGTTCAGAATAACAAATAAGATTTAGATAAATGGAAAAGAGTAGAAACAGAATTTTAAGATAAGAGTAAAATATAAATTTAAATAAGAGGGAAGAGTTGAACGTTAGCAGGAATGAAAATACAGGTTTCAATATGCACCCTTTAAGTTCTAGGCTTCAGTAGTATAGATCTACAAAATCAGGTCACTTCTACTTGCTATTTTCCAGTCCCTATATACCAATTGAGCAGAATGTCTAGTCCTTTCCCAGGTGGCTTGCACTTGTCATAAATAAGTTTTCCTCGCAGCTGCCTCTACAGGGAGTGAAGTGCTGACTGCAGCAACCCACTCTTCATTGTCCAAGGCCTACCTGGCCTTGCAGTGCAAGTCTCGGCTGATTTTCCAAGGCTAGAGTTGCTCTTCATGCAGCAAGGGAAGAGGTGCTTTCTTCTAGTAATTATCCAGTTGGGTATACTGTTACACACCTGGTATCAGGGTGAATATATTAATAGCATCTATCTTTACATTCAAAATATTCCATTAAATGATAAATTATATGGCCACCTTTGTGTGTACATCATTTAGAAACCTTTCTGGGCCCCAAAGGCTGTGACTATATTGTTATAACTATTAAATCACACACCTGCGTGCAGCTATTTTTCCCAGGGAATGCCAATTGAGGTCTGGAATTAACTGCATTCTAGGCTTAAAACAGTATCACTCTCCTGTGGTCTAGTCTTGGTTTTAACACAGGATTTCTTTTCTATCATTGTGGTGACTTTTTTCTTAGGGGTCCCTGTTATCCTCTAACCATTTGGCCTCAGTGAGGGACTCTACATACATTGGGCATATATAATCACATTAATAGTCTCCACATTACTGCCAGAAATTGTTCTGCTCTTGCATAGACTTTAGATGAAATAGATACTTAGAGGAAACATGAAATCCAACTACAACACTTAATATAAACTAAAACATGAGCACACCCAAGTAAAGGACAAGAGTTTGAAAAGTAAATCTGGTTGTTAAGTTCTAGCCTTATTTGATTATCCTGATACTCTTGGAAACTACTTCAGCCATTCAGAAATGGCACAAGATGATTTTTGACAACAATTGAAGATTATGGTTGTGGACTATAAAAGAATTTCCTTGGTGTTAAAGAAATAAGGACTTAGGCATAAAAACTATGGCTTTGGTACAAGGCTCAGGAATGATAAGAATTGGATATATTTGAAAATAGCTGTAAAAGGTGGCGTGATAGAGTAAATCTAAGAAGTGAACTCTAAAATTAGTAAAGATCACACCTATCACTTAGTATTTTCTGATTTCTATGTGGAGAGTATTCAAGTATTATTAATTCTCTCAGCACCCCCAAGAGGGAAGTGCTATTGTTTTCTGCATGTTAAGGATAAAAAAAAGTGGAGGCATAGGGAAGCTCAGCCATTTGTCACAGGTCACTCATGAAATCAGAGAGCTGAAGTCCAAAACCAAGTCTTCCTGGCTACAAAGCCAGGTTAGCAGCCACTGCGATACTAGAGAGCTGTACCTGCATAGCGACGATAACATTTTGACAGTGTCTAATATGCTTCCTGGCACATAAAGCATGTTAACAGAAAGTAAAGCAAGCTCCCAAATGAGACCTGGCTGTGGGTGAAAGCTCCAGGAAGGCACGTAGCATCACACACATTATTCATTCTCATGATGTCACTTTCAAGGAGCTACAGAGATAATGTTGAATGGGTTATAACTGGAGACATATGTTAATTCAGTCCCTGAAGAAGGGCATCACAATTACTCAATTACCGGATAAAGAACAGCTGAGGGAGTTTATGTTTCGGAGTAAATAAAGAGCTTCAAAACAGCAAGACTTATAAAGCACCACTCCAAATATTTTTAGCAAATCAGAAACATATAGAGTGGCACTTCAGACATTCTTCTTCACTTATCTGGGATGATTAAAAAGGGAAAAGAAAAAGAAAACTAAGAGAGATTCTCAGTATTCTTAAATGGAAAAAAATAAATATATAATAATTCAATAAGCAAATGTATTGGGGAAAAGACGACTTTCTTTTAGCATCTATTTGCTAATAGCATCTAGATACTATTTTCTTTTAGCATCTATTTTAAAATATGGTATATTTTAAAACATTCTTACCACATAAATGTTAGATGTCAAAATATACAATAGTACATTCCTAAGAGGTTTTGAACTCTGCTTTGAAAAGCCCCTTGGTTGAAACTGTTCCTGTTAGTTTTTTTTTTATTTTTTATTTACTTTCATGATAAAGAGTTTAAAAACTAATTGCTATGCACCAGCAAACTTAAAGATAAATTTAACAAATGTATAAATTTGTATTTTTACCAAAGAGATTTCATAACACTTGACAAGAAAAGTTATGTGGAAAACAACAAATGCATATACCATTTGTCAAAACAAGTTTTGAGTACAATCTATTGATTGTTAAGCAAAAACAAAAAGAAATCTTGCAAATCAAAACCAAATGAGTAAAATACAGCACCTTAGTGTGTGTGCGCCACAAAACAAGTGAAAATTAAATTTCAGGTCTGTGCCTCCACACAACTGGTTAAGCAGCATCATAAATAGAAGGGAGATCAGACCGAGGCAGGGTGAGATGTCATAGATGAGCAGTTCTCGAGAAAATATTCACAAACACTGGCTGAAAGAAGAAGATAATCACACGTAGTTTTAGGTTGCCAGTTATGCTCATCCATGTGAAACCAATAAATTGTAAAATACCACAGCAACAAAACTCCCATTCCTTTATTGTTGTGAAAAAATGTGGGGGAAATGTAGCAGAAATACACTTGAGGCAAGATTATGAAAGAGGAAAAATATCCAAGAAAAATAAAATTTAATGGATAGCATTGGTGGTTTTTACTAGGGCTTTGTGTGTGCAGGACAAAGTGCTGAAGGCTTTTCACACATCACTTCCTTTGGTCCTCACTGGATTTTGACCAAGGGGTTGTGAAATGTATGAAACTGTGACCCACGTGTTCAAATCCCAGAGCACCAATTCAGCTAAAAGAAAATATTCCCTGTAACAAGAGAAATGACAAAGTAGTTAAACTGTTTACTTTCAGTTCTTGGAGATGATGAAGGAAACACACAATGCCCAAGTAATGGTTCTTTAAAATCTTATTATTTTATTTCTCATGTCATCTATGTGCTTTACCAAAACATCTCTTTCCAAACTACACCCTTCCCTATATCTGAAAAGTGTTTTCCAGTTCTTATTTTCATCTATCATCTTTCTTCCATCTCCTTTTGGTCTTATTAGACTTCACAAATACCCCAGAAATGGCTTTCTAGTTAAGGTGAAACTTACAGATCAAGGGAGGAAAAATGATTATAGTGATTCAAGCCAGAATTGGTTTCAGAGGATAATGAAAAGAAAAGACTAGAATCTCTTTCACATTGATAATTTATATTTTGTCACGTGTATGTTATTATTTCAGAGATATCAGAAACAACACTTAGAGAAATGACATACGGTAGCCAAGGTCACTCCTCTTTGAGAAGAGTAGCCAGTGTTAAACTCTCAGCAACTCTGAAATGATGCATGTCGATTTATTCTATCTAACCAGGAAAAAAAACAGGTTACATAGAATCATCTATGTTTATCAAATAGTATACAATTGCCCCTTGAACAATGTAGGACTTAGGGTCACTGACTCTTGTGCAGTCAAAGATATGAATATAACTTTTGACTCCCCTCAAAACTTAATTAGTAATAGCCTGCTGTTGACCAGAAGCCTCACGATTAGCATAAACAATTAACAAATATTTCGTATATTGTATGTGTTATACAGTATTCTCACTATAAAGTGAGTTAGAGAAAATAAATGTTATTGAGAAAATAAGGAACAGAAAATATATTGACTATTCATTAGATGGAAGTGGATCATCATAATGACCTTATCCTGAGTAGACTGAGGAGGAGGAGGAGGAAGGGTTAGTCTTGCTGTCTTAGGAGTTGCAGAGGCAGAAGAATAACTTCATGTAACTAGACTGACACAGCTTAAATCTGTGTTGTTCAAGAGTCAAATGTACTGCATATAGTGATATTGAAAAATTATTTATATGATAAAAAGTCATGTTTTTTTAAAATGGTGACTTGATTAAGAAAAAAATATTATTTGGCATCTGAGTTTCTCCTAGTATTGACTTTGCCATAATAAAAATAGTAATAACTATAGCTCTTAATTATTAAATGCCTCATATGGGACAGGCTTAGAGAGTTTAAACAATATCAAGAGTGGAGCAGGAGTGGGGTCCACCTCCAAGTGGATCCAACTTCAGAAGCAGCCATCTATGTCTCTACTACAGCTGTCAGATTTTATTATAACTGTACTTCCCTAAAGCAGGAGTTAGTGTTCATCACAATTACTTGGAATAATTGTTATTTTTTTTAAAAAGGTAAAACAGACTTTTAGATTCCTTTTGACAGAGCATGAGTAGATCTTGTGTAGGTTGTAGGAATTCAAATTTTTAACAGGAACTCTCATGAATAAGATTTAGATGTTCTAGTGTTCACACTTTGAGAAACAATGCCTCACAGCTCAACAAGAACACTGGTGGAAATATTGCAATTTACATGTTAGTTTTAAGACTGGTGCACATGAAGTAGATGGATTTTTTAAAATAATATTTGCTGATTTCATGGTTGAAGTCTCATCAGAAGATCTTAGATTCCAAATTGTCAGCTCTTTTGAAAACTCTCCATGGAATACCAAATATTGAGAACAAACTATAATTTTCTCAATTATTTGCAATGTACCTCAAAAAAGAGTTTGAAATTATCATAATAGTCCAAGACTAAATTAATTCCAGGTTTGTACAACTTAACAGAGTGATAATCAGATAGCACATGAACTGACATAGTAACCAGGAAATGCATGCAACGGTTGTTTCTAAATATTCAGCTGCTGAGATGTATAATAACCAAGTTTAAGTGGCTCTTCCTATTAGAATATTGCCATACTATTAGCCAGTAGATTAATAAATGTGTTTAATTAAATTAGGCAAATCTTGTGAACCCCTACTGTGTGTCAGGTTGTGTTTTATATATTGGAAATATAATAAGGAGCTCACAATCAAACATATTTGAAATTATATTAACACAATATAAAATGTTCAATGTTATTATGAAAACCTAGGTTACTGATGTGTTACAGAAATGAATATATAATTCCAAAAGCATTTAGAGGTCTAGGGAGTTAGGAAGGTAGGTGGGGAAGAACACTCTGGACAAAACCCAGGGAGATTTTATGTATCAGCCAATAAACTTTTGATGATAAGAATTCAGCACCTAAATCAACTTTTGAAGGAAAGAAAAAAGTGGACATATGACAAAGGATGCTGCATCTGCAATGGGGGCACAAATTAATATGGACCTTTGGGAAAACTCTAAGATGTTCAGAACCCCCGAGGAAGCACAATTAAATGATTCAGGAGAGGGAAGAAATGATGTAAAAGTGATTCAAATATGCATCCTCAAGAGCAAGATTCTGTGCATAGATAGGGGCTTGGTCTGTGTTCTGTAGAAAATAGGGTACATTTTCTAAAGAGTTTAGAGCAAAGGAGAATTATCACAATATCACTTTAATAGAGCTCTTTGATGGCAACATGGAAGTACATTGAATATGCATGAACTTGAGGAAGGAAATCTATGAAGACATTGGCAAAAACATCAAGGCTTGAACAAAAACAGCAGCAGTGAACATGGAGATAAAAGGACAAACTAGAGATATACTTTCTAATTAAAATCTGCTGAGCTTGGACAAGGAAGAGGGGAGGAGTCTCAGGATCACTGATTGACATGAATTAGTGTATGGTAGTGCAACAACATAAAACTCAATCCATAGACATAATTTTTAAAAATCATTAAGTAAGAGTTGCTAAATTCTGGGCACCAGAATTTTGTTAGTGGTAGATATGCATCACTTATTTCCAGCATCTGTATACAGCACCATCAGCATATGTATGTGTCAGCACTAGCCAGGGATCTTTAACTCATAACTGCACTAAACCAATCTAAGAACCTGCTGACAATGATTGACTACATACGCTGGAATGAAATTCTATGCAAATAACTCTAAAGATAATTCAAGTATATAAACAACAAACTATAAATTATATACTTTATAATGTATAATTCATAATAACAAAAATATAGTTTATGTTTTTCACGTGTGTTCATCAGGATTATTGACCCGTAGTTTTCTCTTTTTTGTTGTATTCTTGTCTTGTTTTGGTGTCAGGGTAATTCTTGCCTCATAGAATGAGTTTGGAAGAATTCCTGTCTCTTCTATTTTCTGGAAAAGTTTGAAAAGGATTGGTATTTTTTCATAAAATGTTAGGTAGAATTCAGCTGTGAAGCCTTTAGGTCCTAGGCTTTTTTTTTTTTTTTTTTTTTTTTTTTTTTTGATGGGAGAATTTTTATTAATGATACAATCTTGTTCTTCATCATAGTTCTAATCATATTTTTTATTCTCTTATAACTCAATCTTAATAGGTTGTATATATCCAGGAATTTATTCATTTCTTCAAGGTTTTCTAATTTGGTGACATATAGTCTTCGTAGTAATCTCTTATGATCCTTTGTTTTTCTGTGGTATCAGTTGTAATGTTACCTTTTTTATCTCTGATTTTTATTTGAGTCTCTCTCTTATTTTCTTAGTCTGGCTAAAGGTTTGTTATTTTTGTTTATCATTTCAAAAAGCCACTTCATTTTTTATTAGTCTTTTATTTATTTCTCCTCTGATCTTTATTACTTCTTTTCTTCTACTAATTTTTGGTTTAATTTATTCTTGTATTTCAAGTTCTGTAAGGTGCAATATTAGGTTGTTTATTTGAGCTCTTTCTAATTTTTTTATGTAGGTATTTATTGCTAGAAATTTCTTTGTGAGTACTGCTTTTGCTATATTCCATAGGTTTTGGTATATTGTTTTTCCATTTACATTTGTCTCTGGAAAGGTTTTTATTTCATTCTTAATTTCTTCATTGCCTCATTGGTTTCTTAGGAGTATGTTGTTTAATTTCAGAGTATTTGTATGGTTTCTAAAATTTCTCCTGTTATTGAGATCTAGTTTTAAACACTGTGGTCAGAAATACTTGATATGATTTTAATTTTTTAAAATTTATTAATACTTGGTTTGGCCTACCATATGGATTATCCTGGAAAATGTTGTATGTGTGCTTGGAAAGAAAGAATGTTTATTCTGCTGCTATTGAATAGAAAATTTTTATATAGCTGATAGATCCATTTTGTCTCAAGTGTAGTCAGTTCCAGTATTTACTTTTTATGTTAATTTTTTTCTGGTTTTTCTGTTCATTGTTGAAAGTGGAATATTGAAGTCTGTACTATAATATTATTGTATTGCTATTTCTCCCTTCATGTTCACTACTATTTGCTTTATGCATTTGCATGTTCCCATGTTGGGTGCATATATATGAATAATTGTTATATCTTCTTGCTAAGTTATGCCCTTTATTATTAAATGAAATCCTTCTTTGTCTCTTGTGACCATTTTCGACTTGAAATCTACTTTTCTGATATAAGTATAGCCACCTCTGTTATCTTTTGATTATCATTTGCATGGAATATCTTCCTTCACTTTACTTTTAGCTATGTAGCCTTAA
Organism: Cheirogaleus medius; assembly: GCA_008086735.1. Taxonomy (NCBI): domain Eukaryota; kingdom Metazoa; phylum Chordata; class Mammalia; order Primates; family Cheirogaleidae; genus Cheirogaleus; species Cheirogaleus medius. The sequence continues at coordinate 15,633,196 of VBSM01003039.1, forward strand.
GTCTAAAGTGGGTCTATTGTAGGTAGCACATAGTTGGATCTTGTTTCTGTTTCTTTGTTTTTTAATCCATTTAGTCATTCTGTGTCTTTTGATTGGAGAATTTAATCCATTTACATTGAAAGTAATTATTGATAGGTAAAGACTCAATACTGCCATTCTGTTAGTTGTTTTCTGGTTGTTTTGTAGGCCCTTTGTTAATTTCTTCCTTTTTTTTAGTTTGTCATTGTGAGTTGATGATTTTCTTTAGTGCTAAATTTTTATTCCTTTCTCTTTATCATATGTATATCTGATATAGGTTTTGCTTTGTAGTAACCATGAGGCTTACATAAAATATCTTAAAGTTATAATAGACTGTATTATACTGATAATGTTAACCAGTCATATACAAAAACTCTAGATTTTTACCCTCCCCCTAAATATTATATTTTTGATGTCATAATTTATATTTCTTAACAACTTATCGTAGCTATTGTTATTTTTTATTGTTTTGACTTTTAACCTTCATACTAGAGATATTTGATTTATAGAGTACCATAACAGTAGTATTGGGGTATTGTGAATTTTATTATATATTTACTTTTTCAGTGAATTTTTTACTTTCATATGCTTTCATATTATTAATTAACACTCTTTTGTTTCTACTGTAAGAACACCCTTAAACATTTCTGGAAGGGCAGGTCTAGTGGTGATGAATTCTCACAACTTTTGTTTCTCTGAGAAAGACTTTTTCTCTTCATTTTTGAAGAACAAGTTTGCCGAATATACAATTCTTGGCTAGCAGGGTTTTTTTTTTTTTTCAGCACTTTAAATATATCATCTCAAACTCTCCTGGTGTGTGGAGTTTTCACAGAATAATCTGCTGATAATCTAATAGTCATTTCATTATATGTGACATGGCACTTTTCTCCTGCTCCCTTTGAAGTTCTCTCTTTGTCTTTGACTTTTGACAGTTTAAACATAATGTGTCTTGTTAAGGACTTCTTCAAGTTGAATCTGTTTGGGAACCTCCGAGCTTCATGTATCTGATGTCCATATCTCTTCCAAGATTTGGAAAGTTTTCAGGAATTATTTCATTAAGCAACCTTTCTCTCCCTATTTTTTCTCTTCTCCTTGAAATCTCATAATGAAAATGTTTATTCACTTAATGGTGTTCCATAAGTCCTATAGGCTATCTTCACTCTTTTCATTCTTATATATATATTTTTTCCCCTCTGACTGAGTAATTTCAAACAACTCATCTTCAAGTTCAGAGCTTCTTTCTTCTGCTTGACCTAGTCTGCTGTCAAAGCTTTCTATGGTATTTTCATTTTGTTTATTGAAATATTAAGTTCCAAAGGTTCTCTTTATTATTATACCTATCTAATTATTAAATGTCTTATTTAGATCATGAATTGTTTTCTTGATTTTTTTGAATTATTTGTTTGAATTCTCTTGCTGAGAATTCAAGTTTGGATTCAAACTTGCTGAGTTTCCTTAAAAATCATTATTTTGAATTTCCTTTCTGGCAATTTATAGATTTTTTTTTTCTTTTTGGTCTGTTACTAGAGGGTTACTGTGTTCCTTTGGTGATGCCACATTTCCCTGCTTTTTTATTTATTTATTTGTGTGTGTGTGTCTTTTTCTTGATTTCTGTGTATCCGTTGAAACAATCACTTCTTCCAAACTTTACAGAGTGTATTTCATAGAGAAAGACTTTTATGTGCACATAATTCCTAATGTGTTGGTTGGGAACGGTGTTATGACTCTGATTTCAAGTAGATGCAGTAGTATAGTCTCCATGCCGCTTCTTTGGCTATAACCAAGATCAATGATGACTGTAAATACCTCAGTGGCCTAGGCTATACTATAGAAGTTGGTGACAGTGGTGGTGGTGATGGTGGTGTAGATTGTTGATAACCTCAGTGGCAGTGACTTTTTGGGTCTTCCTATTCACATTTTCTCCACAATGAGGAGGTTTAGTTAAGGGGATTACTCTCAGTATTGGGTCTGACACAGCCTACAAGTACCATGTTTCCCTGAAAATAAGACCTACCCATATAGTAAGCCCTAGCAGGATTTCTAAGCATTTGTACAATATAAGCCCTATCCCAAAAATAAGACCTAGTGATGGGCGTGGCTATGCAGCGTGTCTGCACAACCC
>VBSM01003039.1:15635435-15665140 GCA_008086735.1 Cheirogaleus medius
TTAACTATATTTGAATAAATGTAGATTGTTTTACCGTACTTAAAAAAAAATAACCCATCCCCTGAAAATAAGCCACAGGGTGTCTTCTTGAGGAAAAATAAATATAAGACCCTGTCTTATTTTCAGGGAAACACAGTAATTGTAGTGGCATTGAATTCCAGGATGCAGGTGCTATGAGTTTCTGTGGATCTGGGGTCTTAGGTTCAGGGTCTTGCAAACCTATTGTGGCATCTGGATTTTGGAATGCAAGTTCACTCTCTTCAGAAAAATTGGATGTAGATTGCCCACAGAGCTAGGATCTGTGATTCTGAGGCACCTCCTGGCAGCTTGAGCCCAGGTGTACAGATTGTAGCTGTGACTCTAACCCTAGGGGTCAGTGCACAGCACTGGTCCAGCTCCAGGGATGAAGAGGTGCTCTGGAGGTTTACACCCTAGCAGTAGCATATGGCTTCAGTTTGGGAACAAAGGCCAATAGAGCTCAGTGTCAACTCAGGTCCCAGGGGATGAGCCATCATATATTGGTGACTGAACCCTGAGATGGTGGAATTTAGCAGAATACCAGACTCTGTAAGGTCAGGTGCACCAGCAGTAAGGTCACCAGAATGGCAGAGCGCATCTGTTGCTTGGGCCTTGTAGGGCAGGGAGCAACACAGCTATGACTCCCCACCCTGAGAAGAAGTCTCAGCATCTCAGACTCTGGGAGGCTAGTCCAGCTCCTGCTCCAGCTCCAGAGAACCAGGGTACTAGCATTGTTTGGCCTATAGGTCAGGGCATCCCAGCTCAGCCACTGCTGTTTTCATAGGATGTGGGGTATCATATTAGCTTATCCATGGGATGTGTGACTGCTCAGCTTGGCCAAGGCACTAAGTCTCTGGAAGGTAATGTGGCACTTCAGCTCAGGCGTAAGGGTCATGACGGCTCTGGGTGGCCATGGTGCTGCTTTAGCTTTGCTATAGGGGGGCACAACTGCTCTAGGTGGCCAAGGCAAAGTTTTCTGCAAGGCAGAACACTGCTTCAATTTAGGTATTCTAGGAAGAGAGCAAGGACTACTCTGGGAAGCTGAGGTGCTATTTCTCCAGGAGGCAGTTTTCCTCTTCAGCTTGACTGCTCTAGGCTAACAAGGCTCCTTCTTGGGGGAGCACAATTTTGTGGATTCTAGGGAGCTCCCTCAGCTGGCATTAGTGCCTGTGAAGACTGCAGGGGCCCCTGCTTATACGGACTGTAGGTCCAAGGTGTTGATAGGAGATGCTAAAATCCTCTTGCTTACTTTTTCCCTACAAGGAAAAGTTCCTCCTCGTTCTGAGCTGATCTTGGCTAGAGAATGGGAAGGTGGAGGCCAAGTGCTTCTTCCCATTCTCTATGTGGCTATCCTTGGTTTCTGTGCTCACCAGGGTTTCTGTTACTCCTATATTCTGGCACTTTCCTTTAGTTATGCTTATCTGCACTTGGTTATTTATTTGTTGTTTTGACTATCTTTTAGGGGGAATGAGTGCTAAGTGCTTCTAGTCAGCCATCTTGCTGATGTCACTCTCTGGCAAGGCTACTTTCTAATGTCAGTGAGTTAGCTGGGTATATTCATTTCCTATGGCTTCTGTAAACAATCACCACAAATTTAGTGGTTTAAAACAGTGCAGTGTTAATATCTTTCAGTTCTGTAGGTCAGACATGAGTCTCAATGGGCTAAAAGCAAGGTGTTGTCAGTACTGCATTACATCTGGAATATCTGGGGAGTGGGTTACTGGTTTTTTCAGTTTTTAGGGGCTGGCTGAATTCCTTGGTTTACAGAGGTTTTCATCCATCTTCAAAGCCATCAGTGGCTTACAGAGTCTAAACCAGGCTATGTCATTCTGGTTCTCTGTGTGCATAATCAAATTTCCTTCTTTGACTCTCTTGAGGACACTTATAATTATATTGAGCCCACCTTGATAAACCCCAGGGTAAGGAATTTCTCCCAAAATCCTTAATTTAATCACATCTGCAAAATCTCCATTGTCATGTAAACTAACATATTCACAGGTTCCAGGGGTAGGATATGGGCATTTAAAGTGGGAGGGTGGAGGAGGCATTATTCTGCCAACTACACCAGGTTTTGCTTTTCAAGCTTATGGTTTCCAGGCATTTTCTTATTTTATGTCTATGTTAATATAAATGATTTATTTATGCTTTTCCTACTGTTTTTATTTTCATTTCTTTCTCTTTGTACTCACAGTTTTCTCCATTCTCAATTTTAGAGTTGATTAACAAAAACTACAGGTAAAAGTTAAAAATAAATGTTCACTTTTCTTCCATACTCCCTAAAATCAGTATTCATTTCCTGAGTAACAAAAAATAAACTTATTTTAGATTAGGAAAAATAACTGGATTAAATCAAGGTAATGAATTATCTAAAAGCTGTCCTTTGGTGTCTTTGGCTGGGAAATGCTAGTTAGAAAAATCTATTATTAAAAATATTTTCATATGAAATCTTGATTAATGAAAATTTTATAGTATCTTAAAAACACCAATTAAAACTTGATTAAATTTTATAGCCCCTAAAGGCTAGTAATATTTTTTATTTCCAGATGACAAAGAAAGATGCCCTGTGTACATAAGGCTCATTAAAAATGTTGTGGCTTTAAAAATCTGCATGCAGTAATTATTCTAAAATAACTCTTGGCAAAAAAAAAAAAAGAATAAAAAGAAAAAGAAAACAAAAGAAAAGAAAAATTTTAAAAACTCTCCAACTGAGCCCAATAATAGATCTCCATCTCTCTGTCTTTCCTGAATGATAAGCCATTAGAAAAAATGTTCTCCCTGTTATGTCTTTCTGAAAGGGTCTCCATTTCTGAGTTTTAACAATGTTCTTTCTTGGATTAGATCATCATGTTGTCATTATCACACCATATTGGAAATTAGCTCTATTATTGTTCGGTAATTTTGCGGATAGTCCCTGGATGAGAATTACTAATATATAATTCTCCGGTAAGGTATTTTCCTCTTTGGCATTTCACATGGTCCTTAGCATTCAATCACCATAAGCAATAGATGCAGTGCAGAGGAGTCTGCCAAGGCTCAAAACATTGATATGTTCCTCCTGTAAGAGCACATGCATCAATTGATAAACAGTAAGCCAGAGGAAAAAGCATTTTCATTATTAGTTCAATGTACCAATCATAGTATCTAAGGTACTTTTTTTTCACAAATGCATAATAGAAGCCAGTTAATGGCCCTTATATGTCAATGCCAACTGCATCCACCCAACAGTGAATAGTTGTTTCTAGTTTAACCTTAACTGATAGGAATGGTAGATACTCAGAATCAATCAATGAATTTCATAGGGTTCAAAAGGGAATTCTCATATAATCCTAATGAATTCTGGCAGCTGACATTTGTATAGCTTAACGGTTGTCATAAATACAGTGAAGAGTTGAAACACTTCCTTTTAGGATTTTTGAAAGGTATTAGTTTCTCACAATGTTAACTGAAGACCAGATTTTGGAAAACTTCTTTTGGGGGATGGGGAGTGCTCGCGTGCGCACGCATGTATTAGAGATTAAAAAAAAAAAAGAAGTGAACCTCTTTATAAATTTAAACTTTTTTTCTTCATTAATATTCAATTCTAAATTGAGGTCAATTCTAGAACACCTGATGATTGATTCTCTAATTTTTAAAAATTTTCTGTAGGTAATTGAGTTTTCAGATATGTTCTAGCCCTAGTACATTTGCTATTTTTATTGTATTAATAATAAAACAATAATTATATGTAGCTCTTTAGAATTTTCACAGCATGTTTGTATACTTTGTGTTCTTTACTACTCTCTGTAACATTGGTTGTTGGTAGTACAGTTAATATTATAACATATATATTAAGGCCAGAAAAATTAACCTACCTACTCAAAGTCAATGTACCTAATAATTTATACAAATTAAAAAAATCTTCCCCTTGGAATGCTTATGACCAATAATACGGTCTTTCTACTTTATCCTGCTCCTTTATTAGGTCTTTGTGTGCCAAAGAGGAACACACTGCAACTCCAAGTCATTCCAATTTTCTAAAAGACCTAAAAGTCATAGAGGATGAAGCCTGACTTTTTTAGCACTCAGAATGCAGTCTAACCCAGGCCTGAAATACCAGCAAATAAGTACACATGACTAAATACAGGAAGTTTACATGAACTTTGTTGTTCATTCTTAAGATCATTGATAGCTTCTTTTTTTTTTTTTTGGAGACAGAGTCTCACTCTGTTGCACATGCTAGAGTGCTGTGGCATCAGCCTAGCTCACAGCAACCTCAAACGCCTGGGCTCAAGGGATCCTCCTCAGCCTCCCGAGTAGCTGGGACTATGTGCCACCATGCCAGGCTAATTTTTCCTATATATATATTTTTAGTTGGCCAATTAATTTCTTTCTTTTTATTTTCAGTAGAGACAGGGTCTCGCTCTTGCTCAGGCTGATTTCGATCTCCTGACCTTGAGCGATCCTCCTGCCTCAGCCTCCCAGAGTGGTAGGATTACAGGCGTGAGCCACCACGCCCGGCCCATTGATAACTCCTTGAAAACTGATGTTAAGCAAAACAATGGACACCAGGTCCTCAAATAACATTGTTTCCTTTGATGTAATTTCATTATAACCTTGATGAAAAAGAAATTTGATTTCATCATGTGTCATTTGACTTAAAGTCATAGTTTCCAAGAACCTATCGATGACAGTGAGGACTTATGGTATCTGATTTACTATATTCAGAACACTGAAAAGTTTTATTTTATTGAAGTTACCTATAGCAGAGGTATATTCTAGACCCTCATGTAATTTTAATTATTTTTATTCTTCATACCATGTTTTTCTTAGTTATTTAAATAATTGACAATTGAATTTTCTTTTTTGGCCTGGAAACCTCAAAAATTATAGCACAATTGTTTTTCAACTTATGAATGTTTGATTTTTTTATAAGACTTACTTTGTGTTTGCCAGTCTGTGAATAATGTCCTATTCTATGTGAAAGGGTGATACGAGAAAATTATCCTTTATTAATTGTCATCTTTAGTGTAGCATGAAACCAGAGAGTGCAGGAATGCTCAGCTGGTTGTGGGATCTCCACTGTAAGCCATGTGTCTCCACAGTTCCCAGCATGGTATTTTTTTTTCCACAGGCACTGGAGGTACACCATGGGTCACATGATTTTCCCTTACAATATAGACAACAAAATATAAGGCAGATACACTCTAGAGAAGTAATCAAAATTCTATTACTTATGAAATAATTTTCTAATCTTTCGTTCAATAACTTTATTTAAATATGTATTGAAGATTTACAATGTAACTATAAGAGAGAAAAAATAGCCACACTCCTTATAGTCATGGAGTTTATGTTCTAGCTAGGGTGGAGGGTGTTAATAAAACTATCAAACATGTTTATAATAACAAAAGTGGTAAGTGTTACAAAGGGAAAGTCCGGGGCTCTATGAGAAAGAATAGCATGGGCATGACTGGGCTGTAATACTGGGTGAATTTAGTGTTTCTTGCCACTTTATCAGCAACATGTAAAGACTATGTTGCCTGAATCGAAGCATTTTCCAAGTGGTTTTCTTCTTACTTCATCCTCTGGCTTTAATATCTATCGTTATTTTTGACTAAACAAGAACAGCCATCATTTTTCATTATTATTATTTAATTAGATTTCTTGCCGAAGCATTTTCTCTTTTTCAAATACCACAAAAGTCATATTAGATATTTTTGTCCAGTGTGGATCCAAGCTAGTATGTATAGAGAAACTATGTCCTCTAAAACTGACACAAGAATATGCGATTTCATATAATTGGCTTATTTGAAACACTAATGTCTTTTTCTCTATGAATAACACTATTCTGCAACATTTTGGAAAAAGATTTTAAGTCCCTGTTAATCTTGGCAAAATTGGGATAATAGAAAACCCTGGGCTAGGTAATTGCTGTGAAAAAATTTATACATGTGTCTAAATAATGGCGAAGAAACCAAATCTTGGACAATAGACTTGATTTCCAACCTTGCTTGGTTTGTTCTTGTAATCCTGAAACCATATAAGAAAATGATTTCCTGGAGTGAATAAATTACAGCTACATTTTCAGTCATACAATTTAGGAATCCTGGTACACTTGGCAAGAAAACACACTTACAAAATTTCCACATTTATACTCATTATAAAATTATAGCTCTTTTGTTATAGAAAAATGTAAAATAATAGAGTAAGCCTGGTCCAATTTTTTTTTTTTAAAGCAAGATGTTTATATAATTTCTTGGCTGTGGTAAGAATATTTTAGCAATACAAAACTTTGAGAGAAAATGTCCTTACTTTCCTGACTTAATGTCCTTTCTTCTCTGGCCCATCATGGCAACACTAGGCACCCCTCTGGGTGCCCCACTGCACCTTGGACATCTCTCAGCATTCTGCACTGGGAGTCCTTCCTCTTTATATATTTTTATTGCTCTCTTGAAATGCAAGTTCCTGATAGTAAGGAACAAGATCAGACCAACTTTTTGAAAAAGAAATCCCCTACACTTAGCATATAATAGAAAGTCAAGAGGTATTTGTTGTAGTAATGCCATCCTTTTATTTCCTTAGTCTATAGAAATTTCTTCTAAGCTTCATATTATCAGTAATTCTCAGAATGTTTTTCTTTTTAAATAGATATGTACACTATATATATAGTTTATTATATAATGTTTATAAACATGTTTATAAAAATTTTATATATAGTTGAAATATATATTATATAATTTATCTGTAATATAGACACATCTCATTTTATTACACTTTGATTTATGGTGCTTTGTAGATATTGTATTTTTAAAAATAGAAGATCTGTGGCAATCCTGCACTAAGCAAATCTATCAGCGCTATTTTTCCAACAGCGTGTGCTCACTTATGTCTCTGCGTCACATTTGGTAATTATCATAATATTTCCGTAGTTTTTCATTATTTCATTATATCTGTTATGGTGATCTGTGCTCAGTGATCTTTGATATTACTACTGTAATTGTTGGGGGCACCATGAACAGCACCCATACAGGATGGTGAACTTAATCAAGAAAAGCTTTGTGTGTTCTGACTGTTCCACTGACTGGCCATCCCCCCATCTCACTTCCTCTCCTTGGGATTCTCTATGTCTTGAGACACAGTACTATTGAAATCAGGCCAATTTGTAACCCTACAATGGCCTCTAAGTTTTCAAATGAAAGAAAGAGTCTCACGTCTGTCACTTCAAATCAAAAGCTAGACATGATGAAGCTTAGTGAGGAAGGCATGTCAAAAGCTGACATAGACTAAAAGCTAGGCCAAACAGTTAGCCACGTTGTAAATCCAAGGGAAAAGCTCTTAAAGAAAATTAAAAGTGTTACTCCAGTGAACACAGGAGTGATAAGAAAGCAAAGTAGTATTATTGCTAATAGGGAGAAACTTTTAGTGGTCTGGATAGAAAATCAAACCACCCACAACATTCTCTTAAGCAAAAGCCTAATCCAGAACAAGGTCCTAACTCTTCAATTCTATGAAGGCAAAAAGAAGTGACAATGCTGCAGAACAAAGTTTGTAGCAGAGGTTGGTTGATGAGATTTATGGAAAGAAGCTGTCTACATGAGATAAAAGGGCAAGGTGAAACAAATACTGATATAGAAGCTGCAGTAAGTTATCCAGAAGATAATTTATGAAGGTGGTTACACTAAGCAACAGAATTTCAGTGGAGAAAAAATAGCCTTCTATTGGAAGAAAATGTCATTTCAGGCTTTCAAAGCTAAAGAGGAGATGTGAATGCCTGGCCTCAAGGTATCAAAGGACAGGCTGACTCTCTTGTTAGCGAATAAAGTATCTTGTAACGTGTATTGAAGTTCAAGCCTACGTTCATTTACCATTCCAAAAATCCTAGGGCCCTTAAGCTTGGATGACAGCACATCTGTTTACAGCATGGCTTACTGAATATTTTAAGGCCCTTATTGAGACCCACTGCTCAGACAAAAGGATTCCTTTCAAAATATTACTGTTCATTGACAATGTACATGGTCACCCAAGAGCTCTGATGGTGATGAACATGGACATCAACGTTGTTTTTTTGCCTGGTAACACATCATCTATTCTGCAGTCCGTTGATCCAGGGGTAATTTCAACTTTTAAGTCTTACTATTTAAGAAATACATTTTGTAAGGTTATAGGTGCCATAGTGATTCTTCTGATGGATCTGGACAAAATAAATGGAAATCCTTCTAGAAAGTATTCACCATTCTAGATACCATTAAGAACATTTTGACGAATGGGAGAAGGCAAAATTATCAATATTAACAGGGATTTGGATGAACCTGATTCCAACCCTCATCTCTCAAGGATAACTTTGAGGTGTACAAGACTTCATTGGAGGAAGTAACTACAGATATGGTGGAAATAACAAGAGAACTATTAATATAATTAGAAGTGAAGCCTGCAGGTATGACTGAATTGCTGAACCTCTTGTTAAAATGTACATGGATGAGGAGTTGCTTCTTATGAATAAGTAAAGAAAGTGGTTTCTTGAGATGGAAACTGCCCCTGGTTAAGAAGCTGTAAACATTGATGAAATGACAACAAAGTGTTTAGTACACAAACTTAGTTGATAAAGCAATGGCAGATTTTGAGAAGATTGACTTTAAATTTGAAAAAGTTCTACTGTAGGTAAAATACTATCAAATACCGTTGCATGCCACAGAGATATATTTCATAAAAGGAAGAGTCCATCAATGCAGCAAATTTCATTGTTGTGTTATTTTAAGAAATTGCCACAGCCACCCCAACTTTCATATCCACGAGGTATGCCTGTACACACACACACACATACAGTTTCTGTACATATATATAGCATTCTATTTAATTTATTAATTAAAGAGTCAAGAAAGAACACCCCTTGGGTTCAGAAATTCATATTTTGTTTTAGCCAAGACCAGCCTTGTGTTGTTATATTGTAAATTCTAGATTCTGAGAATTCTAATTCTAATTCAGATTCTAATTCTGAATCTAATTCTATATTGAGAGAGTTTAAAATGGTGATGGTGATTTGTTTTTGTTTTATTCTCAGTCTTTGTAGCAAAGTCAGTGTTTCTTCTGATTTCAGGTCAGGAATCAATGTGGTTGGCTGGACAATTGTTGAAAAGTATTTACTGATTATACACATGTTCTTTTTCATTTTTAGCTGTGTTTTTATAAAGACAAACTAAAATAACTGATGTAAATATTAATGAAGATTTTTTAAAAATCCAAATTATACTATGGCCAAAAGCAGTCCATGTATTTGGATATTCTATGTGCTAATTTGAATATGCTTTTATATATAATGATGTTTCAAGTTGTTTATATTGTTGAAAATTAGTAGCTTTATTTCACTAGATTTTTTGAGAAACATTCAGTACCTCTTCAAGTGAGAAAATGCAAAGGATTTCTTAAACTGAAGAGTATTGTCTGCTATTCTTTATCTAGAGTGGACCCAAAGAGGCATATGCAGTTTTACATTGCAGCCCTACAGGATTATTGTGCTATATTAGGTGGAGCATTCTGGAGGAAAATGGAAAACAACATCGTACTGTTTTACACAAGAAAAACATGTAATTATCTTTCATACTTATAGCTACTGCATAGAGTAGTTTCAAATACAATGATATTTTCAATTCACAAAATTCTCAATCATTAATTACCCGCTATTTGGTTAATAAATCCTCAATCTTCACAAATCACCTCCCCAGGGTAGGGGTACATTTACAGATCATGGATGGTTCACAAGTTCTTACCCACTTCTCAGGCCCTTTGCAGTTAGGAGGGACCATGTGACTGCCAATTGGCTGTGAGTGGAAGTGATACATTTAAGAATTGTCACGTGGTCCTCTGCAGCTTCCTTCCCTGGATCAGTGACCTAAAAGGCATGTGTAGGGAAGGAAGAGCCAAATTAGGCACTATCTTGAGTTCTTGTCTTGGAAAAATGTTCTTCTAGAAAACCCCACCCAATCAACTTAGTGTGAGTTAAGCCTTTGTTGTGTTAAACCCCTGCTACTTACAAGTTAATTTATTAGCACAGGTTACCCAGGCCCTTTTTAATATGCCAATGAAAATGCTTTTTATCTCTATTTCAATAGAAGTCTACTTTTTTGTGTAGTGTGTTTAGTTTATCCTACCTGTTGTTAGAGAAATGTGTTTATATATACCATAGAGAATGCAAGCTTCAAGAGGTCAGAGACCATGTCCCAATCATTGGAATATGTATCAAAAACAAGCAAAATGCTTGTTTGTTTGTTTATTTAACTGATTTTTGAGTACTTCTATGTGCTAGTTATTAAGCAAATTTTGATTGGTACAATTAATAAAAGAAATAACAGTGTATTGAAATGGATAACATCCAGGATGGTATGTTTCTTTTAGAAATTCATTAGTGTGAGGGACAGGGAATTTCTACAAAGAAGAAAAACAAATGCAGAGAGTCTTAGTTATGGAAGAGCTTAATTTTGAGAAGATATAAATGCTCAGTGTGGTTTGTAAGCCTGGGAGAGAGTGTAATGAGACAGAATCACAGAAGTCAAGATTAGATAGTATATGGCATTGCAGACATAATAATTTGGATGCTATGATAAATATGGATGAGAGTTATTAAAGGGACAATGGGGGAAAATATCATCTCATTGCTATTTTTGAAGTTTTTATAGTTGCTGTGTGAAATTGTTGGAAGAATGGTTAGGGTGGAAGGAAGAGGACCAGTGGGATTATCTTGCAGTGCTTTAGACCTGAGACAGTGAAGTTTGTTTATGCTGGGAATGGAGCTAAAAACAAACAGATAAAATCCATATTTTATTTAGATGCAAAGAAAACAGTATATATAGGTAGATTACATTTGGGGTATCAGGAGAAGAGAAAAATTTAAAAAAAAAACTTCTAGAATTGGGTTTTTACATTAAATAAAAATTATGTAGGGTGACCAAGAAAACTACAGAGTAGAAAGCAGACCTAGAGCCTTTAATATTTAAATACCTTAGATCTAGGTTTAATATTTAGATACTTGGCCTATGGTATTATTATTTAAAAATGTCAAATAACCAAATCCAATACTGTGCCTCATTAATGATGTAATAAGCTGATACAACATTCATAATATGATGCCTAAAGTAAATAGCCAAATGCTCTTTCTAACTTCTTGCTCTAATGACAGCATCAAATTTTCTAGCTGCATTTAGAATTAATCAAGCCAACAAAATCTATATCTATATTTCTATCTCTCTCTATGTATACATATACATATAAATACACATACATACACATGTACACACACATATATATATATATATATATATATATATATTTTACAAACCTATGGCCATTAACTCACCCTATTTGATTTGAGTGGCATTTTTAGTTTTCTGGGGTTTTTTTCCTCCAATGTATTGGTCTTTTTACTTACATTTTTCCCTTGGCATGGTGTGATTTTCTCACTTGATAAAATGAAATTTTGAGATGGATCACTGAGGACTTCTTAGTCACAGTTCTCTGGGCCATTAGCTCAGCAGCTTTACGTAGTGGCTTGTACAGCAAACATGCTTCTGAGGTCTGAATCAGCAGTTTTAAGAAGGTAATGGGAACAAAGTGGCCATCCTTAGGTACAATGTTTCAAATTTCTCTCACTTTCTGTGTACTTGATACATGGGTGGTTCTATTCCTACCTATATATCAAGGAAATATTTATGCAAACAATTCTTTAAAAAGCTTTGTTATAGATTCATTTTCCAAACATGTATACAGATGCTCCTTGACTTATGATGGGGTTGCATCTGGGGTTGCATCATGAGTTGAAAATATTGTTAGGTTGAAAATACATTTAATACACTTAACCTACCGAACATCATGATTTAGCCTAGCCTACCTTAAATGGGCTCAGAACATGTACATTAGCCTATACTTGGGTAAAATCATCTAACACAAGCTATTTTATAATGAAATGTTGAATATTCCATGTAATTTATTGAAAACTATACTGAAAGTGAAAAACAGAATGGTTATATGGATACTCAAAGTATGATTTCTACTGAAAATGTATCACTTTTCAAGCACAGTGAAATTGAAAAATCATAACTTGAACCATCCTAGGTCAGGGAGCATCTGAATTGTATATTAATAATAATATCAATATCTACATTTCCACCTTCGCAGTTGTCTTGATGCCTCAGTACTTCTCCCAGGTCATCCTGATTTGTTCACATTTTTGACTGCTCTATTCATATTTCTTCTTTTGAGAGATTCCATTTTGTCTTTTTTTCACCTAAGAATAATACAAGTTTGAGCATCCCTAATGCAAAAGTCTAAAATCTGAAATGCTCCAAAATTTGAAAATTCTTGAGCATTAATTTGACTCCATACGTGAAAAATTTCACATATAAGTATTTAAAACAAACTTTGTTTCATGCACAAAATTACTTAAAACATTGTAGAAAATTACCTTCAGGCTATGTGTATAAGGTGTGTATGAAACATAAATAAATTTTGTGTTTAGACTTGAGTCCCATCCTCAAGATTATCTCATTATATAGATGCATGTATCCCCAAATTGGAAAATTTCTGAAGTCTGAAACATTTCTGGTCCCAAGCATTTCAGATAATCTGTATTGTCTCCCTGGTTCAGTATAATATAAAAACACTTTTAAATGGGGATAATAATCATACCCACCAGTCAGAAATTTTAAGACTGTTTAAAGAAATATTTCATATAAGGAACTTACCAAAGTCATTGTTCTACAGACTGAATTGTGTCCCCCAATATATTAATATACTTAGATATTACTGGATATTAATCTCTAACTCCCAATGTGACTTTATTTGGAGATGAAGAATTTAGGAGGTAAATAGCATTATATGAAGTTATAAGGGGCCAGGAAAGAGAGCCTTCATCAGGAACCAACTGCCCTGAACCCTGATCTTGGAATTCTCAACATCCAGAGCTATGAGAAATAAATTTCGGTTGTTTAAGCCACCCAGTTTGTAGTATTTTGTTATGGAATCCCAAGCCCATTAATATATGCTGTTATATAGTGGTTATTCCATAGTGTTATTATAATTAGCATCATTATTCTTATACTTAGAAATGTATCTGAAAATCAAATCAAATCAAACTACTTGGCACTGCCAGAAGAGTCTCCCAGTCTCTCTAGCCTATGTGCCTATGTTTATGCTTTTTAGTTTTTTGTGTTACATACTAGAGACAAATGCACCATTGTTCTCTGCTCTATAAGTTGTACACTGCTAATGAACCAAAGCTATTGACCAAGGACACACACTTGGAAACTCAATGCAAACATCTCTTAAAAGAAGATTTGCTTGATTTCTCACTTATTGACAGTTAAGTTGCCACTCTTCTTCACTCCCTTGTATATGTTTATGCCACAGAACACACTGAAGTATAATCGATCAGTTTAGAAAATTCCCCTCATCTGTGAGCTCCTCAAGGCATCATTCATCATCAATGGTTTCAGCCATAGAACATAGAATCAAGCCTATTTTATGAAAGATGTCTATCCTAGTCATCCTGTGTGTCTAAAAAAATTATCATAGACTGGGTGACTTAAACAACAGAAATTTATTCCTCACTGTTATGGAGGCTGGAAGTCCTCAGATCAGGGTGCCATCAGTGTTCAGTTCCTGGTGAGGGCCCTCTATCTGGCATGCCTGTTTATTGCTTTGTCATTACATGACAAAGAGAGAGAGCTCCAATCTCTTCCTCTTCATATAAGAACACTCTCCCATCATGGGGGCTCTGCTCTTATGACTTCATCTAAATCTAATCACCTTCCAAATTCCCAGCTCCTAATACTGTCAGATTAGGGGTTAGGATTCCAACACATGCATTTTGGGAGGGTACAAACATTCAGACCAAATGATGTTTCTGACAATATTATGATCTTCATTTTCTAATTTGCATTTCCTAAAGTATATTCTTAGAAAAAAATCCTGCTTAAAATTTCTTTAGAGTATACAGTATGTATTTATTCATTTTTGTATTTCCTATCAAAATATAAGATACATGAAGGCAAAAAAATTTATACTGGTTGCTTTTTCTCAAACATATAGGACAAAATACGTGACAGGGCAATCCATAGATAGATAGATGGATGGATGAATAGATAGGTAGATGATAGATAGATAAATAGATAGACAGATAGTTATCCCAAATGATTTAAAGAAGAACATTGAAACATTTCTGCACTGAACACCTGTTAACTACCAATAGCCCTAGCCTTTAGTAGATCACATTTTGATAATTTTTGCCACAGATTCACTGGTATTCTAACAATGATACTCACTGTGAAAGGTATTTAAAAACAATATTTCATTGGCTTTCATGTATCAACCATAAATGAAATTCCCTGCCTCCTTTATCCAAGGTCTAATTGGAAACATAGTCTCACTTCAAAGGATCTAGTTTCTAGTCCCAAGAATATTTGTGCATGTTCTTGTGCATTTGTTCATTCGTTCATTTATTCAGCAAGTAATATTGTGTGTGCAATGCACAGTGAATGCAATAGGGACTGTCACTGTCATCATGGAACTCATGTTTTTTGAATTATGTTTTCCCAGTTATCCTCATCAATACCAAAAAGATCACATAACCTTTCTTACAGATTTTGTTAAAATTTAATAATAATAAGCATTGTGAAATTATAAATTACTAAACATGTGTACGGTATTCTTTTTTAAGCTCCCATAAGCCTTTTTTAGGGTAAGCACTCATAAGCCTTTATCACAAAGAGGAAGATGGAGACAAAGTGTCTTCAAAACTCTGTTAAATTACTTTTGGTTTTAAAAATTGAAGTACTTGAAACTAGTTTAATCAAGGAAAGCAAACACATTTATCATAATGATCCTATTGTTTCTCAACATCCAAGAAAAGCAGATAACCTGGACTAAATAATGGCAAGAGTGAAGGCAAACTGAGATCTTACCAGAAAAATCAAACCATCCTGGATGTCTCTGCATCTACTCATTCTCATTCTTTCTCTCTCCTGAACCCTCTCCCTTGCTCTGTTTCTCCAGGTGCACTGTGATCTCAGTCCCCGTGTTTATATCTTCTCCATGCAATAGAAGGGCAATTTCCTGAGACTAGTCTCTTTATGACTTTGTCCAAAATTCACGTAAAATGGAATGATTTTTAGGGTTAAAGAGAAAGTTAATGCTACTCAAATAGAGATTCAAGACTTTAATCAGTGGATTCACATTAGGGAGCATCTGAAAATGAGTTAACACCCTCAGGAGATGGATTAGAGTTTGCAAAGGATGAGAAGAAGAGAAGAGCATATAGCCTTAAGTCTAAGTCTAGCCCAGCTTGCAGATCTCTTCATCTGGAACTGCTACTAAACTTGTGGTTCAAGCAGTTAGATTTTTCCAGTTTTTGATGTCTTATGCTCAGAATCATTGGCTCCATCCTTTGCCAAGAGTTATCAGAACAGTATTTTTTAGGGCTGTTTTTGTAAGATTTTAGGGTTGTTTTTAGTTGAGGTTCAAGGGAGAAAGGAGTAGAAACAAAAAGTATAGGACAGGGAAAGAGAGAGAGGAGACAGAGAAAAAAACCAATAAGGCAAGCATCAAAGCAAGGTATTCTACAGTCTGTTGATATTGTGGCCAACATTGGCTCAAGAAATTCACCCTTGGTCCAACCAACTTGTCACGGTGAGTCATAGAGTAGAAAGAGACAGAGATAGTAAAGTCTTCCTTTGGATGGGGCAGAGTTATTTTTCATAGAAATAGAAATGGACTGTCACAGAAGGAGTCTAGCACAGAAATTAAATAAGGTCAATAAATGTAGTTTCAACATCTTCCAGTTATTGAAGGAAAATGCTGACTCCTTTGTCTAATACAATGACATGTCAGTCATTAGAATTAGCTACAATTGCAAAGGTTTACTTCAGAGAAGAGCAAAAATTACTAAAGTGGAACTGGATAAATGCAAGTGTTGCTGTGTAAGGTATACTGAGTAAAGTCTTAAATTGAGAACTTTTAAATTCGTATATAAATGATTCTGTAAATGGGAGCAGAAAAACTTGCAAAATATATGGCTTTCACAACCTTACACACACCTGACTACAACCCCTAATTAAGATTAGCAATTATCACAAAAATGTTCTGTTTACACTTTTAAGACTCTATTAATTAATTTATACCCTTTTATTAAACTAACCACCTGGATAGATCACATGCTACAATGAGGAAACTATCTTGATGTCCTCCATTTTCTGATATGTCCAGTGATCCCAAAATAAGCAGTGAACAGCAGTTTCAAAACACTGACATTAATCATCTAATTCCATCTATCTATTACCAATGGCTACTTCTTAATAGAAAAATCACCTTTATATAATTCTAAAGAAAATATTATATAGCTATGACATTCTCCTACACAATGAGATGATAATAGATTTGTACCAAGTAGGGAGATATTATGCAAATTTCTTAGTCCACTTGCCTTTTAAAAAATAATTACTAATTATAGGCAGGCAATGCTTATAGTAGGATATAAAGTGCCCTTTTTAAGTAAGTTTATCTGCTTTCCTTTTTATTTCACTATCTATGAACATTCAATATGATATTGTAAGCTAGATGAATATATATTGATTATTTGCTTCAGAAATCTCTGGTATAACTATTGGTCACAGTACTTCACTGTGAAAGAACAAAGTAAGTTGAAAAGAATATATGCAAAATTATGCTGGGACTCTATAAAGCCATGGACATTATATCATGATTATGTATTTAAATAGTTGAAAGTCATTTGCAGTCTTAATATGCATGGATGATATAATAAAGGACATGATGAACATGGGCCTCATACCATGTCTGGGCAAGAAATAATGGTGACATTTGTCTAAATGCTGCATATATTGCCTATATTTTGACAGATTTTATTGATGAAAATGACTTTTAGAGAATCAGTGTTCAGTTTCAGAGATAAAAACCTAAATTTTCATTTCTCCTGTTGAATTACATTTCCCTCATGCTACGTTAACACTAATTTTAAAAGGAATTGGTACAATATGTATATCTCTATTTTGTGATAAGCTATTGTGTTCTGAAATTTAAAAGTATTGCTTTCAGGGAAAAATATGCAAACATAGAAATGCATATGTACTGAACACTCACTGAATAAATATTTATTTAATAGTAAATACACAGTATGTCAAAGACTTCCTCTTTTCTCCTTGCAATGATGTAGAACTGTGAAGATAGCTAATGTCATCTCCTAATTAGGCAAAATCAACAGTGAGAAAATTAAACAGATTGATTCACAATTACAGTTGAGCAAACACTCCTCCAGTTTTATCTCCTGCTTTAAGTCTTTGAGAAATTTCCCATTATTTTTCTTCCTTTGATTTACAGGGAAGGTTATTGTGATAATCCTGAATGAACTTATATGTATAGCATCAACTAGGTCTTATGTATCCATGTTTACAATTTGAAATATTCTCCATAAATACATTTTAAAATGCATGCCTTCTATACATATTAAGTTTTTTCTGATGAAATTCAATGTTATCAAATAAGTACATGCTTTTAGAGCCATAAAATGTGAATGTGAAAACACTCATAATATAATCACTGTTATTTTTTAGATTAAGTAGCTGGAGGTAGGTCAGATAGTTTGAGGAACAGGTGAATGATGTTATTAGTGATCTAAACATTTTTCACATTGTAAATTCTTTTCTATCTATGCTCTTATTTACATAGTAGTATGATTCTATTACACGCTGTCATTTAACATCCATTGGTCCATATCTGGCACAAACATAATCTGCCCTACCACAAATGATCCAATTATTCCTAACCTATACCATAAAGAGACGATTATGTCTATCAATCTTCATTGCATATTACATAGAATAAATACACATATTCACCTAATATACATTCTAGATATAATACACAAAGTCTTTGGATATATCTGAGCTATATGTATGAGTACACATTTATATATATATATATACACATATATACTTACATATGTGGTAATACATATATTCCTGAAGATCCAGGAATATATATATGTAAGTGGACATGTACACAATGAACTTTCCTTATAAATAGTGTATTGTTATGGAATATTCCAAGCAATTATGAGACCAGAACTCTTCCTTTATTTTATCTGCTCATTTTTATAAGGTAGTTCCTTTCTCAGGATATAGAATCTCTTCTGTTTTTTTTTTTTCTTACTTCATCATTCTTTCTAGAAGCCAACAGTAAAGAAAGAGGTATATTAAAATAAAAGACACTTAAAGAGGACGACATTTATGAAAAGTACCTTGAACATAAGAAAAGAAAATGTTATTTTATTAAAATCAAAATCATTTATATACATTTAAGGCTTGTCTCATAGAATCTTATAACCAGGTTTTTGTTTTAATGCTTTATCTAAAGAATAGGTAACAAGAGACTGGCCTGGCCATCTCTACATCTACAAAACAAAACAAAACAAAACAAAACAAAAATTCAAATAGCCAGGCATGTTGATGTTCACCTGTAGTTCCAGCTACTAGAGAAGCTGAGACAGGAGGATTGCTTGAGTCTAGGAATTTGAGGTTGCAGTGAGTTATGATTATGCCACTGAACTCCAGCCCAGGCAACAGAGCAAGACTCTGTCTCAAAGAAAAAAAAAACAAAACAAAAAACCTCGAGAGTAGCTAGGAAATGGGAACCTAACATACCTTCCTTTTGTGAATTCTATATCACAGCAAATATGAGCCATCATCATATTAGAGACTCTTAATGGTATTGTTTCTGCACCTCATGGATTGTGAACATTGTGCAGATGTTCAGGAGGATTTATGCCCCACTCATTGTTTGTTTATTTATTTATATTCTTTGCATCTATGAAGATGTATGCATAATCCTCTAGATCTGATATGAGTTCTTAAAATAAGCATTTAGATCCTTCACTTTGTGCTTTGACATGTCCATATAGTTTGATCAAATCACCTGGCCCTTTGTAGCTAGGTATAAATCATAGTAGAATTTCCATGTGTATTTATCTTTATCAAATAATGAACACACTGCATTTGCATTCTGAGATCGAATTTGTAATTTTCATATAGGAGCAAGTTTCACTTAATAAATACTTTTAAAATAACTTAAAACCACATTCTAATTATACTTTCACATATATTAGTCCATTTTCATCTCACAACAAATCATATAAAAGAAGGTTAGATATTGTTATTTTTGTCTAAGAAGAGGAAATGTAGTTTGAGTAAAATGAGATCACTTCCTGAGGTGACATATGCAGTAAGTTGTGGAGGCTAAACTGAATTCAACATTTTCAATCTCCAAATTCTCTCTTTTTGAATGTTATGTAACCCAACCAAGTACAAACATTGAAAGTAAAGAAATATCTTTCAAACTTGTATACTACTAAAGTCCATTACAATTCTCTATGGAATAGCACATGGACATTTTAGCAGTTCTGTAAATCATCAGGGCAAAAACATTCTGCCTAGAACCCATTACCAACTGAAAGACACACAAATTTGACCCCTTTAAAAATAGAAGAGATATAATCTGTAAGTTGCAGAGGCAGTGATGCATTTTTTCATTTCGTAAAGAACCTAATTGGAATTAAAAATATAGTAATTCATCATTTTTCTCTTTTATATTACAAATAACTTATTCTGCTTCTTGCTATTGTAATGTAGAATTTTTAAAAGCCCAACAACTTTTCAATTATTTCACAACTTTATATTAGAGTTAAATATTAAACACTTTTCTTTCTTTTTTTGTTTTGATGGTTAAAAATATGATACAAACAATGAAAAAGGGAATTTGCATGTTGTTGTACATTGTAGACCTAGTATGGCATTTTCTAAGTAATCAGAAGTTCCAAAAATAGATATTTTCTGATATCTCTGGATGTTTAGACTGTTTTTCAATAATTAAAATAACTTTTAAAAAACACAATCTGTATTAAAATTATATAAACATATTTGCAAATTTTAAATGTAATAATTAAACCATTAATCTGTACTTCAATAATAAAGAGTTGACTATATTAAGATAAAAATCAGCCAGGATTGCAAGCTTTAGTAGTACTTTAAAATGAGTAAAACATATTGAAAAAACAGCTTTATTTCCCAAATCCTAGTTTTCTGCATTTGATAAATAAATGTATCCTAAGCATGTATGAAATATCAGGTAGAGTGTGTACTTAGGTAGTTATGTGAAATAATGAGATATCAACTGTTCATGGAATATTAATCTCTTTTTTGCATATATGCTTATTTCATGTTCTTTTTGTATATTTGCATATCTGATTGTTTCAAGTTCTAAAAAGAGAACTTGTTTAATATAATATAGAATATAATTCAACAGAATGAAATAAAATTACTTGGGAGAGTACATTAGAATGGGAGAAAAACAAAGAAAAATTCTATGATATCAGGGATTAAGTTAGTACACAAAGTCCTTGTCAAAAAAAAAAAAGTAGTTTCTATCAGTGTGTTCCACATGTGGCTCTAAGCTTTCTATCTGCAAATAGAAAATAGACATACAGTTACATGTTCAGATCTTCCAGAAGTTAAATGCACATGTGCAATTTTTAATGGGGTTGTTGGTTTTTTTCTTGCTGATTTGCTTGAGTTCTTTCTAGATTCTGGTTATCAGACCTTTATTGGATGTATAGCATGTAAATATTTCTCCCACTCTGTAGGTTAACTGTTTGCTCTGTTGATTGTGTCCTTTGCTGTGCAAAAGCTTTTTAATTTGATCAGGTCCCATTTATTTATTTTTCTTATTGCTGTGATTGCTTTTGGCATCTCCTTCATAAATTCATTACCTAGACTGATATCTGTAAGAGTTTTTCCAACATTTTCTTCTAGAATTTTTGTAAGAATGGAAAAACAAGCAACACATGTTCTCAATACTAAATTGGAACTAATCAATCAACACTTATGTGCACATATGGAAGTAAAACTCAATGGAAATCAAGCAGGCGGGAGAGGAGAGGAGGGGATAGGTAAATTCACACCTAACGGATATAATGCACACTATCTGGGTGAAGGGCACACTTATAATTTTGACTCAAACTGTACAAAAGCAAATTATGTAACCAAAATGTGTGTACCCCCATAATCTGAAATTTAAGGAAAGCATTCTAATAATTTCATACTATATCTGATTTACCAAAAAAGCAATCACTTCACTTTGTGATTTGGATACTCTCTTTGTAAAAACATCTGTTATTATGATTCAATGTTATTTCAATAAATGACATTTAGTATTTAAAAAATGCACATATACAAACATACACACAATTTGTTTTGCTCAGCAAAAAGTAAAACTATTTCTTTTAGCCTCATAATAGTAATGAAAAAATCCCATTAGTCTTTTTAAAGTCACCCAGTGCTGAATATAATGGCCTTCAACAATATCCTTGCAATGAATAATCTGAGAAATTTTAGAGTGTAATTTTGTAATATCCCTCCTTTAGGTGTTTGAAAAGAATTTTGGAAAAGCAATTTTATAAGATCTCAATTTTATGTAGTTGAGGATTATTTAATACTCTATGCTGGTCTGGCTCAATCTCAGGAAGAATTTCCAGTATCCAGAGAAAATGACTGGCCCACTGTCCTTCCAGCATGTATTCATAAATGCTGCTTGTCTTCACGAACCTCTCCATCTGTCCTGAGTGGCAGTATGTTTGTGGTTATATTTCTCTTAAAAAGGAACTAAAGTTCAACAAGTCTTTATTGCATGTCAATTGCAAATAATAAACTTAAAAGCCAGCTAAACCAGGGCCTGATAAGGACATATGCGTGAATCAAAAGCTTCTGCACCTTCGCTTAGAAGGAAGCTTAAAGGAGTACTTGAGGGCAAACATCCTTTCAAACACTGTTAGGACATGAATGAATAAGGAGGAGGACCCAAAATTTTAAAGCAGAGAGTCACAAAATTTAAAGCCTATGGAGAGATGGACACATACATCTAGGGGGTTGGTATGGGCACATATACGAAAAAGCATGCCTATAAATTTAGAAAATACATGAAGACAGATTTACAATTAAATAATAGAGATGACTGAGAATAGTGCTGACCCAGGGCAAGGGAAATCTTGTTATTGGGCACAATTGAGAAGAATGAATTTATAATAAGCTGGAGACAGACAATTCTGTATCCTTATCCATGAATGGATAAACCAGAGAGTGGGAGTAATAATGCGTTCACTGATTGCACATTTTATTCAGAAAAATATCAAGGAGAATTAAAGGAGAAAGATTAGCTAAGATATAATTGGTTCTGGGAACAAAAGCAATAGAGTTCCATGAAGCAAAGAGTATTCATGATTTGGGTGAAGCAGGGAACTCACCCAGAATAAAAGCTTTGCTAAGTAAGTCGACCTTGGTTGAATCCGAGACACATGCAATATAGGTGGTTAAATTAATGGAGGATTAATGGCCGTGAATATCCAGTCCAGCTTTCTCATGATCAGAGGAAAAGGAGGAAAAGATCTTTATATTTATTTGAAAACTGGCATAGAAAAAGGGGAAGGAAAAGAAAACTTGTTACAAGTCATTAATTAATTTCATTAGCTTAAGATATAGTCATGCATCATCAAAATTCTGGAAAATGTTAGGCCATTATTAACACACACTCTGATATGATGGCAAAGTAATAGTTTAACAAATATCAAAAGAAATAGTCAAGATAAAAAAAGTATTTAGCATATATAAATTTCTCACAAATGTTTTATGTTTTTAGCCAAAGAGCCCACTCGATTGTTTTAAATTGATAAGGAAAGGACAGTGTTGACTTTCATTTCTGGCAATATGGGAAATCCCAGCCTTCTTCCTAGAACACCTCTTATTAAAAATAAAATCTTTTTTATCATTTATTTGTTTTTTAACAGCACAGTTGTTGAATTGATGTTAATGTAAGGTAAATTCTTGGGGGATAATATCGAGAAGTAATGTTGCTCTAGAGAAGTATGCTTGTCCTGGAACAATGTTTGCTACTTGTCAGTTCTAGTCACCAAGACATAATAATGTGTGCAAGAAATGTGGGGGAAACACCTGTGAAGAATCAATGGGAAGGTACCAAAGAAGACAGAGTGAGCCTTTGGAATATGGTGCAGGTTTGACATTTGTAAATGGAAGAATATGCAGAAGGAACTACATATTATATTATAGGGCATTTCTGTCTTGCTCAGTCTGCTTTAGCTAGGAACAGCTTAGAAGAGCATGGTTTCAGTGATGGTGGATTCAGAGGGCAAGAGCACACAGTCTATCAGTTAACTCAGCTCCTTGCATCAGGTTCTCTTGGTGAGACTCCAGTGGTGCACTTCCATGGCCATTATGCCCACTTAGCCTAGGGTCTGAGATTTAATTGGCCATAAACAAGTATGAAATAGAAAACAAGCTCTTACTCTTTAGTTTGTAAATGTTACCTCTATAGGTGAGCTTGCTACAAACCTTGAGCAACAGAATTCAAAATTTTGGTGCTGTCACACTTAAATTATGAGTAGTATTCACTAATATATAATTTCTAAATAAATCAAGTTCTTTTTATTGATACATTTATAGGGAAACAGTTATGAGCCATCTTAGTAGAGATTATGAGACAACTGACTGAAACTTAAAAGCATAAATTTTAATGAGAGGGATGTTTTGGTGTATTAATAAGGATCAAAGCTGTGAAATGAACAAGAAAGTATTTTGAATAAGGAGAGAGGTGACGTGAAATACTGACATAGAGTTACCCAGTAGATGGGGAAAGGAATATAATCCTGCAAAGGAAACTGATAAAGACAGCCAGAAGAGGAGAAGGGAAATCAGATCTTTGGAGTATGTCAGAAGCCAAAGAAGGGTGTTACCAAAAGAAAATGGTACCAGCATCGATGGCTGGTAGGAAGAGGACTGAAAACTCTTCCATTGGATTAAGTCAAACTAAGTACATAGATGACCTTTAAGCTGCTTATGTATAGGGATGACACTGGAAGTCCTAAGTAAGTTGAATGAGTTTGAAATAATCATTACAGAGAGTAAGAGGAGAATAAGCTTGCTAGATCTACAATTTCAGGTAATTTAGGAAAAAAATTTGAAGAAATGATTATAAATTTATTCATTAACTCGAAAAGTATCAAATAATGCCAGTAAGCAAGACACTGTTCTAGTTGGTTTGGGTATATTTGAGGTATAAAACAGACAATATACCCTGTTCTCACGATGGAAATTATGGTCTAGCAGAATGATAATGAAACAATAAACATCAGGTTAAAAAAAAAGTTTCAGGATAAATTAGAACATGACCAGTGTTATTTTAAAAATAAATAAATTGCAGAATGATCAGAAGTGTTTGAGGTGAAAGCAGGTTGCAATTTAAAATGGTATTGACAAATGTACTTAATTTTGGTGCTATTTCACTCTGGAGGAAGTGAGAATTAACCAGGTGGATATCTGGAGAACAGCAGATATTCCCTTCCCTCTAGGCAAGGGAACAGCCAGTGCAAGCTCCCTGAGGTGTCAGGGAGGTGTGCATGGAACAGAGTGAGTGAGCAAGTGAAGAATAATAGGAGGTGAGATTTACAAAAAAGGGGTTGTGTAGGGACAGACCAGAAGGTGTAGAAACCTGAAGGGCATTGCCAACGTTTAGCTTTTGCTGAGTGAAAGAGGAGCCATTCATATTGCTGACAATGTGCACCAGTCCCCTAATTTCTCCAGTACTATTCAGTTTGTGGATTATAAGCACTGAGGGTTGGCTTCATAACTACAATTACTACAAAAAGACAGCGTTAGAGAAGAATTGTCTTTTGACAAGCATCTTATAAAAATGCAAGACCATATGTTTTCAGCTTGATAATGAACAGAGAGAAGAAAAGAAACTGGTGGCTGTATTGAAAGAAAGGAGAGGTGAATGGACTGGAGATTTGATGAGGATATTTGTATTCTCCTTCACTGATAAAAAGATAAATGCATTGATTCTGTATCCAGAATTTGAAGTTTTTTCAGCATCAGACCCTCCTGTTCTCTTTTGTCAAATCACTCCCATTCGTAAAACTAAATTACTGCTTGAAAGTATTGAGACAGAGAGAAGACAAAAAAAGATAATTTTGAACCAAAAATGTTTTAACACAGCATGATGTTTTAACTTCAAAAAGAAGCTTCTTAAGATTGTATTTCTGGACTTTGACCTAAATCTAAATTTTCTTTTTGGTTCACTGGCCATTCGTTCATTCATAAAACAAAACAAATAAGCATTTATTTACCAATTATGTAACTAAAATTAGGATGAGTTTTGGGGAAAGATTCCCTTTAAGAAGCTCACAATCCAGTGAGCTTCTGCTCCACTTGCTCTACATGATTAGTATTTTTCCTCATGTAAGTATATGTAAATTATCTGCTATGTAAGCAACACTGGAACTATTCAATGAAATTATTCTTTCCCATGGTATTCAGAAGGGCAACCCACTGTCAATGTAATTGAGGTCCTTTCAAAACTTAATTCCCATTAAAATGGTCATTCTGGCATTCTTTCCTTGACTTTCCTCACATAATAGATCTATGATTGAATGAAATTGTTAGATTCTAGGTTACTGGACCTATAAGTGTAATATTTACATTGAGTATTAATGAATGTTATGGTTGGCTTTTAATATAGTTTCAGTTGTTTTGATAAATGAAACAGCAATGCAAGAAATTAACAGTGAGAGCTGACTGCATTAACTAATTTCTGTTGAATAAACCCATGATTCTCTGTTTAGCTCACATGTTTTTCATATAAATGCTTGGAGAAAATATGAAGATTATAGTTCTTTCTATCATATTTAGTATACATGAATCATATTGAAAATTTTATATATATTACCTAAGGCAAGGATTATTCATAAATTTATAGAAGCAAATTCTATTCTCTGACTGGCAGTAAGATCCCGTAGCACTCATATATATTTTCCACACAGGTATCATTAAAATGAAAAACATGTACTTTTTAGGCATATATGCACTAAATCAAAAGGCTATTTTTGTTTAAATATTTTTCTTCAGTTGTATTATATCATTTTTGAAGTACAATTTATAATGTTCAAAATTGAATGTGTTCCAAACTTTTTCTTAGAGTAGTCAGTAAGAACGTACTTATATTTATATCCATTTTGAATCAGTCTTAAGAGAATCATACTTTAATCAGGAAATCTGAGCTTATGAAAATGTTCATTATATTGATTTTTTTTCCATATCACTGTGCACACTGAGTCTTGTCTCAGCAGGCTAATGAAATACTTTATTTCATTATGTGTCTTCAAGCTAATGGAGATACCTGACATGTTATGGCCAAATTTTATTTGCTATTCTACATTAAAAGAATCACCCACATGTAGCTAAAAACTCCTCATATTTTTAATTTCATAAAAAAATAAATCTTGCTCAAACACATTACTTACACATACTCAAAGAGATAATTTAAAACCAGACAATTTGTAAGTGGTTTAATTGAATTGTAATTACATTGTAGAAAGGATATGGAGAAGAAATCCAAGGAAGAAATGATTATCATTTAAAAATATATCTCATATTTTGTAAGAAAATATAATTAAACAATGAAAATGGCATTATTGAGACACAAGCTTTATTACAGTTTTATGCAAATTAGTATTTAGTAGAATTATCTGATTTGTAGCAAAGATAGTAGTTCTGCATGGTTAATACAGATCATTTCACATTAAATGTTCTTGTATTTTAAAGTGCTTTACAAAACAGTTGTTTCGTTGAGAGTTCATAAATAACCTTTCTTTGCATAAGATTGTTATTTGACATTTAGACAAACATACAAAATAAAATGACTCAATCAAACATGTTTGGGATAATGTTTATGCTATCTTTACCAACTGAGTATTTATAGAGCAAATTAAATGAGTTTAATATTATTTTACATATGATTTACATAGATATGATTCTCACTATAAAGTCACAAGTAATTTTTACAAGTACAAATACTGCTGCATAAAGAAAAAATGTCTACTAATTGCCTAAGTCAGAATTGGATTCAGCTGCATGGGACAGAAATCCAACTATAATCTCTTAAACAAAGAGGGATTTATTTTTCTCATGGAAAAAAAAGGCCAGATATAGGCATCCTGTGTCTGGGACAGCAACTTCATGATAAAGTCAAAAAAGGGACTTTAATTTCCCAACCCATTATCTTAAGCATATGGCTTTCTTCTGTATGCTCATAAACTAGCTTCTGCATCTCTAGTCATTATTTCAGCAAGAAATAAAAAATATGAAGGGAAAAAATGGGAAAGTTGAAAGAAAAGCAGGAAACTGTACACACAGAATGAGTCTGTCCATTTAAAAAAGTTCTATTAAAAAGCACCCAAAAGTTTCTTATATTTTTACCTCATTAGGCAAAATGGAGTCACATGTTTACCCTAGGGTGGGGGGGTAAGATTTTAATTAGAAATACTACTACCCAAAACATAGTCATTAATAATACATGTTATTAATATGGAAGGATTCTATTAATAAGGAGAAGGGAAAATTGATATTGGACAGGCCACTGGCAGTGACTGTCATGCTCAGTATCAACTGTACAGTCAGATCCCCAAAGGCTAAGATACTGTTAAAGAGATTGCTTAAAACAGAGGTTTCCTAGCTTCAGTGGAGTCAAAGATAGCATATCTCACTGTGTTTTATAAATTAATGTTCTGGAGTAATCATTTACTGAAAGCTGCAACAATTTAAAAAATATAGAATGTGGAGTCTCTTACGTAGGATTGGGAAAGTTATTTAACATCTCTTGGCATTTCTTTCCTTTTCTGCCAGTGATTCTTAATCCATTATTAGATCAGGGATGGTTGGCATTTCTTTTCTTATTTATACAAGGTGAGAAATTTTAGAGTGAGAACATTGCTTTGCATAAAACAGATACCCAATTATCTAATGACTCCCATTTTTCTCAAAATTAGTGTAAATCAATAATATTTGCAATAATTGAATAAAATATTCAGGAAAAGGAAAACTGAATGTTAAAATTTTCTCAATTACTCCTTTTTTCTAATAATGTAAATAACAAATATGTTAAAAAATCTGTCGATTTTAAGAGTTATGGTAGACTTTGCTTTAAGTTGAATAGATATTTAATAAAGCATAAATACCTTTTCCTACTAGAGAACATTATAAAATAAATTGGTCATTGATTGCTTTCATGTATGGCAGGTAAAACATTTGTATGGTATTCTGTCCATCATTTGAACACGGAATGTAGTAGCCTTTGATACTTCTACCTGGCAGAGATGTGAAGATTCTCCTGGTTGCTGCAACATTTTTAGCCAGTAACAACTCATATTTTATAACAGGAGACTGAATCTGTTAATTATGTCATTTTACACCAAAAAATGGTGTAAAACTGATTCTGGGTTGCTATAGCAAGAATTAAAAGGTTTAGTCTAGCCCTTTGCTTTTCTACTAGGTTAATCAGGGAAAAGTATCCACCTGAGTCTAGACCTCCTGCTTTCTCTGTGACTCACACCTATGGCTTGATCTGTTTGGTCTCCCAGATATCATTTGCTCCCAGGATGATGAGATCCAAGTCTCAGTGTTTCCTGTTGCATTTATATAGCACACAAAGATGTTGGCTCAGCCTGTCAAATATGGGAAGGAAAGCAGAGAAGGACATTAAGCATAATAAAAAGCAGACAGCAAGAGTCACACTCCATTCTCCTTAACAGTAACTAAGCCTCAGTAATAATAGCAAATGAGCAGATTGGCTCCAATAGTAATGGAGAAGAGAAACTAGACAAAAGTGATTGCAAGGAAACAGAAGGAAATGCTTAGTAATGCTTACTATTTGCACTGAACTCTTAACTTTTATTATCTTATTTAATTCTTGCACTGCTACAATTATTCCCATTTTACCCTTAAAAACATAACTATTTTGTCCAAGGTCATAGGACCAAACCCAGGCAGTTTGCGTCTAAAATCTGTGCATTTAAATGATATTCTACAACATTTCTACCAAGAGATACCACAAGAGATACCAAATAAATTTTAATGAATAAACCTTAAACTACTGCTGAGTTTACTTCTTTGAGAAAAACCTTGATAGATTGGCCCATCTACATTTATGGCTGGAAAATTCCATAGTGAATGGGCACCTGTAGACTAGACTTGCAGTTCCAAAGAGATGCCTTGAACTGATATTGTTCACTAATACTAAGATTTATCACAGACATTATGAAAGACATTTAATGGCTACAGTACTCTTAGAGACATGTTCTGGGAATATATGTTTCAGGCCGCCGCAGTTCTTCTCAGATCAAATCATATTTCTTGTGATATAGTGTGGTGTTAACTGATGGAGCGTCAAAACTGAAAGAACAGTTCAATGGGTTTGTATTCTGAGTTGAAAAAAATCCGTCAATTTTTATTTGCTCTTAGACCCATGCTTTGAATCCAATAACAGTAGATGCAATGGAATGTTAGAAGAGATTGTCTCATGTTTGCCTTTTAAATGTTGATACTTCATTTTTAAGATCAGGATAAAAGTACGTGACAAAAAGCTTCCAGACATTACTGAACAATAATTTTCTCATATAGAAATAATATGTCTACCTTTTGATACTTTAAGAAGAACTGATGAATCTCAGCTAAGAAAGCACAGTAAATAAGTTAGTTCGTAAAAAGGAGAGAGAGATGGCCGGGCGCGGTGGCTCACGCCTGTAATCCTAGCACTCTGGG
>VBSM01003039.1:15665240-15683166 GCA_008086735.1 Cheirogaleus medius
AAAAAAAAAAAAAAAGGAGAGAAAGAAAGGAAGGGAGGGAGAGAAAAGAAAAAAGAAAAGAAAGAGCTACAATTACTTTAATCAAGTTTATTTATTTATTTTGAGACAGAGTTTCACTCTGTTGCCCTGAGTAGAGTGCTGTGGCGTCAGCCTCGCTCACTGAAACCTCAAATTCCTGGGCTCAAGGGATCCTCCTGTCTCAGCCTCCCGAGTAGCTGGGACTACAGGTGTGCCACAATGACCAGCTAATTTTTCTATTTTTAGTAGCGACAGGGTCTTGCTCTTGCTCAGGCTGATCTCAAACTCCTGAGCTCAAGCAATCCTCCCACGTTGGCCTCCCAGAGTGCTACAATTACAGGCGTGAGCCACTGTGTCCGGCCCTTAATGAAGTGTAAATCTAAGCACTGTGAGTGGGACTGGAGTACTGTTAAGTCCACCCTTAAGATTAAATAACGTACCTCTTTTTAAGTATTTAATTTTCTATGTGTGAT
The DNA here is from genome assembly GCA_008086735.1 of Cheirogaleus medius. Lineage (NCBI taxonomy): Eukaryota > Metazoa > Chordata > Mammalia > Primates > Cheirogaleidae > Cheirogaleus > Cheirogaleus medius. Next base: position 15,665,732 of record VBSM01003039.1, read on the forward strand.
ATTTTAAAACAATTAAACACGAGTAAATTATAGTGAATATAAGATTATCCCTTCCTTGTCTTGTTTTGAAGGAAGAACTCTTTTTTAATTTCCCATGAGAAGGAAAAGAACAAGGAAAGGCATAGCATATGGAATGTGCTAGACTGAAGGATGGAAGAGCTTCTTGGGTGATCCATTCATTCAACTGACACAAAATAATAGATTGTCCCTCTATGTTTAAGTTTGTTTTCTGTAAGAAAGTATTTACCACTATTCCTCTTGAAATGCTAACCTTGGAAATATTTCAGGAAAATATTTCAGGAAATATTTCATAAAAATCTAACAATAAAACCTTACCAAGCTAACTACAAGAAAATAGGCTGATTTTCCTGATATTTTAAAAATACATTTAAAAAATTTCAGTGCATTACTTGATATTATAACTATTAATGACACAAAAGTATTAGGACTCATTTTAAGCAGGAAACTGGATCCTCTGTACTACATAAAATTAACTTGGAATATGAGATGCAAAAGAAAATTACTGTTAGTGCTAATAGATAAAATCGCACATGATTTATGAAGGAGGGACTAGAATTATGCTATCATTGGGGTGTAAGTACGTATAGATATTTTTAAAATTTTGAAAATGTAGACTTTCTTCAGATTTAATAAAGAAGGAATGTTCTAGTTTTGTTCCCTTCTTTTTTTTATTTCTGCTATGTATGGCTAAATGTGGTGAATATTACTCTTTTTTTGTTCACTGTGCTTTAAGTAATAATTATTATAATTAAATACATAGGGTCAGGGAAGGGGAAATTAACAGTTATATAGGTGAGTAAGGAAAAGGAACAACTTAAACCCCCAAAATTGATGTTTCTTTCTGTCTCCTTTACATGTAGGTCTTAGACTTTTGTTGTAACCTCAATCTACCTGACTCAGAGAGTTCAAAACAAGAACAGTCTTTTTAAAAAACTCCTTCTTTATAGCAAGTTTTCCTGCTAAGGAAGTATAACTTCATCCATCAAATTACTTGATATCATGTAAAAGCTTTTAAAGTTTCTACCCTCAAATTAAAAGCAGTATTATGAGGTATAAAATCACTGTAGATTTTATAAGTAATCCTAAATAATAAGGTCAATTACTTTAGATATGATCATCTATTATCTTGCTAATTTGTAGATCTATTTGGTCTACCTATTTGTAATGCAAACAGAAACAACTACTAAAAATATACATATTATTTGACATTTTCATATCTGTTAAGTATAAGAGAGATGGTGATAGTAGGGAGTGGAGAGTCTTCTTTCTATATCCAAGTGATATAATTTCAGTTATATTTATGGCACCTCTAGTATTTATCACATAGTTTTCCATGGAGAAATATCATTTTTAAAGTCTTGGTCTATTATTGTTTACTTCAAACTGTATAATGTATAGTAAACTATTTATGGGTAAGATAAATTACACTGCAGCTTTAATTTTTCAGGTTTACAACTCTCACTTGTGACATAGAAAATGAAGAGATTTAAAATCCATTTCAGGCATGTAACTATAATTTCATAAAATTTTATGCCTCACAATATATAACATGTGATAAAAGATGTGAAGTGCAGAAAATGTTCACTGTTTACTGCCTCTTCATGTCCAGAAGTTTTGGGCCTTTTAAATAGGGATAAATGTTGGAGAAAAGATCTCTCTTTTGTTGTTGTTGAAAAACTTCTAAAATAGATTACAGTAACATTTAAAATAAAAGAGGAAGTGCATTATTTAGACTAAGTAAGGACACCTGGGTTTTGTTCCCAACTTCTGAATCTGCATGCTGCAATGTATTGGACAAGTATTTTAATAACCCAAGCTTCAGCCTCCTCATCCGCATTGCTAAGAAGGAAAAGATTATTAATATTAATAAAGTCAAAGAATATAATATTTTTAAAATAATTCATTTATATAAATTAATCAAATAGGAAATATTAGTGTAATTGTTAATAAATAAACAATCCCATTTCTTTTGATTTACATTTTTCTCTTCACACATATCAAAGTCTGATAATAAAGCTGGTATCTACTAATTTTACCCCGTGTTATTTTTCTTGTGTTGGTAATAGAGTTTGAAATTGGTGTCATCCCTTCTAATCCTGGCAGCCATCTATTCTCAGTCCCTTATGCCTTTGGTGGCACTGACTTTTTCCTCATATAAATTCTGTAACACATTTACATGTGAAATCATCATGAATTCAATTTAATGTAATCTATTTTATCTGAGACTATCAGAAAACCAAACCTCTTTTAGTTTTAAATGTTTTAAATTTTATAGGAACATAATATTTTGATTTATGAAGCATTAAAAGGCTGCTGTTAATAATGAGACACCTAGCCTAAATAGCAGCAGGTAATTTTACTTGGCGTAACGGAAAGAACCGTGGGCAGAGAGTTGGATAACCCAGTTTCTATTCTGATTTCTGTAATTAACTAGCTCTATGATATTGGGGAAATCACTTAGCCTTTCTGATTTTTAATTTCCTCATTTGTGAAATGAAGTAATTGAAACAATGTTCTCTGAGGAAATTTCTAGTTCCAACGGCCTGATTTTATGCCATGACAGAAGCCATACATGAACACCAATTTTTTTTTTCTTTCCAATCCTATACCTCTGTCTTGCCAATTGAAATAACACTAACAATGTTTTTGTAGTATCTAATCCCAAGTATAATTTTAATGGCTTTCATGACTTCCTATGATCAGTACAATTGGGAGACAGCTGCCATGGCCAGTCTCTCCAATCAGGGAATGATGCAATGGTCTAGACTGGCCATCTCAAGAGTCATTGAAGAAATAGGTCTAGAACAAGAAAGACACAGTCTACACCTCAAGTAGGCACTTTTTTAAAAAGTTTATATGTGAACTGATAAGTATCTGAGCTGACTGCTTAAATAATTTATTATTCTCCTTATGAATAAGACCAATAAATTTCAAGCTTCATTAGCAGGCAGTGTGTACTCAGAGCCAATAAATGATATACCAGCTACTCAGAGAAGAATTCAGCATAGAAAATGAATGGTGACTTGGTTATACCTATAAGCATGGAAGAATTACAGAAGCATAAGTACTCAGCATTTTATAAAGCAATTAATGAAGCCTGCTTTAAACTAAATACAGAACTATTTGTGTTTTTAATATGAGAAGAATCAAAACTTAGAATTAAAGAAAAATTATCTTTGGCATAAAGTACTTCCTTTAAAAAAAAATGGTGGGAGAGGTTGGCTTGGGCAGCAGTTAAATTGTGCTATCATAAAGTCTCAAGCAGAAGATTTAAAAGTGTTCTGTGAATGATTTTGAGCTTTCCAGTGTGTGTCTTTGATTCTGAATTGCGGAAAGGGACTGGGAAGAAACTATGAACCTGACTCTGCATCATTCAACATACATTCAACATAATGAGGTGGCTGCTCAACTTTCATTTTCAGAAATTCCATGTTTTAAAAAAATGCTTAGAATTGCTGGCTTGGAAAATATTGGTATAGAGCACAATCAAATTAATGAATCTCTGCATTTGATTAAAGTTTAATTAACTGTCATTATTTGAATGGCATATAAAGAGACCCATGTATCACTACGGGAGACAACACATTTCATTTGCCTTTGCACAACTATTTAGGTTACAAAAGCTCTGCCCTCAAAATTGAATACACCCCATACAAGATCAATGGCCCAGGTTTCCCTCTTTAAAAAGTTAAGATTGGCAGATATTTCATTTTGGCCAAATAGAAGACACAGAGTTGTTTGAAATTGTACAAAGAATGAAGCAGTAGAAATAGTAAAATAAGCTGTACTGACTTTGACATAGAACAACAGATTCTCTACCCATGTTGATCTTCAGGGATGTGCTGGTGGACCTGTCTCCAAATCTGTGAAACTTGAATACACTGAGTATTCAATAAATGCTGGTTACATGAAAAATGAAGTGAGCAATCATGTTTTTTGGGTGACTTGGGCAGAATTTCCTACTTTTTTGGTTTGTAAATAATTAATAGAATCTTGATTTTTAGACTAGCAAAACCAAGTTCTGAGTAGGAGATTTATGAGTTCATAATTTGTGGAAAATTCCAGAATGTTGGAATTGACATGATGTCATCCAAACTACTTCTTTCTTCTCTTTTTACCTTATTTCTCTCATCTCAGTTTCACTTTGTGTATAAGCTCCATTTTCTCTGATTTCAGAGATACCTCCATTATGTTTTCTGAGGTGCAAAATGATGTGGGTACCATCACCAGCCATATCTAAGATTCTTGCTCACCCTGTGGCCAAAGGGACAAAATACAGTAATTGGCAATATCACTAGATTCACAAGATGGACTGGAACCAGAACACTGATACAAATGAAAGGGCAGAGCTGTTAACCAGAAATAGTGGAGGAAGAATACTGGCAGAGAAAATTAAGCAAGCAAACAAATTAAATGTGTCAGAAAATTGTGACACATAGCCAAGAAATCAAAATGGTCTCTTTCATCTAAGGCATGATTTAGTTTTTTTAGAAAATAAAATACTATTAATATCAAATTTCTACAATTATCCATATATACTAGTATTCTCTTGCTGCATTGCAAATTCCCACAAGCTTAGCAGCTTAAAACAACTCTCATTTATTAACTCACAGTTCTGCAGGCGAAAGTTCAGCACAGCAAGACTGGGTTCTTTGCTTAGATTCTCACAAGATTAAAACCAAGATGTTAGCAGGGCTGTGTTTCTCTCTGGAGGCTCCTAAGAAAGAAGCAGCTTTTGTGATCATTCATATTGTTGGCAGAAGACATTTCCTTTCTCTTTTAGAAACCAGGCTCCCTTTTTACTGCAAGCAGTGAGCTGGGGTATGTCCTTAACTCCTAGAGGTTGCACTTCTGTATCAGCAGTTTACAACACAGAGATTTGCTTCCTTCCAAACCAGTGACTGGAGCATTTGTCTCTGACTTCCTCTTCTTACTGTATAGAGAAAACTTTCTGCATGAAAGATCTCATGTGATTAGGTCAGGCCCACCCAAATAATCACCTTAATTTAAGGTTAACTGTGCCATATAACATAATGTAACCATAGAGTGAAGTCCATGTTCTTGATAGTCCTGGGGATTTTTGCAAGGGATGTACATCAAGGAGAGAAAAAGCTAGGGATATAGCAGAATACTGCCACCCTATATGTTGTAGTTCAATCATAGTTGAGAATTGAGGCTTGATTTAGACTCAGTTCTGTATTGAGTATGCCTAAGGTTATGGTCTGAAAATAATAAAATGAAATATAATTGGACTGTGGTTAGTCTCAGAAATTCTGTCTATAACTTATCTTAACCAGCAACCAATGATACATGGAGAAAGAGAAATTGTAAAAAACAATGGAAGATCAGTAAGCAAAGTTTTTTAAAAAATCTTGGAAACAATGCAACTCTACAATCAATAACATTCATGCATCAGTTTTAGGAAAATATGTTAAAAACACATATATGCACACAATTCCATGAATTCCATGAATTTTTAGGAGAACATTAATAAGAAAGAAATTCAGTTTCTTCTGAAAAGCAACCAAACTTTAAAAGATTTATTCATCATTTAAGACCTCAACTGATGTCAAATTAAGTATCTGCTTTCATAAAACCTAAACCATGTTTAAGAAAAATAATCTCTGACCTTTAAAAATGTAATAGCCTGAAATCAATTTATTCTAGTCAGGCATCTAATAGTATATATTTGCTAAAAGCAGTCAAATTTTAAGGTTTAGCATCTGTGACAGCTTTTTTTCCCCTGCAGTTTTGTTCTCTTATTTTCTTTTTTTCTTTTAAATTAAAGCCAAGGTGGAACTATTGTCTCTTTGAAGGTTTCTTGGGGATCCTATTAGCCCTCGTGGGAAATAAGTTAACTCTGAGAATGATTCCTTCCTTAATGTGTTTATAATGAGGGCTTTAAAAAAAAATCTCTAGCTAACCTGTCTTTGGAAACAAGATGTAACTTACTGCATTTCTTATACAGAATAGTTACCATTACTCTTTATCATTAACATGCTGAAATTTAGCATGAAGATCACATTCATTTTCATACTATTGGGAAGAAAATAAATATGTCATATATAAATTATCACAGAAATAAGATAATATTTATGATACTATTATAGGATATAAGACTGAGAGATATGAATTCTTAGCAGTAAATTTAACAAAAAACAACTTGAGTCATAACCCTAAGAAAGCAAGCTGTTTATAATCTTGCATTTATTTTTTCTGCATTTGTGATATTATACTTTCAAAATCCACTTAAAGTGGTTACTATAGAATGAGGAAAGGAAACAAAAGACTCCAGTGAGGTGGCTATGTGCTTTAACACACCAAGAAATCTTCACAGTAATGGATGGGACAAAAAATAGGTCACCTTCAAACCACCCTTGAAAATAAGCAGACACTGTAATTTCAGATTGCATTCTTAAGAGCATTGTTTTATATTATGTATATCTACTTGGCTTTGTATGCATTTTGCAAAAATGTGCTTGTGTGAGCACAAGAAAATACAAATGGTATCCCATCCCCTCTTTTTTCCTCTCACATAAAACATATAAACATCATCATACACATGCATATATCTAATTGTGTGGTTATTAGCTCATTGAGAGAAATAAAAGTAGACATTTTAATGACTATTTCTCTAAATAAATGGAGTTACTCAATTATGTTTTTAATGTAATGGATTTTATATCTTTCAAAACAAATTATAGCATAAACAATGTGCACAACCTTAGGAAAAAATGTTTTTATTGAAAAGATCGAATTCCTGTCTCCTTGGAAGCAAGTAATATATTTTGTTCCCTATTCTAGTGCCCAGTACAATTCCTAATGCATAATCAAAGTGTTTGTGAATAAAATTATTTTTATTAATGCTTTAATAATAATATAAATCTACTTTTGCTCAAAATAAACTGATGTCATGAAAGTAAATCTTGGGTAGTTTGCATCTGTTGCTGATCCAATTCTCTGACCAAAGATTTAGTTTGTTGTTTTTTCTCTCAAGACAGTTTCAAGAGTTAAAAAGAAAAAAGCAGTGTGTTATCAACTTAAAAGTGAGCTGATATGGTTTAACTGCTGGTCCCAAAGACACATAGGGTTAAACTACCTGGTTTGAATCTCAGCTCTGTACCTTTCTATTTACGTGTCTTGAGCCAACTTAGCCTGCTTGTACCTAGATTTCTGTATCTACAAAATGAGGATACTAATAGTAGGGTTGTACTCACAGGATTTTCCTGAGTATTAAAGTGATTTTAGACATATAGAGTCATTAGAAAATTGTCTAGCAAAAAGTAGAAGCTTGATAGGGTTTTCTACCATTATTTTAAATTCAGCTCATTTTCTCAAATACATTTATATAAATTAATATATACAGAAGCAAATATTGCTATACTGGGCTTATTTAGATATAAAGGGAGAGAAATGAAGGGAAACAAATATTACAAAGCCAGATTCTCTACAGCTGTGGTCCCCAACACCTGGATCAAGGACCGGTACTAGTACCTGTCCGTGGCCTCTTAGAAACCAGGTCACACAGCAGGAGGTGAGTGGCAGATGAGCAAGGGAAGCTTCATCTGTATTTACAGCCACTCCCCATCATTCTCATCACTACACAAGCTCCGCTCTGTCAGATCAGAGGTGCATTAGATTCTCATAGGAGCACGAACCCTACTGTAAACTGTGCATGCAAGGGATCTAGGTTGTGCACTCCTTATGAGAATATAGTGCCTTGTGATCTAAGGTGGAGCTGAGGCAGTGATGCTAGCACTGAGGAGCAGCTGCAAATACAGATTATCATTAGCAGAGAGGTTTGAATGCGCAATACGTGTAATGAGCTTGAATCATCCTGAAACTATCTCCCGATCTCTTGTCTGTGAAAAATTGTCTTCCATGAAACTGGTCCCTGGTGCCAAAAAGATTGGGGACTGCTTCTCTTCAGTATCCCTTAAATTTATGATATAAATATTATAATCCACATTTTACCTATGAATACTGAGGTCCAAAGAAATTTAGTAATGGACATGATAAAATATAGGTAGTAAGTGATGGGGTTGAGATCCTAACCCCCAAATATTTTGTGGTCACATGCATGGATTTTACCTCATTTCATATCATGTACTTCCTATATGCTAAAAGAAGAAAAATACCAAAAAAAAAAAAAATTTAAAGATTTGCTTGCTGAACGTGCATGTGTGCATTCATGCCTTTATTAGTTCATTAGTACAGTAAATCATTACTGAGCAAGAGCAACGTGCCCTGTATTTGATCTGGTGGAAACATAGAAATCACTATATTCCAGTTGTGTCTAATTCCTAATCCCTGTGAAAACAAAACATTGAACTCTAAAGTTAGACCAACACAGATATAAATCTGAAACAGAGACAAGCCACTGGGGGCAGCGGGGGGAGATGAAAGAAAAAAAAGATAAAAATTAAACAAAGGGATTTACTATTAGTAGATAACTATTCTATTATCAAATATTCTGAATTGAACACAACATCTTTCAACTAAGCTAACACTCATTTAAGGGTAAGGCAAAGTCCCTCACAGGATTGGTAGTATCTAGAACAAATTTCAGTGGGGAAAAAAAGGTATATTTTCATCTCTATTCCTCAGGGAGATATCATCTTGGTGCAAGTTCTGCAAAAAAATGCAATAATTTGGAAGTCATAAATATATTCTAAATTTTAACATAGTTACAATTATTACTTCTGACTAAAGGGAGAGATATAAAATATAAAAAGGAAATCATTTCCTTTTTAAACTCAAAAAGAGGCAATGGAAGAAGGGGGTGATAAAAGAAGGCAGGGTCTATAACAATCTGAGGACTCATGGTTGGGGAAAAATACCGCCTATTTTTAATCAAGAGTTAAATTTATTCTACTGCTGATTAGGAGCACACCTGAAAGCACAGAGAAAAGTCTGGTCAAAACATATCATTGCATCTACTTAATGGAAACATATTAACTGGTTTAAAAGAAAAAGGTCCGTTGGTACTACAGATCTCAATCACTTTCACAATAATTAGATAAACTGCTTTATAAGAAGGATTTACTAATAAATTGAAAAAATGCCATTAGAAACTATATATTTATTTTATTTCTTAATTTAGGCATAATGTGTGTGCTAATTAGTTTTATTTCTTGAAGAAAAATATTATGTATTCGTAAACAATCATTATTTTTTACAATTTTTATTGGGGTCACACTTTTCTTTTTTCTTTTTTTTCCTTTTCTCAATTTTGCTCTCTTTCCTCCCCCCTCATTCTACCCCCCATTTTGTTTTCTCTTTTTTTCTCTCCTTCCCTCCCTCCCTTCCTTCTCCTTCCTTCCTTCCTCACCAAGATTCTTAAGCCTCCTATAGTCACCCTGTCACAATGAAAGCACATAAAAATGGCTACAACATACAATCTATGAACTATTGTGAACTCTAAATCCTCCTCGAATATGCAGACATTTATGGGATTCTTACATTTCTCCCAATTTCTACTCATAGAATATCTGTCTCACTTCTTCTGCAGTTGATTCCTTCTATTCACCTCATATTAATCCAAATATGAAACCCCACCCTTATATTTTTATAAAAATCCAAAAGCTTGTGAAGTGTTGATAAAACTCTAGAGAGAAGAGAATTTCATCAAATACAGTCTTTCAGAAAATTGAAAATTCAGTTCCTGTCTTCCTCTTCTTGAAAGTTTGTTATTCAGCCTTCATACCAACAGACATTTCATTGCTTGCCTAAGTATCTTACAAGTGTTTTCCCCATGACTTTCTTTTATATACTCCTGATTTTCTGTTTTTGAAAAAATTTGATGTTTCTTAGAATGTTCATTGATATCCCAGATTTCTTCTTATACCCCCCAAATTAGGAAATCATCATTTTTTTTCCTCATTCATAACCTACTCTGGTATTTTCTGATATTGAATAGCTATGTTCATATCCTGATAACTAAAATAACCTGTTGGAGTATTATATGAGGGGGAAAACTAGCTCTCTCTTTGAGGCATTCTATTTTCTGATGTTTATTTACTTCTCTAGATACAAACAATAGGTGAAATGGGTGAGGCATATATCAATTGTGGCTTTATTCTGCTATGTGGTATATTTTTTTCTAGCTATCTTTACTTAGATGGTTGTTTGTACAAGTTTGTTGCAAAGGGCTTTGTGTAGGAAATTTTGTCAACTTTCTGTTGATTGCTAGATCAACTTGGAGAAGAGATGGCAAAACCAGTGCATTGTATATTGATCTCTCAAGTATTATTATTTCCTCTACTTGAATGAACAACATGCAAAAGGAATACTGATTACCCAAAGAGTTCATAAACTGCATATGCTTTTCCCTACGTGTATAAACATTTGAGATAACTTTGCACAGATCAATATAAAATAGGCCCATTAAGAAAAATCAAGGAGCTTAATCATAGCAACCTGATAGTCCCTTCCCTTATCAGTATTTCTAAGAAAAAACACAGGAAAACTAAGACTCTAATTTTCTGTTCTGATAAAAAAAAAATCCTAGGAATGAAGGGAAAATTATTGAAAGTCTCAGTTATGGACAGAAAGCGCAATAGTTCCAATTGTTGATACCTTTATCTTCTTCAGATAATGCCCCTAGAACCCTCATTCTCTCTCTTATTCTTCCTTGGGAAAGGTGTTTCTGCAATATATAGCTAAGAGATAGTTGGCAACAAAGTAAACATCATGGACCAAATTGCTTATTTTATAGATCAGTTGGTCTACACTACAGTTAGGAAATATGAATATATCAAATATATTAAAAATTGTTTAATCCCTTAGATATTTATATTTACTTATCAATAAATCATGTATGTTTTAGATGTACCAAAAGGATGCAGGATTTTGATGTAGATTTAGCTTTTTATTTGAAATCTAACATATTTACCTTATGATTTTTAAAATATTTTATGTAGCAATTCACTTTATATTATCAAATAAAAAGAGTTTTAAATAGAAAAATAAAAATTACACAATGGAGAAGGAAATAAAATATGAATACAAAGGACTGTAAGCATAAGGAATAATAGAAGGAAATCAGATTAGACATAGTTTTAGAGTTAAGATTTGGGCTCATCTGCTTTATTAGCATCATTAAATGCATATACAAAGAAATTAATGTAGGACATGTAGCTTTTGAAAATTATATTTTGCTTTTTGAACCTTTTGAAATCATATTTTGCTTTTTGCATTTGAACTTAATTCAAATGATTTTATAATCATATTCCTCATGCCACCATATCACTGGTTGGTCTGAAAATCAAAGCCCATAAGATGTATAACATAGTATATAATATTCAGTAAGGACTAATAATAAAAGTAATAAAATTAATGAGTAGTAATAACAAATTAATAAATGATATCTAACTATAATAATATGCTGCTATTAATAACTGATCATTATCGGCATGTATTTTAAATCTAGACTAAATCACATACATTTATCTAGTATTCTCAAAAATAACTACATTGGTCTGAAATGATACATCAAATTCACTTTTATCCAAAATAGAGGTTCCATTACTGACAATTGGATAAAAATAGTTTATTGTCTGGGAATGTTTGTTACCCAAAACCTAGTTTTGAGAATAATGTTTTACAGCTTTGGAAATATAAGAAAGAAATTATTTTAATCTTCTTCTCCCATATTTTTCCTTCCAAATTCTGGTTCCAAGCCAGTGACCTCTCCAACTGTTACAGAAGTACCTATTAATATATTGTGACACTCTCAAATGTTAGGATATAATCTGGATGAGCTAATGTTGTAAAATATGACAATCTGAGAACATATTAATAGTTAGGATGCCTCTCACATGTAACCATGCATACAATATTCAAGGAGAAAAAAGAAAGATGAAAGAGAACATTGGGGAAATAGTCTATTTTTTTTTCTTTAATAGGATGTATAATACATCTAGCACATAAGCTTTTTTGCTCCCGAGCATTGAAAATAGTCTTTGTTCTTCTTTGTTCTTCCTTAGCATCCCTCTGGGGAGATGTGGCCCTTTTTGAAATAGATTTCTACTCTTTTAAACAGAAGGTGAAATATTTCCGGATGATAAATAGCTTTGGGTCTGTTACCTAGGCAGGGGAGTTCTCAACTCACTTTGGGCTGTTCAAGGGAATTCCTAACCTTGTAAAGTGGTATTCCTCTTGCTCATATGGCAACAATTAAGCTAAGAAGAACAAATGAGTCCCCTCAGGAGAGTCAAGTGGCATAGAATGTCAAATATTCTTGGGCATTCAGTGGCTTTGGAAAGAGAGAAATTTGCATTATAACATTACTCAGGGTCATCTTTGGGTCTGGTTTCCTTTAATCTATAAACAATAACTTAAACACAATCTAATGGCTTTGTATTTAATATAATGGCCTCTATGATGTTCTCAAGAGCTGAATAGGTATAAACATGAAACTAAGCAACTACAAAAAAAGAAAATGCTAAGTATTTTATAAGTTTACCAAGAAGAATCTAGCAAAAGTAGTTTGTTTTGTACATAATGAAATTATTTCAGCCAAAGAAACTTACATAAAATTTTCTTATACTCAGTTTGGCCAGTTTATTTGAGTGAATTCTGTATATAAATAAAACAGTTACAGTATTACTTCAAATCTGGAGCACTAGCTGCTGAACCATATTACTAAACCATTCTTTATTATCATAGATTTTAAAACTGGTAATGAGTTTTACCACTTAATGTAATTATCACATCAAAATTTACTGAGAGTGTCCTGTAAAAGGAACATTTCTCTCACATTAGAATGCATATATAGAGCTTGCTGTCAGAAGATTCTGTAACTCCTGTTATAAGGATCTCCGTATTAAGCAGGGCAGACTTGTGTGTGACCAATTTTGCCCATATATGTTTGAGACTGAAGAGAAGATAAAACAGATATAGCAGTAAAGACATAGAAGACATATCAGGAAGTTTCTTGTTCCATCAGACAAATTCAGAATGGGGACCTATTTCCCTGAAAAATATATTGACAAGTAAATTACTTAATTTATTAAAAAATAAAGAAAAAGCTAAAAGAGATATTTGGAGAGACAAGTGGGGAATATTGAATATGACAGGTTACGAAGTGAGAAAAGGCATTTTTTATTAATGTTCTTAAATGAAATATTGACATTATGATGATGTAGGAAAAGTTCTTATTTTCAAGAAATTGGTGCTGAAGTATTGATTAGGGAATTGTTATTATGCTTGCAAATCATTTTCAAATAATCCATATATAAAAATAAAGCAAATATGGCAAAATGTTAATAATTATTTAATTTAGATAGTGATTGTATCATTCTTTCTATTTTTCTGTTGGTTTGAAGTTTTATTTAATGAAATTTTGGTAAAGAAACATAGTGTACTGCCCATATACTTTTAAATTCCCTCCTGAGACCAACAGTAATTAAAGGAACAAAATTATCAACCCATAATCCTGATAAGAATGGCATAGAGGTCACCAGAGAAGAGAGCCAATTTCTGTAACATGGTAAGGAGGTAAGGATATAAAACTAGACAATAACTAATAATATGTGAGGATAAAATAAAGGCATTCTTTGATATACAAAGACTCAAATAATATGTCTGCCACAGACCTAGTCTTAAGAAGTTATATGAGATTGGCACCCACAAACAAAATAGCAAACCAAAGTAGGAGAAAATGTAAGATCCAAGAAACAGTGTTTCCAAACAAAGAGATTAATATAGAAAAATTCCATGTTAACAATTGTTTAGCTGCTCTTGTTTGGATTAGGAAGAAAGAGGCCTCCCAGAGAGAGGTAAGTAGTGAAAAGAATAGATGTTGGGTGTAAGGAGTGGGGTGATCTTAAGCATATGAAAAAAAAAAAAACACAGACAAAAAAGATATTGCAGAAAAATTCCATCTGCAAAATAAAACTATAGTAATCACATGGGTACTTTATATTACTTGGCAATGGAACCAGAATATTTATATTATTATGATTATTGTAAAAAGAATGTAAGTTGTTTTCTTTTATATATATATATTTTAGCATCAACTGATAGACAAAGCTTGGGGGGCTTATGTATTAGTAAGGATTCTCCAGAGAAAAACAACCAATACGATGCTGATAGATATAGATATAGATATGTACAGAGATTTATTATGAGGAATTGGCTCACACAATTATAGAGGCTGACTAGTCCCAAGATATGCCTCTGGTAAGCTGAGGACCCAGGAGAACTGATGGTATCATTCCAGCCCAAAAACTTGTAGGCTTAAGACCCAGGACAAGGTAATGTTTTAGTTCTAGTCCAAAGGCAAGAGAAAGAAAACAATCCAAATAAATGTCCAAGCTCCAAGGCAGTCAGGCAGAAGGTGTTTGCATTTGCTCACAGAAGGGTTAGCCTTTTGATTCTATGCATGCCCTGAATTGAGGATGTGGCCCACCCACACTAGGGAGGGCTATCTACTTTACTCAGTCTATTGCTTCAAATATTAATCTCATTCAGAAACACCCTCACAGACACACCCAGAATAATCCCTGGCCAAATTTGTGAGTAACTCATAGCCCAGTCAAGTTGGCACATAAAATTAAACAGGCTTACATTTAAAGAGACTGGGCCAGGCACAGTGGCTCATAACTGTAATCTTAGCACTCTGGGAGACTGAGGCAGGAGGGTCACTTGAGCTCAGGAGTTCAAGACCAGCCTGAGGAAAAGCGAGACCTGTCTCTATTAAAAATAGAAAAAATTAGCTGGGTGTGGTGGCATATCTCTGTAATCCAATCTACTCAGGAGGCTGAGGCAGGAGGATTGCTTGAGCCCAGAGTTTGAGGTTGCTGTGAGCTAGCTGATGCCATGGCACTCTAGCCTGGACAACAGAGTGAGACTCTGTCTCAAAAAAATAAAGAAAGAAAGAAAGAAATTATTTTTAAATAAATTAAAAAATAATAAAAATTAAATAAAAAGAGACTGAATTCACAAATCTTTAGGACATATTTTTTAAAATATAGACTGTGGAATCTGTGGGGAAGAAACAGAAAGAGATGCGTTAGTGCTATGATCTTAGCAAATGGAGAACTGGAAATATATTCTATGATTGAATTGAATTCAAAACCAAAGATACACATATACTACTTAGACTAATGTTTTATTGAAATCATGTAGAATAAGTGGTATTACAATTCTATTGGGACAAGAAAAGTAATGTGGAGTTTGCAAGTCAACAAAAACATTCAAATTGATAATTAAAGAACAGGTATAATATTTTATCTTTAGACAGTATTCATATGTGTATATTTTTTATAAGAACTGCAATAGAAACCCACAAATGTGATTTCCCCAGGTAACTAGGAAAGGCAAGAGTACAGTGGGAACTCTTCTATACTCTTTGATATTTAGCAATTTCACATATTAATTTGATTAAGATATTTGTGACCAATTTAAATATGTAATAAATTCATATTTATTGATACAGAAAAATACATACAATATAATCTATGTAAAAAGCACCTTACAAAACAGTATGCAGTGTACCGTAGCACCTATGAACTCATGCTTAGTAATTTGCAGGGCTATTCACCAAATGAGAAATTTTACTAGTAATGAATTTATGATGATTTATGAATTTTCTCCTGTTTTCTGATTTTCCATAATCTCATATACTTTATTCTGAGGGAAAAAAAGACAAAACCAAAAAAGAAACAGTGAATTCATTAAAACCCTATGGGCTAAGTAAGTAGGAAAAGAGGGAAAGTGAATGGTTCTGAAAGTAAAGACAGAAATAAATAAAAAATTTGGAACACAAAGAACAATTTATAAAATCAGCATCCATTTAAAGGAGAAAGAAACTGTGGTTTTAAATATTTCATAAGCAAAAATACATTAAAATCTTTTTTTGCAAAATTCCTTGAAAAATGATTTGTAATAACTTTTCATTTTTTAACCTTCTCATAACAACCATCCTGATTGCCTCATAAAAACCATACGTGGTAACTGTCCAGGGTGCTTATTCTCCATTCCCCTGTAGGAAATATGCCTAATTCTAAGAATTAGGGGACTACATAAAGAGGCATATTTTATGTTAAATGGTTACATTTAGCAACAAGCCGATAAGTTGATAGCATCTATATAGTGTATGTATATATTGGACTCATGTGGAAACAGACATATTCACATACGGATTAGTATTTGTTAAAAATAATTTTTGGTTTTCATACAGAAAGTACCTTTTCAAAATCAGCAGTTTATCCTCCCAACACACCCCATGCTGTATCCATTCCTAGTAAACACCCCCTATCCTGGCAAATGGCAAATGAAAATAAAATTATAGTGATATAAAAAGCATTTTCCATGTTACATGCACTTTTCAACCCAGAGAAAATAAGAATAAATTCCTTTTTTGTGCAGCAGTTTCTGAAATATAATCAGAGAGATTGTAGTAAACATTTAACTTTCAGTTAGCTTTCTCAAAACTTTTAAACACTGGAATTCAAGATTTGCTTACGCTCTGAAGCTAGTCCTCAGTATCTTTTTAAGCCTCTCTCGGCATCTTATTTTCATGCACCATCTGAGATGATTTAGAAAACACCAGAACATAACAACACCATTTCCACAAAACAACTACCTGGACAGTGTCTATGTCTACATTTATCATTTATGTAATAGAACTCTGTTTTTATTTTAAGTGTAGATACCAAAAGATGATATTATTGGAGTTAGCAGTGTCAATCAGTAAATATAGTCAGCACCTATTCAGAAACAGCTTATTTTTAATAATTAGAATAAGAAATATTTCTGTTATTTTCAAATTTCTATAAAGAAAAATAAATTTACTTTTGCAGAATCAGTAGCTTGCTGGGTGTGTAGCTTAAAATGATTGTGTAAAATGGCATCATATGATTTTTTTAGGGTTAACACAACCCAAAGTTGAGACAAAGCATATGAATTTTTCTGTAGCCTTCCTTCCTTCTTTATGCAAATAAAACTAAGAACTAGCTTCCCAGGATGCTAAACCTGAATTCCATTGCTGAAAGATTTGAGAAAGCAATTTCATCTATAGAGATAAAATTTTGGAATCATTCATGATTTGACATTGTTCAAGATTCATAAAAATTACCATATTATTTGTCTTGATAGCTTCCTTTTTATTTTAAGGAAATAAAGGAAAACACACAAAAGCATACATATGCATACAATCACACACACACACACACACACATTCACCACATTGTTTCTGAAAGGATAGTCATTGCCCACTGGATCATTCACCTTCATTGGATGAATACAATGCAGATACTTTAAAAATAATTTGGGGCCGGGCGTGGTGGCTTGCACCTGTAATCCTAGCACTCTGGGAGGCCAAGATGGGAGGATTGCTTGAGCTAAAGAATTCGAGACCAGCCTGAGCAAGAGTGAGACCCGTCTCTACTATAAATAGAAATAAATTA
>VBSM01003039.1:15694965-15731529 GCA_008086735.1 Cheirogaleus medius
CCAAATGTAAAACAAAGTAAAAGCAAATACGACACTAATATGTTGTAGCGTAAAATCAGATGTTCCCATTTAGTCCCTGCCAAAAGTTTTGTTTGGTTTTATTATAATCACTTAAACACTATTTTTAAGTATTAAACATTCATGATAAAATATTTTTTTGTTTTAATTTTTTTAAATTCGCCTACAAAAATGATTCTTCTCCTAATTATGTAACTTTACTTTTTAAATTAAAACTAAAAGTAAAAAGGTTGAAAGAGGTAAACTCTACATTGGATTGAAACATTCCTTCCTATCTTCCTTTCTTAGGATTCATAATTAGTTGCCTCACTGAGATATAATTTGGAAAAAAAATGGAAAATTGCTGAAAGCAATTTAAAAACTCACCAAATGTTAATATTTACTACCAAATGAGTATTACAGAAAACTTCCTCAGAAAATAAGATTAGAGTGAAGGTATCAAAGTTGGCACTGTTTTCATTTCTGACCAAGAAACTGAACACTTGAAAATTAAAAATCAGAGGCTACAATTGTACAAATAATTAACAAAAATGAATAAAAAATATGTTGGATGGAGGGCAGGCGGGAGGGGGGAAGTAGTGTAGAGTTACATAATGTGTGCCATCCGCACCACCTGGGGATTGGACTCGCTTGAAGCACAGGCATGTGGGGGGGAGGGGTAATGTATGTAACCCAAACAATATTTGTACCCCCATTACAAGATGGAATAAAAAAAAATTAAAAACAAAAAACAAACAAAAAAAAAATATGGTGCAATTTGTTTAATTGGCAAAGGCACTAGAAGAAAAAGAAAACATGTCAATTAAACTGTCAAACATGTTAATTTTTCCTCTGAGAAAAATATTGTAATAGGATAATTTCATGAAATGCTTTGATGGTCTGAAGTTGCCAAAATAAGATTAGCTACAGCAGAATTCAAATTAAGTAAGAAAGCAACTAGTAGCTACTGGAATAGCCAAAGGTTTTTATTTCATACCTTTTTTTTCTCTTTTGCCTGTATTTAATCAAGTAATATATATGCTATTTGACAGTGAAATGATGCATACTGAAAACATTGATGATATAGGAATTTAGTAGAAACTTCACTATAAGATTAAAAAAACGCGCTTCCATTTTCACCAAACTCTTTGAAAATATAATGACAGTTTCTGAAATAATTTGTCATCTTCACAAAAGTAATATTTTTCCTAACATTAAGTGCCTATTTAGCTAAAGGCTAGAATTAGAAGAAACGCACTCATATGAGTATGTTTACATTTCTACTGTCAAATATATTCACTTAGTATTTAAACTAAGGTCTCCTTTATTTATTGTTCTCATTGCTGCCTGTTAGAAATATTTTATAATTTTACAAGGTCATGTAAATTTTACTGCCTATATTTCTTTTACTTGTTTCTTTAGAAAAATAAACTGGTATATACCTAAGCCAACAAATAATTCTAAATGTCAGAAATACAAATGTTACTATGAAGAATTCACTTTCTAATAGGTTTCAGCTTTGTACATGTGGTTGCTTAAATATAATATATAGAAATTCTATTTTATATTTTTTAAAATGTGTTATTTATGGCCTGTACCATAACAGATCCCTATATCCAAGCGTAAGAACTTTGTCTTCATATGTTAACTTCTAATATAACAGAAGCGGGCTTAGCTTAGTGGGAGAGTTATTAGAGTAAAATAGTTTTGAATGTCTTTTTTACAGTAAGAAGATTATTATTCGGTTAATAGCAGGGGAAGGAGGACTTCTAAAGAATATTTTATAGGCCCACATATTTGTTTCTTATGAAGACGACTTGTGCTAATTCTGGAAAGGCAGAATGTTGTAGGAAAAACAAAATAATCCCTTGAATACAAGAGATCTGGATTCAAACTTTGATGAAGGATGGGGAAGTGTTTGGTAAAGTGTTTCTTTTTGTAAAACTTAGCTAGTAAATACTATTTGTCACTAAAAGTATTGTTACAATAACTGAAAGAGATGCCATTTGGAAAAAAATAATAAAACTAAACCCTAAAAGAGTTTAAATCGCTACTAGTCATTTTTCTCCTGTGTGGTTTTAGATTTGAAGTATCTTCAATTCCTTATCTATTTTCATTGGTACAGTTGTTCCTAATAAATCACCAAAGAAGGGTATTTCTAGAAACATCTCCTCCCAAGAATTCACAATGTTTTAAGGAGTATTGCTTATCGAAAATATGTGAATTGAAACTTAGGCAATAGGAAAGGGATATTATAGACATAACTAAGAAATTACTATACAAAAATATGTCTAGTGGATGTGAAAAGTAATGACTTTTAACAGTTTGAATTGTGAAAATGAACTAATCAAATATATTTATCTCTTCTTTGTTCCAAAATATTGAAATCGTAGAATTTTACACTTGTAAAAATAACTGTGAAAAGTTGAAGAAAGTTCTACTGGCAGACCAAAGAGTAAGGAATTTCTGAAGGACATAAATCATGTCAGAGAGACACCTATTTCAGGCCACAATAGAATTACTGGTACTGGACTTGCCTTTTCACCATAAACAATTATAAAACTGAAATACATATGAGGTGACAATTTCTATGTTTACAAGTCATACATTTTTTTCATTCTTTAGAAAAGGGAAAGACATGAAATAAGTACCACATTTAGCCAGACTATCTTATTAGGAGCACTTTTTCTCACATGACACAGAAGATGCACTCTAAGTTTAAATTGTGATTTGAGAGGTAGAGATTAACGCTTAAAGATGCTAAAGTGACTGGAATTTGAAAACTGCTGAAGTGGCTGGAATTTGTACTGGAAAGGAAGGAGAGGCACAAGGTAGCCCTGCAGAAGTCAGACTAAGGGTTTGGCACTGGGTTTCACCAAGAGCCACTCTATGCATGAGTGGGTTTAAGCTCTGCAAGCCCTGCTGAAAACAGATACGGAGGGGATGATACCTGCAGTAACACAGGAAAGGGAGATGTTGAGGTTACTGACTATCCACAGGGGACAGATTTTACTGAATATCTCAGGCATTAAGACTAAGGATTATTTCCTTCAATAAAGACTATGTCCTATGTCTAAGAACAAAAATGAAAGAGATTTTCCTTACCAAATAACAAAACGAGGCATGACAGATCAAAAGGATCTGCCAGTAATTTAGCAGCTTTCAAAGGACCATCTATCTTAAAGCTCTTTACAAGAAGACAACATCCAGATTTTCTACAATGTATTATTCAAAAATACAAATTATACAAAGAAGCAGAGAATTTTGATCAATAATCAAGGAAAAAAAGCCATCAATAATAAAAGATATAATAATGACTCAGGTGTTGAGATCAACAGATAGTTATTATAAATGTTTAAGACTAATGGAAATTTGGTCATAATGATAAAACAAAAAAGTAAATGATAATATGCATTCTAGAAATACAAAATATGCAATGAAAAAGTCACAGGCAGTGTATACTATCAGATTGCAGTTATCAAAAAAGAAAAAAAAAAGAAAACCAGACACACACACACACCCGCAAAACAGACAAATGACACTGAAATAGAGTCTTTCAAATTATCCAATTTCGAACAAGAGAAAAATGATTGAAATAAAATAAAAGATTGAGTTACATGAAATATCGAACCATCAAACACATGAAGTCCCCGAAGGGTAAGTCAGAAAATGGGGAAAAATATATTTGAAGAAATAATTGTCAATGTTTTCAATTTGATTAAAAATTTCAACATAGAGATCCATGAATCACACACAAACAACAATACATACATAAAGGATAAAAAGCCAAAAGTGTAACTAAAATGAAATAATTAAAAATATCCATTTAATCTAAGATTAAACTGGAAAAGTGAAGAAACAAATAACAATCCTCCCAAGAAATCCAAATAAGCAAATAGTAAACAAATAGCAACATGGTAGATTTAACTATAACGATATCAATGATTAAATGTAAATCGAGTAAACACTTGTATTACCTTGCTAGCACTACTGTAATAAAATACCAAAAACTGGGTGACTTAAACAACAAAAATGTATTATCTCAAAGTTCTGGAGATTAGCAGTCTGAAATCAAGGTGTTGGTTCCTTCTGAAGGTTGTAAGAATCTGATTAGACATCTATTTTTTTTTATTATTTTAGCATATTATGAGGATACAAATGTTTAGGTTACGTGTGTTGCCTTTCCTCCCATCCCCCCCAACTCAGAGCTTCAAGTGTGTCCATCACCCAGATGGTGCGCATCGCACTCATTATGTGTATATATATATATATATATACCCATCCCCCCCTCCCCCCTCCCATCTGCTGAACGCCCGATAAATGTTATTCCTATATGTCCTAGACATCTATTCTTGGCTTGTAGATGGCTGTCTTCATGTTCACATGGTTTTCTTCCTGATGGCAAGTCTGTGTCCAAATTTCCCCTCTTTATACAGACACCAGTTACATTGGATTAGGGCCCACCCTAATGACCTCAACTTGGTTAAATCTATAAAGATCTATTTTAAAATAAGGACATATCTTTAAGTACTGAAGGTTAGGACTAAAACACATCTTTTTGTGGGGGATACAATTCAACCCATAGCACACTCAAATTAGGAGGAAGCAATATTCAGACTGGAGGAAAAAAAGACAAAACTATTAAATGTTCACCACTATGAATACATTTTAAATACTATAGACAAAACCAGGATAAAAATATAAAGAAGTGAAAAAAGATATACTGTGGAAACATTAAGCATAAGAAAGTCAACATAGCTTGTTAATACCAGAGAAAGTAACATTCACAACAAAGTGAATTACAAGAGGTTAAATGATAAAAGGGTAAATTCATATGTAATTCATCATAATCCTCAATGTTTATACTCTTGATAAGAGACTGTCAAAATGCAAGAATTAAAAATAGACAGAACTAAATAGAGACACAGAAAAATTTTCACTCATAGTTGACTATTTTAACAATCAGCTCAAAATAATTAATGGATAAATAAAAATTAGTAAGGACTTGGGAGGTTGTAATGACACTATCATCCAATGTAGTATAATTTTCAAATACAGAACTCTACACAAAAAATTTTATGATAACATTTTTACCAAATTTATGTGGAGTATTTATGAAGAACTGTGTATGCTAGGCCATGAAATGTCTCGATAAATTGCAAAAGATTAAAATTTCTCTTCAGAGGTGAAGTGATGATCTTATCAGGATAGTGATTAAATGGTTATTTACATTTGTGAAAACTCATTAAATTGAACATTTAAGTTCTGTAAATTTTACTGTATCTAAATTCTAATAAACAGACAGAAATAAACAGATACATAAATATCTACATATACATGCATCCATACCTACATACATAAATCATATGTGAATATACTGGCAGTGAATCCCAGTAAAGGTGATTAATCCGCAGCCCCATACTGGCAAAACTAACTACTTTCTATAGAGTGATATTTTTGTTTTAATCCAAAAATAATCCCAAAATCAGAGATAGAAGGGAGTGGAATTTGGTATATACTGTAAGAGTTGGCCAAGAAAACCACTTAATGTTTGCTTTATATCTTTGCTCTTAAAAAAAAAAACCCTCAATTTAGCTCTCTAAATTATGACTTCAGAGATAGTACTCCCAAGCTTTAGAGTTCAGTAAGGGTAGAGTTCATTATGGAAAACATAGGGGTGGAGACACCCTGCCTTCACTAGACTTGCATATTGACCACTGAAAAGAAAGCTCAAACACTCATGTCATAACACATGACAGGAGTTTTAATAATTAGAACATTCAATTACTTGAGTAAAATAAAGATCCTCAGGTGAGCAAAAGAAATAATTTTTGTTTAACAATAATGCTTAATAAAGACCCTTGACACCAGATGTAAGAGAAAAGCAAAAATCACCAAAAATGTATATAAATACAGTAAAATAAAGGGTACATTATCTAAGAAAATGAAATAGACACCAAGGAAGAAGAATTAACGGAGGAAGCTAAATAAAATGTAAATAGCCTTAGTATCCTCAGAGGAATGTAAATCACTAACATAACCACAAAACAAAATTGAAAAAAACCACCTGTTAAGGAGCAATACTCCAGAATGTCAGAAATTGAAAACACCATTGAAAAAATAAAACTGTAGTTAATAGACTAAATAATATTTTTTTAAAAAGTTTACATCAAAAGATTATCCCAGAATCTGAACTGCCCGAGGGATTATAATAATTAAATTATTGAATATAAGAGCAACTACTTAACAGATATATCTTCCTGGATGACAAGGCTTATTCTTTTGAAGATGCCAACATTTTCTGTTTATTAATTTTAATGCATTTCTGATCAAAATCACTCATTTCTTGTAGGCCTTATTTCTTGCCTTTATTTTTCATCTTTTCACCTCTCCATGCTGAATTGTAAATAATTTCTCCTGAATTTTTATTTCAGTATATTTATTATCCTTTCAATTGTCTCTAGTATTTGAGTAAATTATCTCTGATTTTTTAAAATTTGAATAATCATATTTGTATTTTTAAAGTTCTATTTATTTCGTCTACACTCTAATATCTTCATTGTTTTTCTATGCAATTATTGCATCTGATATTTTCCACTATTTGAAAATAGTGGGTTTACTTACGTTTAGTTATGTTTTATGTTGCTTCTGTTGATTTTAGCTTACTTTGTCTTGTTTTATTGAGTTCTCTAAGAATATTTTAAGGTTTAGATTGAAGATATCTTCATAAAGGATTTGAATTTGCTTCTCCTTAACACCTGGGACAGTATATGGGTAGGACAACCATAAATAAAGTCAAGTCTTGAGATTACCTAGGTCATGCAGACACACAACCACCAGTCCAAGCTGGTACTGCTTTACATCTGGTTCATCTCACTCTAAGGATATAGGACTTAGTGATCTCAATCTTTTGGGGGAGGGCTCTTTAACAAGACTGCCTAACCTATGCTAATCTTGGGTTCTGGTTGCTTTCCCCTTCATCCTGAAATTGTCAGAATAAATATTAAACATCTGTCAAAATTAATATTAATATCAGCAATTTTCAGTGGGTAAAGTAATATCCTTACCTCTCTAGGTTCCTCTTTTCTCTGCAGATTTGGCTTGATCACACAATACGATTATATAAGCTCTCGATGCTTTTAAAAAGGAGTTTTAAAATGTATAATAACTATAATTTTTAAGGTTTTTTTCAGTGGAAAATATAGTCCAAATAACTTATCCCACCATCCTACAATTACTGGAGAATTAAATCTTTGCCTATTAAATATACAATACATTTTATTTATTGGGTGATTTGTCTTTTTCCAATTAATTTTATTTTAGAACTCGTTTTTAAACCTCCATTTTATAAGAAAAGAGGTTGACATTTGATTAAGACCATTTTAGCCCCACAAATCTCTACTCGAATGACCACAAGCAAGTGATTTGACATTTGCAAATGCCTATTTTTTCATTTGTAAATGAAAATATATAACTGTGCTATATGTGGATTAAAGAAATTAATGTATAAATATCCAACACAGTTCTTGAAAATAATAGGAAGTCACTAATTAGCTCTCTCAGCCTTCCTATATATCACTGAAATTCTTAGATATGAACTTCACAAGGGAACACACTGTGTAAGCACTCTGCTCAGTAACAAGAATTGTGTTGTGCATCTTCTAGGGTATTTCTCCCAACCAAATCAAACCATATCACTCATGTAATTTTCCTCTGTCTTTTATAAATTTTTGCTATTATCCTGTTGATTTTACATTTAATGGAGGATAAATTCTTTGTTCGTAATCATAATCAAATAGGACCTAGAGAATAAATGTTATTGAGATAAGATAACCCTGAATTCAATTAATACCTAGTCTCTCTCTTTCAGAGATATATCAGTTGTTCTTCCAGTAGTAAAATCCCTCTTGTTTTATAATGAAAAATCAGACAGATGCTCTGATAGCTAAAAGCAACACATACACACAGTCTCAGAATGAATTCTCACTTTTGATTTTTAACTTATGGGTATATTTTTTAAAAATATCACTTAAATTACAAATAAAGTTCCACTAACTCGGATGAAGCCACATACTTTTCTCCCTCATGTGATAAGGCAGGATGGGGTCATGATTAGTTGTTTTTATTTCTGAATAATGATTCAACATTCATTTAAATATTCAAAGCTCACACACACAAACACACACACACACTCACTACTCCGAGGGGTTGGAAGATGGGGAACTAAAACACACTTGTTCATACATACAGAGAAGCAATATGTAACATCTAATTTTAACCTTAGTGATAGGAGGAGTAAAAAAATCTAAAAAACAAAAAAAAAATCCTAAAGATTTTGGATTAGCTAACCCGTGTAGTTAAATAGATATTTTGTTGCCAATGTGCCTGAACCAAAATTATAGCAATGAAAATAATTATCATTATCATCATTTAGTGATAAAAATAATATTTATGTGCTCAACAGTATTAACAATAGAGTCTGATTAAATGATATGCAGCTAAGAGCAGGATGGAAGTACAGCTTACTTCATATCTTAGAATTCTTTTCCATTAATGTCAATTTAGGGAATGAGAGTTATTAGAATTTCAATGTCATTAATTCATTTATTATAATTGGTGTCTATTTGGTTATAATTTTTTCCACAGATACAGTCAGAGACATCATGTTGTGACTCCCATCAAGTCTCTAAGAAACCAAGTTTCTGTAATGCCTAACTTTTATTCTTAAATTTAATCTGTATAGCATTCATGCATATACCAAATCTGTGGATTCCAAACCATAAAGGAATTACTGGTGGGGACTGGACAGAGTTTAAATTTTAAATGTTTGTTTTTTAAAGCACTATCACACTGTGGTAGTGTCAGGTTGGCAGTCTGTTCTTGGTGTACTCTTGGCCAAAGAATGATCAGACAGACCAATACCAGAGCCAGCACGAAATGAAATTTATTGAGGAAGAGGAACATAGGTTTATAGAGCAAGAGCAAGATACATTCGCCACAGATGATGGACAAGAGAGGCTCTGGTTACGGTCTGAGGTCCAGTTTTATATTCTCTGGATTAGGCCCTCCTTGTGGTTCAAACATCACCATTGAACCACTTTGATGGACATTTAATGACATGATAATTAGCCTTAGGTTATTCTAGGTAATTTCCAGACCCTATTATGCCAGGCTGTCTGGCCCATGGACTGGGGAATTCCCTGCATTCTTTTTTTTTTTAGACAGAGTCTCATTCTGTTGCCCAGGTCAGAGTGCCATGGCTTCAGCCTAGCTCACAGCAACCTCAAATTCCTGGGCTCAAGCAATCCTTCTGCCTCAGCCTCCCAAGTAGCTGGGACTACAGGCATGTGCCACCATGCCCAGCTAATTTTTTCCTATATATTTTTATTTGTCCAGCTAATTTCTTTCTATTTTTAGTAGAGATGGGGTCTTGCCCTTACTCAGGCTGGTCTTGAACTCCTGAGCTCAAAAGATCCTCCCGCCTCAGATTGGCAAGGTTTTCCTCCTTCCCCCAGGTGTGGCAATTGCTCAGGGCAGGATCAAGTTGGGGCAGCACCAAGGTTAATTGTCCACACTAGTTCTTCTTCCCCAGGTGTGGCGATTGCTAGAGGCAGCATCAAGGTGCTGTGTCAGCTTTTGTCCCTAGGAGAGCCGGAAGTCTCTCACTATCTACCTAATAATAGAATAGCTATGAACTATGGCAGGTTCCACTCCACTCTGCTCCGCTATAAGATAACTATCTACAAAATTGTTTCCTTAAATAAAATTGGAAATGGAAAGAGGAGAATTCTCTTCTCTTCTTGCCTCTCCTCTTCCCTCATCCTCATCTTAGCACCAGTCATATCTGTCCATGTTTTTTAAAGACTATGACCTGCTTCACTTCTCAGAGGTATAAATATACTCAAATACTTTTCTTTACTCAAGTGCTTGCTGAAAACAATGAATCCTTGAATAAAAGGAAGTTTAGTATCTTTCCTGAAGTTTTTCATCCCATCTCACAGCATGTGGTCTCTGTTAGGTCTAGACCTGAGAGAGAGAGAGAGAGAGAGAGAGAGAGAGAGAGACGAAACTTCATGTGTAGCAAAATGTTATTTATTTTGAGCATCTGGGTGCAGATGGGTAGAGGCTGAAAAAGGCCTCCGTGAGAGAAAAGGGGAGAGCCTTGGGTTTTATAGAGGTTTTTTCTGGGAGGATTAAATAAATTATTTTCAAACAACCAGGAGGGATAAGGAAACTAAGTTCCCCTCTCCAATTCTATTCCTTTATCTCCCTTGGGAACAACCTGGAAGGATAAGCATTTGTTCTTATCAGGAGGAATAAGAAGGAAAGTAAGTTCCCCTTTTGCATTTCATTCCTGTATCTCCCCAGGGGTCTGGCAAAGGCTATGTGCCTAATACACCCCAGGAAGGGGAGAGGGGTGGGTTCTACAGGAGGTTCGGATGGAAGTTTGGGGAGGGTGAATTCTTTAAACCTACCAGTCTCCTAGTATTTTCTGACTGTCCAAGAACTCTAGGAACATCATTCTAAAAGAGGTCAAGAGAGGTGCATATTCATGGTCTCAACAATCAGTCACAAAATAAAGAAGATCAGATGGCAAATCGCTTCAGTGGCTTCCATTCATCATCACCACTGCAGACTAGTTCTTCAGCACTAGGCTACCCCGGTGCTCTTGCCCTTTACTCTGCCACGCTAGTTCCATTTACAGATTCCAGAGTACTTTCTACTCAACAACATTCAGGTCCCCAGGGTTAGATAATATTACACTCCAACTCAAAATTCTCCTCTTCCTTACTTGTGGTCCCAGAGTGAAGCCTAAACAAAACACTCAACATCTTATCACTCTTTGGAGAATTGTCAGAACAAACACTCTATAACAATTAATCAAAGTGGCATTAATGTAAATACCCTTGAACTATTATCCCTGTCTTCCCTGTGATAGAATTCAATGGTGGAGGGTTTAGATAACCTGCCTGAAGATGCAGAACAGTAGAGAAACAATAATGGAATCCAGGCATTCTGCCCCTGAGTATTGCAGTCTAGTCGTTCTTTTCTGTAGCTTTTATATTGTCTTTTCCTGCCAGCTCAGCTCAAAGAGGACAAAAGGACCCACTCCAAAAGTCTTTTACACTTTAATTAAGGTGGCTGTGGGGTTGGTGTTGAGGAACTTTCCCTCACTGAAGTCTTTATGTTTCTTAAGCAAATTTATCTACTTACTCCCTGGATGTGAGAGATAATTTCTTCCAGCTCTCCTACAAAAGAGCTGAAAAGCACTTTCATTTGCATAACTAAGACAGTGAAGTGAAGTGCTTTCTTTCATTATCAAAGAAATCTGCTCCAAAGGCACTTTCCTTTAGAGTAGTGAAATGGCTAGTATGTGTTTTTATTTATTTTTATTTTACATACTAATGAATTTAATTCAGTTTCAACAGGTAGA
This sequence comes from Cheirogaleus medius, assembly GCA_008086735.1. NCBI lineage: Eukaryota > Metazoa > Chordata > Mammalia > Primates > Cheirogaleidae > Cheirogaleus > Cheirogaleus medius. The sequence continues at coordinate 15,706,397 of VBSM01003039.1, forward strand.
GTTGAATTAGAAAAAGAAATTATGACATCATCTCAGAAAGAAAGAAGGAAGACAGTATTTATAAATATTAACATTATTTTTAAAGAAATAATTGTAGCTATTTCTATATCTAATGATACTTCTTTAATCATAGTAAAAACAATGTTATTTTGTAAATGGCAATGCAATCTAAAATATTTAGAAATAAAATTTGATATTTTTACATTTTTTATGTTACTAGTATGATATATTAATTTAGCCTTACTTGTGTTTTTAAATTAATATTTGCCTGTTACATCTTTTTCTCTCCTTTTACTTTCGTCTTATCTATGTTGTATTTGAAGTTAGTTTTATGTAGACAGAATATTTTTGGCCATTTTTTAAAAACTATTCTGCCAACCTCTGTTTTTTCTATAATTGGTTTCTGTAGGCCTTTTACATTTAATTATTGATATTTTATGGTTAAGCCTGCCATTGTATTATTCATTTCTGTTTCTCTGTCTCTCTCTGTTTTTTTCCCCCACTTTCCTGATGGTTATATGAACACATCAGGATTCCATTCTGTTTTAATGTATTTAGAGCATTTTTAAGTACAGTCACCTGTCATTTAATGATGGGAATACATTCTGAGAAATGCATATTTAGATGATTTTATCCTTGTGCAAACATCAGAGAGTGTACTCACATAAACCTATGTGGTATAGCCTAGTGCATACCAAGGCTGTATGTGGTATATTGTTGTTGAAACCACAAGAGGTTTTCTCTCTAAGCCCAGTTGCTCATCTCACAAAAATCTAATTTTTGAGACAACCAGGATTAACAAGGCAGAAAGAAATTTTTAAAAAGACAAATGTCTTATCAGGAGAACTGGAGAAGCTGCCTCAAATTCATCTCCCCAGCTAAGGGATACCAGGGGCGGGCGGGCTGGCTGGCTGGCTGGCTTGCTTGCTTGCTTTCTTTCTTTCTTTCTTTTTTAAATTTTCCTAGGATATATGTTTGAGTCTATCCAATGGCTTTTAAAGGAGGGGACAAGGGGCTACATGCACTGGGGGCAGGGAGTTGGGGATGGTGAATCTTGGTGTCAGGAAGTCTGCCCTTGAGACTTAAGAATCTCAACAACTTGTTTTGTAGAAAATCCATCATTTCAGGCCAATGTGGTGGCTCATGCCTATAATCCCAGGACTTTGGGAGGTCTGGATGGGAGGATAACTTGAAGCCAGGAGTTTCAGTTCATCATTTCTGGGAAGCAACTCTAAGGGTCAAGTAGTTAGTTAAGGAAAAGGATTATAAAAAACATATAGGACCCAGTTACAATAGCCTATTGCTCTGAGGCTACAAATCTGTATGGCATGTTACTATGCTTGGTGCTGTAGGCAGTTGAAACACAATGGTAAGTATTTGTGTGTCTTAACATAGAAAAGGTACAGTAAAAATACACTATAAAAGATTTTTTTTAAATAGTCCACCTGAGTAGGGCACTAACCATAAATAGAGTTTGCAGGACTAGACGTTGTTCCCGATAAGTCAGTGAGTGAGTGGTGAGTGAATGTGAAGGCCTAGGATAGTACCAGATACTACTATAGACTTTATGAATACTATACAGTACATATAGACTACAACAAATTTATGTAGAAAGAAATTCTTTCCTTAATAATAAATTAATCTTAGCTTACTATAACTTTTCAAATTTATAAACTTTTTGACTCTTTTTATGTAATAATACTTAGCTTAAAACACACTGTACAGCTGTAAAAAAATATTTCTTTATATTCTTATTCAATCAGCTTTTTCCCATTTTTAAATTTACTTGTTTATTTATTTATACTTTTTAAATGGTTTTGTTAAAAACTAAGATACAAATATATTCATTAGTCTAGGCCTACACAGGATCAGGATCACCAATATTAATGTCTTCCACCTCCATATCTTGTCCCACTGGAAGGTCTTCTGGGACAATAACATACTGTCATCTCCTATGAAAACAATGCCTTCTTCTGGAATACCTCCTGAAGGACTGGTCTAAGATTGTTTTACATCGTCTTATTTTTTTAGTAAGTAGAAGTACACTTATTTTTTATTATATCCAGGATATTTTTGATATTACGAGGCTCTGTATTTTCCTTTGTCGTCTTTTTTTCTTTTTTAACAGATGGTCCCTTGTTGATGAGTAGCATGAGGGCTAGGTAGTTGTGCATGTTTACCTTCTTGCTGGGATTTACTAACACCACATTATTAACACCACAATTGGGTGCTGATTTACACTTCCTCATTGCAGATCCCTGAGGTGGAAGTTCAGCTTCTCCCTCAACTCACTGACAACTTCATGGTAAAACTGGGGCACTGGTTCACATATCTTTGTTGCCTCCAGGTGAGTGTATAACTCACTTAACATTAACTTCCTTAATGTGCTCCACTGACATCAAGGAGTGGCTAATAGTACTGAAATAATATAATATATATTATATATTAATATATGTGAAATAAATATATAAATATATATTAATATAAAATATAAAACTTATAGTATTGCTGAAATAATCCATGCCAACCTATCACCATGGAAAATATGAGAGATGTAGACTCTGGAGCAGGGTCTGAATCCCAGTTTCATATTAAAATATTCAGACACAAAATCTTAGATGCAAAACTACCCATCTGTGTCTCAATATTCTTGTCTTTAAATTGAGAGTGCTGAAAGCTCACAGTGAAGTTATAAAAAAAATCAAGAAATTAATACATGTAAAGCTTTTAAAACAGTGCCTGGAAAATTGTTAAGTTTCTTTAGTTGTTAGCTTCACTTATATGAGGGTGACATATATCCAGTTTTGCTCAAGACAGTAGTGTTTTCACTGGTATCTCAACATAATTATCAGTGCCCTTGTTAATTCTTAAAAGTGTCCCAGTACAGTTTGGACAATAAATTATGTAATTCCCCTACTTACAGTTTTTAAAAAATTATGTAACAATCACCAATTCACTCAGTCCTTATAATTCTTCATCTCTCTTATGTCATCAGCATTCTTTATTCCACTGATAAAGACTATTTCAAACAGTGAATTATAGCAGAAATGGGCAGTTTAATTTCCTAATTATATAAATCAGGCAAGTATTTAGGAGCACCAAACTAGTAGTCAAGAGAAACAAATAAAAGCGGGAACAAATAAAGTCAACTTTGGATTTGAAACATATTTCAATAATTGGTTGCATTAAAATTTTAAGACTTTTAGATTGAATATTATATAAATGTAACTATTAATACTGAAATTTTTATTGTAAACTTTTTAAAGTTAACTCTAAATAGAAAAAATGTATATACTAAATATAGAAATGTGTAGAGTCTGTGTACTGTTTTTCTCACACTAGTCAATGACAACTCACTGAAAGTTATCTGGGGATTTGACATTTTGTGGGGATTGCACATTGCCACTACTTCTGTGTTTTTCCAGGCTGGTATAGCAATTCAGAAGTGGATCATACCTAAACTTCCAAAGAAAAGACATCATTAAACAAGTAGAAATGAGGGTTATACTGCTAATGTTGCTATGCAAAACTGTTTTGGAATTTGGAATATATGTGTGTGTATATATGTGCATATATATATTCATGTATGAATATATACATATATGCATATATATTACCAAAATTTCTTTTAATAGAAAAATTAAAATATAGGAAAAAACTAATAGAACACTATATATATATAATTAAAAATGTAAGAACCTAGATAAGAGTCAGTAGATACACTACTTTTCTAGCCATATATATATGTTATAACCATATGTGTGTATGTATATGTGTGTGTATATATATATATATATATAAATGAATTAGTCTCTTTTAGTGGCTGGAACACATTACCACAAACTTTGTGGATTCAAACAACACAAATTTATTGTCTTACAGTTCTGCAAGTAAAGTCCAAAATAAACATATGGGTTAAATCAAGAACTTCTACCATCTTGAGGCCACCTGCATTCCTTTCTATTGCCCCTTTCTACATCTTGAAATCTAATCACTTTAGCCTTCACTTCCATATCATATCTCTTGTCTAACTCTAATGCTGCTTCTTAATCTTACAAGAACCCCCTTGTAATTACATTGGGCCCACCAAGTTAACTCAGCTTAATCTTTACATCTCAAGATATTTAAATAATTACTTCTGGAATGTCCCATCCTTTCTGTCATATTAGATGACATATTCACAGGTTCTAGGAATTAAGATGTGGACATTTTGGTAAGCCACTATTGTGTCTACCACAGTGACCTTGAATAGACATTCTTCAGTTTCCATATTTGAAAATAAAATACTTTTTCAAACAAGAAAGCTAGATTAGTAAATGAAACTGGCCACACTAGTCTCCCCATTGAAATTTAAGAATGGTTATATCTTTCATTTTGATTCCACATGGAGAGACTTTCCATATAACTCTCTTTCCACGTATGATTTGTCACTAAATATGTCTATCTTACTTTGAAGTCAAAGAACACCATCCAGTTTGCCAAATATATAGGTAGTCTAAAATTTTTGGTCCAAAGAGTTCAACTACATCTAAGTACACACATTTAAGCTTGATTCAGTAGAATAAATTTTAAGTTGAGTTTTTTAATGGGAATGATCAGCCACACCTTTCAAATGTGTTTTTATGCAAAAATTGACAAATTATTAATAATCTGAAACACCTGAGCTCAAAAAGTTAAAAGAAAATTTACATAGAAATGAAAAGTTATTTTATTGATTTAGGTATGTATGCTATTAAATGACTCATCTTTTTTTCTTTATCCCCATCCTTAAGCGACTCAGATAAATGACTCATCTTAATTTTATCTTTTCATAAATATTGAAAAACCTTAGAAACCATTATATTGTTCTAAAAATTGTCGAGCGAGGTCTATTTCCTTTTTATGTTTAGGTAGTTATTTCTCACATTTCTTTTAGGGATTATATTGCTGTCCTAAAGCTTGCCTTTGGCTGGAGTCAGCTGCTTCCAAATTTTTACCTACAGATAGTCATAGAAAGATATTGCAAATTAGTGCTGCTTCTGGTAACTAAAATAACCTGCAGCTAGCTTGCAGGCACCAATGAATATTAAAAGAGGTGTACTAAAGTTCATTTAGATTTTCAGTCCCCTTTAAAGTGAAGAGAATTTTCAAAACTTGGAAGTCTGCGACTGTCTCATAAGCATAATATATTTCAAGCAAAAACATAAATTTAAAGATATTTTGCAGATAAATTCTGGATATTATGTTATAATCTCAGATGAATGATTATTTTTAAAATAAGTATGGGGGGAGGGAGAGAAAGAGAGAGAGAGAGACACATTGGCCAAATGCACATATAAAATTTTCTGTGATGATTACATTTGGATTCTCTAGTAATGTGTTTAACTTTATACTACATGAAATAACTGTATATAATCAGATTTACGTAAATCACTTTCTGAAGGAAAGCAGATTTAATTGGATATTAAACTTGTTTCTGAAAGCCTAATTGTTCTCCAGCATATGCGTGTGTGTGGTGGGATGATGGGGAGATTTGTAAGAAGCTCAAGTATTTTTGGAAATAGTTATGAACTTCACAAGTTAGGTGAAATAAACTTTATAAGAATTTTTTTGCACATGGAAATAATTTAGTTATATTGCCACATTTATGTCACATGAATATAAATTGTGAAGGCTTTATTTTGAACAAAAGTGTGCTCAAACTCCTTCCAGGATGATGTCCAAAGTCCAAAGGAAGTTTGGCCTGAAATATTGTGATCTTTACTATAGATATAGTTTCTACGCATTTTCAATTGGGTAGATATTTCAAAATAGCCCTGCATTTTCCAAATGATTCTTACCCACGGGACTGATCCCCTTTCAAACCTGGTAGAAAGAGAAAAGAAAATACAGGGAAAAAAAGAATGAAAAGAAGAGCTACTTTCTGGATCTTGAAAATGGACTTGTGAGAAAAAATAGAAAGGAGGTCACAGAGAAAAAGGAAATGTGTAACTAAATTTGAGGAAACATGTAACTAAAGTGACAGCAATGTCCAATTTTAAACCGTTATTTCCTTCCTCACATAACAGATGAATGTGCAGTTAGATAGGTTAAGAGATAGACTGTCTTTGCCAATATTGAAATACCATGGTCATTACTATATGCCCAAGTCAGATACTTCGAATTCAAAAAGTGATTAGGGATGACTAAAAATATGAAAACAAAACAAAGTTTTGTTCTAGACCTGCAATTCAAACACCTTGGACATTATCAATCTTTGCCAGTCTGATTGGTTTTTTAAAAAGAGATTTCCTTGTTGGATGGCATTCGTTAATACATGTAGTGGCAGTGAATATTTGAGTTCTCACTAGTGTCCAGGCTCTGTGTTTATCTGTACAAGCTAATCCTTAACAGATCCTAGGGCAGTCATGATTATTGCTCCATTTGTTGATGACTATTAGAACTTTAAGGGACTTGGTAAATAACACTTCCTCTCCTCTGTACAAGTCGAAAAAGAGATGAAACAGAATCCATACATAGACCCCAAAGTAACAGACATATTACTGAAAAATGCTGAAGTGGAAAATCTGATTGAAGTGCTCGATGTTGACAATACTTGCCAGAATTAGGTGAACTCACACACTCAGGCTCCACCAGATCGCTGCAGTCCTTCCCACTGAAAGAGAACCTAAGCTCTTATCTCATGGAGGGCATAGGGTACAAAGTCACACCATTCTCTTGTACAAATTTGCATTTCTCTCAATAGTGATAGTGTGAGCATCTCTTCATATGACTTATGTCTTTGAGTATCTAGTCTATGTATGGCCTGCTTCTTTCATTTGTCATTTTGCTCTTGATTTATTTGCTGAATTTCAAGAATTATATATATATATATATATATATTTTCCTAGATATTAGTGCTCTGTCAATTTTAGTCATTACAAATTCCTTCTTACAAACTGTTATCTAATAAATTTGTCCTCAGTGTTATTTGATGGGGAAATAGTCTTAATTTTAATGCTATTAAAATCTATACATTTTTCACCTTGTAGCTTGTTCTTTGGAGATTTAGTCTAAGGAAACTTTGTGGACTGACTGTCTATTGATGAATTTAAGTCACATACACTCCTCGGGGCACAGGGCTCATGAAGTCAACCTTTCTTGTGTTAAGAGAACTGGCAGCGAGGAAGTTGTACAAAAGAAAAATAATGATATTGTTTAAAAACAAACAAACTTACTCTTACCAGAAAAAGTGATAGACAAATAAGTATAGACTGTAGATGTCCAACACAAGAAACAAAAAATTTTGGGAAATACAAACATTTCAAGAATCTGTGCAAAATTAAGAGTGAGAAATAAGAATTGTGAGGGAGAACAACCAGGACAGAGGGGGATCAGTGAGTCAAGGGAGAAAGGAGTTTTGAAAAGACACTGAATAAGTTGGCCACAGGGTCCTCAGTGTAAGCATTTTCTAAAATGGGACATCCTTTCTCATCTGGCCCTTTGGGCAAGCTAATCTATCTGCCTGGGATATATTTTACTCTGCTTCAGAGGAGGCCTAGATTTTTATCTTTCTTTGGTTAAACATAGAAATTTCCCCCAGGAAGCTTGCCCTGACCTCCTGGAATTGGTTGGGTGCCATTTCTATATTTTTCAATATTACATTGTATGTAACTCCATAACAGAAATTACGGGCACAGCTGTAGTGTCATTGTGATCATACCCAGCTATCACGTCCACCAGATAGTAACCTCCTTTAATGCAGAAACCATCCTTATCTGCATGACCTCTATATTTCAGATGGGGTCTGGTTGATACAGATCAAAATTTATCCTATAGGCGAATTAATTAGCTTTACCTCAATTTACACAAAACAGTATTCATTAAATTTATCCTTAACCATCAGGAGCTTAATCAACTAAGCTGGAGAGAGAGCCAGGTGTTAGAGTCAGTGATAAAGATATCAAGCTAAAATGACAGCAATAGTCAAACCTTTGAGGCTAAATTGGAAAAAGCGCCAACTGCCCCTAGTTCCATTTTCCTCCATGAAACAACAGCTCTATCCAGGGTCAGGTGGATCAGTACAGATGTGCGGTTGTCTCACTGCCAAAGGAGCCCTAACAAAAAGCTCCTGCAGTTTTATGGAAAGGAGGGAAGGAGTAGGAGCAGAAAAGCACTGAATACTGAATCACAGTAAAGAAAATTGTCTTTAAGATTCCTCCTTTTCCCTCCCCCTGAAGGAGGTCTCAGGCCAACATGCCTGAGGAGGCTCCGCCAAAGGCCCCCAGTAAAGAGGCCTCTAGATGGTTAGGGATGCAGGTCTGTGTGAAGCATGGTCATGCTGTTCCTGTCTGCAACTCCTTTCAGAGGACTGTGCACCGTTTGGGGAGGGAAGCACTCCCTGTAGGGCCTGCCAAGTCAAGCCTTTGTGATTGTCTATTCTTGGGCCTGAAAAATCACAAATAGGATTGAGTTTGGAGCTGGATTCTTTACTCAACTCCTATATTCTCTTTCTTGGTTAATGACCTCTAATAACATAATGAAAAAGCTCAAGAATTGTTTTAGACACCTTTTTTTCCCCTCTGAAAACTCATCAAATCAAATTTTAGTTGGTTTTATTATCATCTTTTCCATTCTCACCCTACAGACTTTCTCCATCTCTCAGGATCCAAATCATCTTTAACCTGGACTATTGTAACAGTATCATAATGAGTTATTTCTCCTTGACTTTGCTATCACTTCATTTATAGGCTATTTCTTTGCAAACTAAAAAGCAAATATAATCACACTATTCTTTTGCTTAAAACACTTCCTGATTCCTAGGGTAAGATCTCCTTTTCCCATCATATAATGTCTTTATGATCTGACCCTCAGGACTTCTTGTTTTATCATGTCCTGTTATGTACCTGTTTTGTCATCCTTAAAATCCTCCTAACTCCCTAGGCTGTGTTAATGTCACATGGTTATGCTTTTAATTTCCTTTGCTAAAATGATTCTTTCCATTCATACACTATTTGATTACCATAATTTCTTAAATATTCTATTGAAGTATTAATATGTCCTTTTTCTAAGATTTTCCTGACAACAACATGAAGCAGATTTTACATGTTTACTTTCTCCTATCCCAACTGTCTATAATATTCATACCTCTATTACAGTGCTTATCAGAATTTGTAGATATTTGTTTAAATGACTTCATCCTCTTTGCTTCTTAAGAGGCATAAACTTCATGCTATATTCATCTTTGTATGCCTGTTACATTTCCCATTGCCTGAGATAAGGTATATACTTAATACATATCTATGAAATGAGTAAGTAAACAATTTTAAAAAAGAACAAATGGGGGTGAAAAAAAAGAACAAATGAATAAAAGGACTTAAGAAGTTTTAGGGGAACTTATGATTGTTTCAACATTTTCCCTCATTTAGTTCAGAAATGTTTTGGGGAAATAGTCAAAAGGGAAATGTTACATTTTAATTTACCCAAAGTGCATTAGTTTAACCAAGAATCGTTTTTCACTGGTCTACCCTTTCAAATTTATAAGGCTCTATGTTATTAAAGTTTGTAACTGTTTGCATAACCATGACTGAAATGAATAAGAATTTCTAATAACACAAATTAGATTTTTAATATAGAAAATTACAAAAGACAAACAACAAATATATAAAATTAGCCCGTGATATTATCACTGAGAAAGTCCTGTAATTTTTAAAACTAAACATTATATATGGAAGGCCATTCTGACATGATTGGTGTAGACAGAAGAGGAGGAGGAGAAGGAGAGGAAGATGAAGAAGAAGAGGAAAAATGTGAAGAAAAAGCAGGAGAAAAGGAAGCAGGGGGAAGAGAAGGAGGAGAAGAAAGCTTTCTTTCCTCTTCCAGGGTCTCTTATTTCCACAGAATCTACTGCAGAGCTTCTAGTGCTTTCTTAGAATAATATTACAAGGCACACACAAATGCACAGCATGCATACATATACATACATGTATAGATATATTGTGTATTTTTATGTGCATATGTACATACACACATATGCATGTCTTTTGCTTTCTTCATTTTTTTCCCCAACCATGTTGTCTACAAGAACTTTTTCTTAACAGAGGGCTTAACTTATATCATCTTTATGTGTTAATATTAATGATATCTTAGAAAGTTTTCCATATCAGTACCTACTTTTTCTATCTTTTGGAAATCTAAATAGCCTGTTGGGTATACCATGATTTAGTTGATGGACACTTATATTTTTCTACATAACAAATTAGAAATTTAAAGTTAATTTCAGTTTATAATAAAAGAAGATCACACTTACTTGGAACTTTATAATACAAATTAAGTGGCCTATACATGATCCTACTTGGTCTTCATATCAGTCTGTTGTTATATATTACTAGGACATGTATAGTGTTTCACAAAAAAGATGATTGGAAAGATTTTTCAACAAATGAATGAATATCTGAATGTTTGAATCCATTTTACAGAGGAGGTCATTGAGACTCAGTAAATTTTAGCAATTGCCCCCAGGTTCCAAAAGAGATTAAGTAGTAAAGACAGGATGAGAATTTCTATCTCTAGACACTTTATTTGCCATCCTACCTAGGAATTTATGAATTTAACCATGTAGATTAGATGTATCTCAACTACCTGGTCAAAGAAACTGATATTGGGTGATATTTGACAAAAACATTTTCATATGGATCAACCAAACTCATAAACTCTTTCTTAATGTAGAACACATCTGAAATATTTTACTTAAATATGAGGCAAAATTTAAGAAGAAAAATCTATACTCAGGCAATCAATCACTGTATGTTTCTGTTACATTAGTTTCATATATTAATATATTTCATATATTAATATATAATAATACCATATATATTTATTATTAATTTGACTCATCACTGCTAAAATTGTGTTAGATGTTAGAAAACATTTCTTTCCCCCAATATAAATACTGAATTATAGACATCATTTTTGTCTCATTCTTTCTCCTTCAAATGTGTAATCTTCATCAGATAGGAGTATGCTTTTATTATTAAAATTCTTCTGAAAAAAATAATACTTTGTGGCTAATATGATGAAGTAACTTTTATGATATTGTCCAATTGAAATGCATACCATATTGGTAAAATGTGTGTGCATGTATTACTCTAAGGGAGTTGCATGTTTGTAAAAACTGAATTGAGAATGTTGAAGTGATATGTTTTCCAAAGAAAAACACCCAATGACACAATTTGCTGTGTTCAAGCAATCCTTTTGTCAAATAAATCTTATGGCTGTGCCTAGAATCTGTAGATAGTAAAAAGATTTAGTGACTGCTTCGTGCTTTCTGTTAGTTTTATCTTCTATCTGATTACAAAAGTTTCACATGGCAGTGCACTGCCATGTTTGAGTTCAATGAATAAATGTGTAATGAATTCTCCCTGCCTTACCGCTTCTCTTCCACCTCCTCTTTTCAACAGTTGCCATATATAAACTTCTCCCCTACATGTCTGTGTTCAGCTCCATTACCATCTCCTATTCTTATGTCAGTGTTCTCTACCATTTAATTTATGTCTAGAGCAACCTCCTATTTCTCAGTTGACAAATTTCCTCCTCTACCTGTGTTTTGTTAATATAAATCTTAAGTCAAAAGAGGATCACCCCAAGGAGTATTATATGCTGTAGAATATATGGCTCATATTCCACCAAAAGTTGTTTTTAAACAAACCTTCCTCCCACTTTGCAATGATTCTTGATATGCCTAAGTTAATCTTTGCTTATTTAGAAGTGCTGTTTTGTTATAAGCCCGATTTACTTGATGTGCATTTTGAGTACTATAAAATTCCACTGATTCTCTGTCCTGTTCCTTGTTAGAACAACTGTCTTTGAGGCCCAATGGAATCTTCACTTTAGTCACACCTGAGTCTCCTTAGCTTATACAGCCTGTTAGCCTCTTATTTAATTCAAATATATAAAAATAGAGATAATTGATGTTCAAAGTGATGAAATTACTAAGAGTGCAAATATAATAGCATTAAATTAAGTAATTATAAATTGGGGATAAAAACCATAAAACTTCATCTACTTCAGTTTCAAATTGTTTTGACAATTGTGATCTAAATAGTAAATGCTCACGTGTGTTAAGAGAACATTTTCCACTGGTTTATGTATTAGTTTCTCTACCTAATGAATATTGATAATATTGAATACACACTTTTATATTTTTTCTAAAATTGGAAATAGCTCTGCAATCTCCATTAGATACAATGGTAAGGAAATTAAAATTTCTGTTGTATGGGTATTTTACTCTGAAGTCAGAAAAGAAACAGTAGAAATAATGAAATGATTGGAGACAATGTTCAGGTTTAATAAGAACTTATGCATGACTTTGTCAGCATTTCAACATTTAATAGTCTTTATCTTTTATTATTTCTTTTTTTTTTATTTCAAGAAAATATGAGAGTACAAACATTTTGGTTGCTTTTTATATCTATGCCTCTCCCTAGCAAGGGTTAGAGGTATGCCCTTTATTATTTCTTTTGATAACAAACAGGGCAGTGAAAACAAGTGACCAGACATGACAAAGTTCTGAATATTTCAAACTTCATTATGTCACAGTACTTCTAACAGAGAGAGATGGATATATTTTATTCAAAAATTTAATAATTAATTTTTTCATTGAACAATTTTTATTTTAATCACAATGATCTTATAATTGTATACTTACCTGCACTCCTAAGGATGTTTCTTTATCCAGAGAAGGAATTATTATTTCATTCTTTTAGAGAAGAAAATAGACGCAATGAAACATTGAGGTTTGAGGCTAATTTGGCTAATTAATAAAAAATTGAATATTAGACTCTAGTCTTTTTTATTATGCCACAGAATGAGTTCCTATTTGCTAGGTAGTTTTAATGATATAGATTATATTTAAGAATATAAGGTATTCTTAATTTCAATACTTTAAATTAAAATTATTATCTTATAATTAAAAATAAAAGTATTTTTGTTTCTTTTCTGTACACTATACTAGTGTTGTTTTGTAAAAATCAAAATGAACGTCAATACAAATAGTTAAAATTCAATGATTATTAAACTGAAAGGTTAAAAAATACCTCTTTTTGTCATCAACCCCAGGTTCCACATATCAGGTATTGATCATTTATGTTATTAACAGCATGATTTTAATTTTGAAATATCTCCATGTAACATCTTTATATTTAAATCAATCTGACTGATAAATAAAATCTTTACTAATTAGGTTGAACAGGGTTAAAAAAGACCATTTTATCTTCTCTTAAGACTTCTTAGCACACAAAACCAAGAAGAAGTTTAGGGTGAGAAATCTCATCATAATTGGCCAAATTGTTTGGTAGGCAAAAGCACAGTTGTTTTACAATTAATACATTATTGTATTTTGAAAATTGAATTGACATTGTAAAACAACTTAAACCACATTATAGAAGTGACCTTGTGCTCAATCTAATATGCATACCTTTTTTCTTTCTTATTTTTATTTGCTAACCTAAAGGTCGGTCAGTCTCTGGCAGATTTATTATGCATTGAAGAAACAAGAGGCATTTTGCTTCTTTCAGGAATAACTTTGTTCAAGCACCGTGATTAGTGAATATTTCTTTTGTTCATTGATCCATTAGTTCATGCAACCTTAACTTCCAGCCCTCTGGGATCTGAACTGCGGCTGATGTTAAGTTTATTCTCAAATTGCTTCTTTAAAAGCCTATTCTAGGTAGTTTCTAATTAGACACCCCCAGATGGTATGAATCAAGCAGCTGTAATCCCAGCTGGGAACAAGTGTGAAGGAAATGCTCAACTTTTTTTTTCTCTTTTCTTAGCTTTTTTCCCTCTATAACAACTTTCAATATTCTCACAATTTCACAGGCTTTTGAATACTGTAAAACATTAGATCGTATGCTCTGGAATACTAATAAGATATCTTGTTCTAGCAGTAGAAATGCAGGGTCTATGGATGTAATGGGCCATTTGGACTTCTGAATGACCCAGCCAAAAGCTATTTCATAAGAAAATCTGCCCAGGTATTAACACTAACTCCAAGACCACTGTATACACTTAAGGCTCAAGATCTTTTGGCACATATTCATTTTTTTCTAGCTCTCCACAATCTTCCGAAATCCTTCTAAAACTCCTTTTAGGCCAATAGTTATAGGATGTGATTCAGTAATCCACTAATTTGGGCCTATCTTGCTCATTTGAGACATTTTTATAAAAAATGATAATATTAACTATTCAAACCATAATTATCAAGAGCTTCACATGTTCCTCGTAGTGTACAAAGTTGTCGATCCACACATTATTTCATTGATCCTAACAACTGTATTTTGTATCCTTTTTATATACTTATTCTTATACTTTGCTATATTTTTATTCTACAGATGAAGAAACTAAGGTTTGGAGAAGTCATACAATGTCCCAGAAGCAGACAACAAGAAACATAGTAGAGCTGGAAGTTATTATCTTAATAATGGCCAACATTTGAGTATTTACAAGGAGTCAGAAAGTATGCTAAATTCCCAATAGATAAGTTATATTCAGTGCAGCCCTACTGTGTATCAGGCAAGCCAGGATATTTTGACCTAGGACAAGTATTAAATAGAAGGGATAATGGGGAATGGTTGTAAACCAAGATTGTCCCTTGCATACCTGGTCTTTGTATCACTATGATTCCATTTTGCATAAAAACATATAATCACTCTCTACATTTTAAATTTGGATTTGGTAATAATTAAAAAAAACATTTCTCAGCAAACCTGACTAACAAGCAGTGGTACTGCTGATCTGGCATGAATCAAAGCATTTAAGGGTTGCAACATCGTTTCCACTTGGAACTAATCTTTTTCAAGATCCATTTTCTTGCTCCCAACACAAGCACTCAGCGCCTTCACAGCTCACTGAAGCCAGTCCTTCTTCTCCACCCTTCACTTAGGAAATTAATGATTTGAGATCCTGTCTCTACTAAATCATAAATATTGCCCACATTTACTAGCTAACTGGTAAAATGGAGTTTCTGATCATATTAACTAATGCCAAAATATCAGTGAATTGAATTGTATTGCCCATAAGAAACCATTCAGTATTCAAAATGAATGATCCAGGGTAGGATTTCAGGTAGGCATTTGGGGATGTGGGATTTTATGGCTACCTAAGAGCAGTCTTATCAGTCATCTTTGCCCATAAAGACATATCCAGATATCAAATCTTAATGACCTGAAATTGTTCAGTTTTCTTGTCTTTCAAATACACTTTATCAGTGTGAAAATCTGACTATAAGACTACTACATGTTTGTATTGCAATATTCCCTACTTACCACCATTAGAAAAATAATGAGTCTAAATCCTTTACTGCCCCAGATAAGTCCAGGGGAAGAGGAATGGAGGAAAGGAGAGAGTGAAGTTAAGTTTGAATCAATTAAGAGCTAGATAAGAGGAGAAAAAGTGAGAAAAAGAAAGAAAAAGTATAATGGTTTAGAGTCAGTAGTTAACTCTAATCTCCCCACTCCTTCCCCTCTTCAAAGTTCTCAGTAACATTCTATGTGCTTCCTTGGCTAATTGGAGAATAAGATGCATGCCATGCAAAGAGAGCTATCACCATGTATCATATTCTTCCCAATCATAGATTTTGCATATAATTACTATATCACTACATCTTATGTAACTACATCTTGGAAAGGAAAATATTTTATCTCCATGCATCTGAAAAGTGTCTTTTAACTAGGAGAGAGAAACAATTTTTACAAGTTAAAACTATACTTTGTTTTGTGGTTTTTCACATTGAAAGAACCTTCTTTCATTTCATGACCACAATGACATCTGCCTGATTTCATGTGTTTGATGTTGACTGGGGGATGAAAATATAGAATACCTCCATGCAGCTCAATTTTGAATACATCATTGGCTTCCAACTCCCCCTTTATTCCCTAGGAATGCTCTCATTACTACACATCTTTTTCTCCCTTCCATCCTGAAAACTGCAGGGAGGATGAATTATGGCTGATTCAGTGTCATACATACTGTCATTTATGGATGAGCAAAGAATGAAGAAGGAAAACCAAGAATAATTAAAGAATTAAGAATATGTGTTCTATTTTTAGATAAAGAAGGCTAAAATTAAAAGTAATTTATACAAATATCACACATCACTCAAAAATGAAAAATGCAAAACAGAATATAGAGTTTGCCATCTTCTCAATTAGTCCAAAGACTAGTAAAATTAATTGAAAAGATAAAATTCTATTAGTATTAATGAGCATTAATAAGTATTTATTAGCAAGGAAATAATCTATGCCAGGTATAAATATATAAGGCTCAACTGATAACTAGGATACAAATTTTTTTAAAAAAACTTGATAGAATTTAAAAAGACATGAGCATACATTTTTAAAGAAGAGTGCCACAAATGGCCAATAAACTGTCATCCTCGTATAGCATTGTATATTTTCTGCTTGCATCTCCCATTCCCCTTCAGTTCCTGACATTGTTCAGAGTGCTCTTTGGAGCATGCAATCCATCATAAGCAAAATCCTGAATTTCTTCAATTTCTTCTCTTTATTTTCTTCATCTTCTTGCTCTATCCAACATTGGAGTCTTCCCTGAGACCATTTCTTTCCTCCGAATTTTTGTCAAGTGAATTTTTATTTTTCTCCCATAGTCTGTGCACTAGAAACCCTGGAGAGGAGAATGAGTGTGTTTCATAGTCCTTATTGTCAATTCTGGATCATTTTTCTGCTGTCCTCACTAAAACCCCTCAAAATACTTGAAACACTACCCTGAAGCCCATTTTTAGCCTCTCTCCAGTAATCCCTGTCATAATGCTTTGTTATTTTGATATCCATAAAGTTGATACATGATCACAGTTGTAGTCAAGTGTTTTCGTCACCATTCTTATTACCAATGATGATGGACTCCATAATCTCAATTTCAAGCATCCAAAATCTTTTCAGTTCTTTCTCTCTAGTAGCCCTGCCCTAATACTTAATCCCTGACATACACACACACTAGGAACTATTATTGACTTGTTATCGTATTTTTCACTTTTAATATTCCTTATCCATTGCTTTATATCTTTCCTTACCCATCTTAAACTTTATAGTTAATTGTTATTATTATTCCCTTGCATACAACTTTATATTCCTTGACCCTTAATCACAAAATGATATCCCAACCTTGGTTAAATCCAGTTTTCTGCTTACTCCACACCTACCATCATGGCAGTGTAATGTAGCTGGAGGAAATAGAGAGTCATGCTGACTTGTCTGCCATGACCACAAACTGCAAGTGTTCCTGTATGCTGCTGGGTTGTCCCCCTTAGATTTCCTTCATCCATTTAGTCTGTTAGTAGCCTAGAGTATCTTTTATATAGCTTATGCTATTTTCTCAAACCTCCAACAACTCCTCCCCCATGCTTTCTCCAAACTGATGTCCTACTTCATTTTTATAGAGAAAATAAAAGCAAACAAATAAGAACATCTTCCCATCATATCTATCACTGTACCCACATCTGTAGACATACACTTTATCTTTACTCCTGCTACTACAGGTGTAAGCTGAACCCTTCACTTATATATTATTTTTCACTTATGTTTACTTGTTCAAGGACATCATTCAAACAAGATCTCTCTTCCCTCCTCCCTCTCCCATGGAACTAGCCACTTCAAATCCTGCTGTAAGGGGGTTACTTCATTTGGGGAATTGATAAAATGCTTTTTGTTTATAGTCCTTTCCTCAAGAGTTCCTTTGACCTATTTCCCAAGACATAAGTCTGGTACATTCATAGGTGCCAGTGAAATAAGTGGTTGAAAAGGCATTGCTTAGATTTTCTGGAAACCAAATTAAGATTCTTTGGTTTTAGTCAACAAGTCAAGGTAACTCCTGAAAATGTCCACCAACATCTAGAAGACGAAGAAGGTCATCTTGTTTGTGTAAACCTCATCTGTAGAATTTAAGCCGAGTCACTAATTATGTCACTGAATTGCCCAGGGCAGCCCAAAGTAGGACAGTCTGACTCCCAGGGCACTCCGACACTATCCCAAGGTCAGTGGATAGCTTATGAAATTCAATTGCATTTCTCAGTTATGGTCTGCTAGAAAACCTATAGCTTCCTCAGCAAAAATATGCACAACACATGAAAGTGTCTGACATATGAATTTTTTTCAAATAAAGGTTACAGATCAATCTGAACTTTCAAGTGAGATGAAAGATTCTAACATCTAAAGAAAGATGACAAGATGTGTATTTTCATGACAAAATATAATTTAAAACCTCTTCAGATCCTCCCCCACAAGATGCTAGAAATCTTTTTTTTTTACCAAAAGTATATTATTGGAGTCATAATTCATATCCAAGAAAATGAAGTAGAAAGTAGAATATAACAGTATGCTTTCAAGTGACCTGTACCCACCTCCTGGCCTGTTTTTGCCACAATTGTGGAGCACACTGTGTGCACATACTCACTCTTATCAATTAAATATTATTTTGGAAGAACATCCAGTAACATAAAAGATATCAGTTATTGCATATATGTAACAGTACTTACTATTATAGTTCTTATGCCGACACTTAGTTGAAGGACTGTAAAAATTATCCACAGAAAAGACTATGTAAAAAAGAACCAAATTAGTTACAATGAATAAATACGTGAATTATTTCTTATAACAGATAGTGTTACTTTACATGACTTGGCAGTAGCTTCAATTAAAATGAAACATCTTTTAGTTTTGAACCTATGCGGCACATTATCAAAAACATTTCATGGGCTTTGATGAAAAAGTACTCATAGCCTGAATACAAGAGTCACTGAGTCAATAGGATAGGCTCGAGTCACAGCACATCAGCATGATATTGTCAACCATAATTAGAGGCTTATCTCATTTGCTATTCTTTCCCTTAAGTGACGGTGGGTCTATTTAGTGAAATGTTTCAGAAATATAATGATTTAGAGAGGACTTGAAAAGCAGTTTCCTTTAGAGCCACTGTTGCATATATTCATGATTTTCTCAAATTGTCTTTTTTCACAAGGGAGAAAGCTGTAAAATGGATTGTGATTTGTAGGATGACTCCACATACACTAACGCAATGTGGATTTGGCCTCAGGAGCATTCAGAATTTGATTTTCCAATCTTTGCTGCTGTAACAATGCTGTAACCTGTTCTTGTTTTTCTTTTTTCTGTTTGTTTTTATTTTCTCTCTTTCTCTTTTTGTTATTTGTGTTTTGTTTTCCATTTTTTCATGTAGAGAAAAGCATAGTTTAATGCTTTTTTTGGCTAAACTATGAAATGGTGAATATGAAATTCCAAATAATATAGTTATTTCTAGTATCATTGAAAAAAACTTGGAGAATAGATAGCTTCAGTAAAGTCTACATTAAAAGTGGCTACATTTGAATAATTCTGGATAGTAAGTGTTCAAAGCAAAATTTTCACACTGGTCTCAAACTTCAGCCACATAAGAAAAAGTTATTAAATCCTTACGTTGTCCAACAGTAATATGACATAAAAGAAGCTGTCTTCCAGCTTTCTGAAATAATCACAAAAGAAATAGAATAAGGGTTAAGAACAATAGTGGGGCAAATGGAACAAAGCTGTTGCTACTAGTTTAAATTTTGAAGTTTACTAGAATTTAGGATTGGAGGTAGTAAATAAACAGAGAGCAATTGAATGCGTCATCTTCAACTTCATTCATTCTTACTACCTTACTGTTTCTCCCACATTTCATGGAAAGAAAGCACACGGTAGCTGTAATTATAACTTTCAATTTTCCTATTTCAATGTTTGAATCAGCAATAACATTAGTAGAGTTATTACAGTTTGAGCATTGATTGCTTTAAGTGGGAAAAGTAAAAAGAGAGGAAGGAGACAGTCCACTAATTCTTCTCCGGCAATCCACAGCTCTTAACTTTCTCTGCTATGAAGACAGTATACATCCAATTTGTCATAATTGCTAGCAGTATACCTACATGTTCCAATAATCAGCCATAAGTCTTTAGTTCTGCCTAAGGGAAATTTTGATTCACTCCCTTCCATGGTATTTAAAATAAAAAATCCAAGACTGTGAGAAATGCTTTCATAGAAAACAAAAAGCATTGTAATGGCTAAAAATGATACCCAAATCTATATGCCTTGCATATACCTCTTTGAAGCATACCCCAAGCTTATGAAAAATTAATAGAATTATCAATTGTTAACATACAAAAGGTTTATAGGCATGCATATGCTGGAAGGACTGCTATATTTTCTCTATGGAATCACTAACAGAAACTCAAATCAATCTTGCTAATAGAAAACATACGGAGCACCCAGAAATATAACAACTGTCTTAAGGTATTTGAAGGGTTGGAAGGAAGATTATACTATTTAATTTTGTTTTGGGGGACAAAGCAAGGTCTACTAGGAGAACTTGGAGAAACTATTATCTGAGAGTGAGTAGGACTGGGGTTGTATATTGGGAAAAGATCTCAATGTAGTGTAATTAATATCTAACACTGAGAAGGGTTCAATACAAGTTAATTATATATTTGTGATTATATATGTGTACAGATATATGAATGAGAGAGAAAAAGAAAGAGATTAACTTATTTGTATGTTCAAACAAATGTTAGAGACTGCTTCTCAAAAATCTTCATGAATTATGGCACTGGGTAGAAATTTGATTTAGACTGTTTGGAATGTCCCTTCCAATCTCAAAATTTTCTAATTGATAGGTATATAGCTATTCATAACTTATCTAAACTATTCACCACTATTGTTAAGTTTTTGGAACGCCAGTGAAATCAAGGTTCTATTCTAGGTGTTTTAAAATTGGGCCTCGAAATTTAACATCTGTATGGTATGAATTAGAAGTTAAAACTATGTTGCATTTAAAACAATAAGAAAAATTTTAAAGTGGTAAAGCTGAAATTACAAAATACCGTCTTTGCTTAAATATGTGTTTGAACTGACCTCTTGAATAGTGTGTAGCTGTATGTGTTTATATATATACACATATATATTCTATAGATTATATATATTCTATATGTATACTTTTTATTCTTTTGTTTATTATAAGCCTGGTTTAAGTTAAAGAGAAAAATTTGACATAGATAAGATATTGGAGGGATAATTAATTAATAGACTTGTATTGGTAGAGAAAAAGATATTTAGTTTGGTAGAAGAAAATAAGCAAGGTTTTCCATTCCTTTATGGTCTCTGGAAGCATTTAAGTGGATTTTAAAAAAGAAAGACAAGGGGAGAGAGTGGATTGCAGACAGTTTTTCAGCATGTGAAGAAAGGATATAGCCATAGCATTTACACTTTTTTCTGGTAAACTAATATCTCTGTTCACATATCCATATCTGTATGAACCTTGTAGGTGATATCATTCAATTAGAATTATGTTGCCTAATAACATTGTATCATCTACTTTTACCTGAAAAGTTTCTTGCAAGAGAGAACTGACTTCATGCATTATCTTCTGATATATTATGGAGTTTAGAAACCAGTCTCTTCATCTGCATCTTCAATATAATTTTTGATAAGCAGATGTAGGTTTGATGACCCATAATTCAGCATTTCTAGAAGAGAAATAATTTTAGACTTTTAGAAGCAAGGTTCACCTGAACTTATTATAAATGCGATTTCTTACTTTTCCTGAAAGTTATCCTATTGCATAAACTGATTCTCTGGTTCTTAGATGCCTCTTATACTTTGAAATTCTATGATAATTTTCTATGAATATTTTCTTGTGAATAAAGGGTAAAATATATAAATAAGCACTTCTAAAGAATTTTTAGTTTGCTGACAATATTTTCTCCAGGACTTACATAAGCTATTTCAGAACTATGGGCAAATGATATCAAATCAGTGGTTACTCAGGGAGTGGAAATCACAGAGACTTTTCTGTCCTATTTGACCATGTTGAATGCTCAGGGTACAAGAAGTTACTGTTAATATAACCAGTCAGGCAGGTACCTATGGCATGAAACCATTTGTGGATTTCCCTTTCTGTTTAGAAATAATGTGAAACTTTGCCGGTGAGTAAGGTAGTCTGAGGCAGTGCAGAGAAGTGGGCTTGTTAAAATTAGCAGATGACAAAGGAGGGAAAAGCTAGCAGTTTTCCACAGCTAAAAGTTTTGAATGGTCTTCCAGCTCTCTCCTTGATGGCTCTGAGGTTTCAGAGAGTTTGTTCATTTCAAAGTCAGCAGAATGCACAAATAGAACTTCATACTGCGCAGAGGAAAATTCATAGTGGCAGATTATTTGTCGTCATATCTAAAAGAGAAAATGGCATGAGAGAACAGAAAGGTCTTTCTTTTTCATCTGGTGATTGGACTGACCCCAGTAAACTTTGCTGTGACTCACAGAGGCGGCTTTCACTAATTCAGAAAGGAGTTGCATGCACAGATGGGATGGAGGAGATGCAGGACCATCCTTGCTAAACATGTCTGGGATGGAGGAGATGCAGGACCATCCTTGCTAAACATGTCTTGGAACTGTGTCAAATATATAGACAAATGCCAAGCGTGTGTGTGTGTGTGTGTGTGTGTATAATTTATGATTTTAAGCTTAAAAATTTAGGATAGTGTCACTCAAAGTCATATAATTCTGTTCTTCTGAAATGTGGGGCATCATGAATTGTGGCTTTTTCATTTCTTTTCTTTATTCCTCACATTTCCTAAGAATAAAGTCTTCAACAAACTCATTGATCAACTTTATGGCTCTCAAGGACAGAAACAGAAAAGAGATGACAATTTTAATGCTTTAGAGAAAAAGGTTTTTCTGTATGTAACTGCTTTCTAAAATGTGAGCAGCAGATGTAGAATTAGGAAAAATCTGTAGTTTGCAAGCATCTGCTACAGAGGAGGTTTTCTTTTACTGAAGCAAATTTGACTATCTAAACATTCATGATTCTTCTTTCTTTGCCTCATTCCTGTTTTATCCAGTTACTTTCCTAAATGCTTTTGGATTTTTGAAGGCTGAGAAAAATGAGGTAAAATTGTAGGAGTGAATGCACTGCACAAGCTCAAACTTGTGACAACAGCATCCTAAGATGTCGCATGGTTTCTCTGAATGGCTTCTTATACCAAGTCACAAAATGGCTTTATTGACTTTAGGGCTTATTGATAGGATGTTTCAGAGCTTTTAAAAGTAACCCAAATTCCTCTAAAGCTTCTGATGGAGTTAAGATATGTGACTTAAAAGCAAGCCACTCTTTCTCTGTCAAACTCCTTCTATTTATTGTAATTGATAAAATGTTTTAGACTGATGTTCCATCAAGTCTGGGGCACTTGTCTGCCTTATTCACAGATGTGTTTCAATTGTCTGTAACAATACCTGGACATTGTTGGTCTTAAAAAATAATTTTTATAGAAATTGATAAATGAAAGAACAAATAGATGGATGAATGAATGTCTTTCACAATGATATGAACGTTTTTGAAGTCAAAGTATGATATATCTATCAATAATTATATTTTAAAAATAATATAATATTACTAAAAGGGAAATGAGAAATAAAATAAAATGAACTATATTCAGTATTTTCACATTTACTTCTTACCAAATAGTTATGAGGATATTTATCTTAATATCATCACTTGGAGCACCAACACGCTGGTAGCTATAGAAATTTATCTCTCCTTACATATTTGAAGGGAATTCATTCAGAAGCTCTAACTTTAAAACTCTGTGACTAACTCTGACAATGAGAATGTTTGTCAATGCTTAATCCTCATGGGGCAGGCTTCTAATGATCTTGAAATAGAAATACAATATTAATTAAATTTTTATTGCATCTAAATGATTGCCTACAGATAGTGTTGACTTTTAGATTTAATAAATTATGTATTTATCAGTCTGTTTCTCTGTGAAGCGGCCATTTTGCTGCTCTTGCAAAGAGAGTGGTGACATCTAGTGGTCAGAATAAATACTGCAAATGACTAAGGATTGGGGACCCGTGAAAATTTGAGGGCAGATTGTACAAACCAGACAATTTTGGTGAGAGAAGCAAAGAAGAATTTGCATGAAACCAGGGGTTAAATAGGAAGTTTATGAAATAATGGCATCTCTTGAGTAGAACTGAAGCATTAACAACATGTTTGTTTTTGTGTGCAATAAAATAAAGTTCAAACAGTAAAGCAGGCAAGAAAAATACAGAATAGGTTTACAACTACATCGTCTATTCAAATCTTTGTTTTGGCAATTAATATTTTATAATCCAATCAATCCCCTATGTAAATGTGATCAAACATTTTAGTATAAGCAGTAGCAAGAGCAAAGCGAACGAGGAAAATGGCGCTGCTGTGTGAAACATTGTCTGGTAAATGAAAACCATTTAAAATAGAATCATCCTTACATTTGAAAGTAGACAAGCTTTGACCAAGCAACTAGATTTTTTTTTTTTAGTTTTAAATACTTTGAGACTTCTTTTTTCAATAGAATATAACTTTTCAATTAAATATGATTTTAATATAGTCATTGCAGTTATTAATCCATTTGAATTTATAGCAGTTACGTACTGGTTTTATGGTATCTTAGTGCGATTTGAAATTTAGAAGGAGAAATAGGGTAAAATTTGCATTATTAGTAGGCAATAAACTGAAAATTTTAGTTTTCAAACATCTAATTTAGGTGAACTTCTGTCTGTATGACTTTATAAAACTGAGAAGTATATAGAATATATGTCAGATATATTGATAATAAATGAGGAAATAAGAAGAATTGAACTTATAAAAAAGTTTAATTTGGATAACTATGTACTTCCTATCTGAATTGCAATAAATAACAATATGATGGTATAATTTATACCAAAAATATTTTTAATTCTTTGATGGAAAAAATGGATTTTTAAACACAAGTGTGCTTTGAAATAGACTAACCTAACTGTAATGTCTAGATAGGAATTGTCTTATTAAGAAATTGAAATTACTTTAATCCCAGTATTCCCTTAAATGCATATAAGAAACTAGACTAAAATAAAGCCAAGTTTTCCAGTGTGTGGTGATGGGTGATTAATATTAAAGTAACATTTTTAAATGGTAATTTTATAAGTATATTTTAAAGGACAGTGAAATATTGCGGGGTGAGAGCATTTGAGGCAGGCCCGCGGAGGAGATTAGCTACTTCTCCCCACGGAGCAAAGTCCCTAAGATAGGGGTCACCACAGAAGATAAGGAAATTGATAGGCAACAGA
>VBSM01003039.1:15738155-15756971 GCA_008086735.1 Cheirogaleus medius
GGGAAAAAAAAAAAAGGAAGAAAGACATGTTTCACCCATCCCCCACCCCTGTGATATGTGACAGTCTCATCACAGTATGAGTCGTTTCATGGTGTTCCACAAATTGTTTAATTTTCTTTTAAATTTTAATTTTACTTTTATTTGTAATGTGTGCATGTGTGTGTGTGTGTGTGTACATTTATGTGTTAAAAAGAAGTGGGCATAATAGGTTAGGAGAGAAAAGACAGAAATAAAGGACCCAGGAGAAGAGGGTAGAAACCAAGAACTCAGTAATTTCTATTCACAAAAATTTTTAAATTTAAATTGCAAAGTATGCTTTACTACTTGATAATAAAAAGGTGATTGTCTTTACGACACCAATGAATCTGATTCATACTTGCATATTTATTTATTCATCTATCTATTCAATACATATTTTTGAACATCTAAAAGTGCCAGGCATGAGTGGTAATGGACCTTGAAACAAATAATAATAATAATAACTACAACAACATGCCAATAATTCCCTGGCCCAGTATTTACAACTATATAAGTATTCTATATACACGGAATTACAGTGCTGCTTGCTAGACAAGGCATACATCCACATAAATATAATTACTTTTTGTCTCCTATAAACTTAACAGTTAGTATTACAGTGTCTGGTGACTAGGAACTTAAGGCGAGTTTCATGTTTATTAAAGAATTGCACTCAGGAAGATCAAAATTATAGAAAAGTCTTATCTGTTTCTACCCATTGTCTTCACTGAAACATTCTTTTTGCCTTTGGATTAAAATTTCAACAGACCAAGTGAATCCCATTTGTGGTATTCCAGAGATTCCCATTGTCAAAACCTTATTTTCATTTGATTCAAATCTTCCTCTTCCTTGAAGATTAGGGCTTATTGGAAGCCAGCTTTGTGGAAGTAGGAAGAATATAATTAGTTTCTTCCCTCTTCCTCACACCTTCTAACACCCTTCTTCTTCCCCTCGTAACTGACAGTTGTTTCTGCTCCCCGCCTCCACCCATGACTCCAGCTGGACTTTGGGTGGTGGGTGGATTGAGGAAAAAAGGAAAAGTTTTACAGGAGCATATAATTGTAACCTTGTTTGACTCTCTCTGGGTGCAGATAACACAAAGTCCAAGTAACGCCTCTCTTCTTTGGGCACTTTTGTGGGCTGCTGGCAGGTACCCTGCTGGAGGTATTGACTCAATTTCCTGGCCCAGGCAATGCTTTATTTTCTTAGCATTTGCTTTTATGGGTTCCACTCACACAGTCTGTCTCTGTGGATTTTTGATGGTCTGTAGACATACTTTTGAAATGAAATCACTTTCAAAACAGCTGATGAATAGCTCCATTTAAGGACACCCATATCTGAATGCGGTCAGTGCCTTTACCCTGAAATTAGTGGAAATAGAGATGCCTCCTGCTGTACTTATCCCCCCTCTCCCTCTCACACTAGGCCCCCTTTTTTGGCCCTCCCTCCTTTAAAAATTTTCAGGCGTGGTTCAAATACTGATCCCTCTGAACCGCATGCTCTCCAATACACAAGGCATGTTTCCCTAGAATTCCAAAGTCCTTCATTTGTCGTGAGGGTCAGGGGAAGAGGAAGAGAAGAGCTAGCATGCGGCACCAATGGTCTCTGATCTGGCTGCACACAGGAATCACCTGGGAGCCTAAAAAATTGCCAACACCTGTGCTCCACCCCCAGGGATTGGGATGTTGTGTTTCACGTATGGCCTGGGCACCATTAACAATTCTAGGGTATAGTCAAGTTTGGCATCTGCTGCTTTAAAGTCAGCCTTTCCTCCAGCATCTCCAGGAATACTTTGTTTTTAGATTACCTGGGGTGGCTGATGGACCATCAGTGGCAGAGTGGTTTTAGATCACCCTCTGGGCAAGCCCCCTGTAGGTGGTTGAAGATCTTTATTCATATGAGGAGTTTGACACCTTTTATTTTCAGCTTCAGGACTTCAGTCTAAACATTGAGAAAGAAGTAGTTTCATTTAAAATGATTTGGTGTAAGGGCCTCTTGAAGTGACCTGACCGAATGTGGAGCTGATGGATAGGGTTAAGAGTTATGTAAGTCCCTTGGAAAAACACAAGGAGGTTGCTAAACAATTTTCCATTCCATTTCCTTTCTGTGCCTCATTTTGTTTTCATTCAAAAAGTGCATCATATCCGTGATCTTAAATGTCATATTTACCTTACCTACTATTTACTAGGATCAAAAACTATCAAAACTGACCATCTCAAAATCACACAATTTGATTCTTAATTTTCTTTTGGAATATCTAGCAAATTTGTATCTATGTTTTTGGAAATAGTGTCTCTTCCTTTCTCTTCTCTGACTTTTATGATGAGAACTGCAAAAAAACTGCCCAAACTAATTCCTCTTTATAAGCCTCTGAGTTTGTCATGATTTTGCAAGTGGGATAGTCAAAATACTTCTACTCAGGTAACATTACCATCATATTCCAAGCAATTTAATATAATCACAGAAATTACAAACTTTTCCAAGTGAAAACCAAAAAAAAAAATAAAAAAGGCATTTTGAGGTAGAAGTAAGCTTGAAAAGAAAACATGAATGTTCTGTATGTGATGATTAATATTTGGTAAATTATATAGCATTTTATATAAAATAATTTGAATTTCATTTTTTAAACTGTGCAGTGATTGTAATCAAAAGACTAAACACATACATGTCTCCCCTAAAAAAATACAAACATAGGCCGGGCGTGGTGGCTCACGCCTGTAATCCTAGCACTATGGGAGGCCGAGGCAGGCGGATAGCTCAAGGTTAGGAGTTTGAAACCAGCCTGCGCAAGAGCAAGACCCCGTCTCTACTAAAAATAGAAAGAAATTAGCTGTACAACTAAAAATATATAGAAAAAATTAGCCGGGCATGGTGGCGCATGCCTGTAGTCCGAGCCACTCGGGAAGCTGAGGCAGTAGGATTGCTCAAGTCCAGGAGTCTGAGGTTGCTGTGAGCTAGGCTGACGACACAGCACTCTAGCCTGGGCAACAGAGCGAGACTCTGTCTCAGGAAAAAAAAAAAAAATACAAACATAACTGAATGCTTTTGATGTAGTCATAATAAGTTATGTCAAGGTTAAAATGTTGTGTATTCCTAGTTTATATTTGTCATTTTATTAATTTTCATAAGGAGACTCTCCATGAGTATAAGCTTTGGATGACTTTAACTATGTTTGATAATTCTGTATATTCTCACATATACTTTATGTATAAGAACTTTTTCAACATAATACATAAAAGCTGTTAGTTATAGTATTGTGGAATCATTTCATATAGTAGTTTCCTACCTTTTAGCAATCTATTATAACTAAACCTTAAGCAAAAGTCAACTAGTGATTGATAATGATAAGAATTCCAATAAGTACTTTAAAATAGGCAATGAGTATGACCTCTAATTTATAGGCTGAGAATGATTTTATTTTTATAGGATGTATTGGGATTTGTTACTTCTTCTTCATACTACAATTTATGTTCTGAATTTAATGAAAAGTTCAGGGTTTCTCTAAGAACTATGTAAGCTAAGATAAATAATGTAATGGCCGTGAATGAAAAGAAACAGTCACTATCTCTGTCTGGGGCCTTTTTAAGAAAGTAAATTTAATACTTTCATAAGAGGAAACGGCACATATGTTATTTTTATTTCTTGTAAATTAACTTTGCAAAATAATTTCTTTGAAACAATACAAGGCTTATCATTAGGCAGTTTCACTTAACAAGGCTAAAGCCTTCAAAAAATATCCCTAGAGAGCATTTTGGTTCCAGAGACAGAAGTTGCTAATTGGATTTGGATTGTTGAGTCCTCTAGCTCCCTTACCCTTTGGGATGTGAGTTACTGAGGAGTCTGGAAGGGCAAACATGTGAGGATTATCAATCATGTCTCCCTAGCACAGAAGAGGGAATAGATTTTGTTGTGGAAAAACCTTACTGAGGGGTTTATGTAATGAGGTTTCTCGGAGTAGTGGGGTCTGTGTTTTGGTCTGCCCATCATCCCAGCATCCTCTCCTCCTTCTTTTGATTAAAAAAAAATTCAATCCTGCCTTTCCCTTGGGAACTACCTATCCTTTATTTATTTATTTATTTATTTTTTCTCCACTTTGCATTAGCTCCTAAGGTAAAACAGATTTGGCCAATCCACTGTATATTCAGACATGTCATGTGATCCATGCTAAACTAATCCTAGCCAATAAGTTTCAAATCTTGGGTTTATGTGGGAGCTATCTTCATAAGAAAGGACATTTTCTTACTTCTAAAGCGACCGAGAGGCCGGGCATGGTGGCTCACGCCTATAATCCTAGCGCTCTGGGAGGCCGAGGCAGGAGGATCATTTGAGCTCAGGAGTTCAAGATTAGCCTGAGCCAGAGTGAGACCCCATCTCTACTAAAAAAATAGAAAGAAATTAGCTAGACAATTAAAAATATATATACATATAAAAATTAGCTGGGCATGGTGGCTCATGCCTGTAGTCCCAGCTACTCAGGAGGCTGAGGCAGAAGGATCGTTTCAGCCCAGGAGTTTGAGGTTGCTGTGAGCTAGGCTGATGCCATAGCACTCTAGCCCAGGCAACAGAGTGAGATTCTGTCTCAAATAAATAAATAAATAATAAAGTGGCCGAGAGAAAACATGCACACCTGGAGTTGCTAGCAGGTGGGTTGTCACTGTCTAAGAAATGAGGCACCACAGATGAAAACAGAGCCCTGTGATAGAAAGCATGAGTCCTGATGACATTCCTGGAACCTCTGGGTTTGATGTGCTTGAAGCCAGATTGTCCTTAACTTTTTAGTTATGTGAATCAATAATTAAGTCCATTTTGCTTTTTAGATAATTTGAATTGATTATCTATCACTTGTATCCAGAAGTGTTCTGAATAATACATGTAGGATGCTCTATCTGCAAATACATACACATTTTACACATGGCAACTCATTTAGATAAGTGGCAGCCTGGGTGTTAAAGGGGGAATAACTGCTAAGCATACTCCTTTAGATGGTAAAATAGCATAGAAGCATGTAGATGTTTCTCAACTGGAACAATCTAGTTCTGTGTCAAATAACAGGTATTTTCCCTTTGTGACCAAGAAAATTTCCCTTTGACCTCCATAGCATTGAAATTCCATGCCAACCAAGCACCTCTTGATATGGAGGGGTTAAAGATAAATATATTTAAGGTATTGATTCCTAGGTCCCAGTCTATTATGACATTGTCAATGAGTGACAAAATATGAAAATATCAGGAAAAAGCTATACTTTTTTTCATATAGTTAAATTGTCCTTTATTCTGAAATTTTCTCTTGCCAGTTTTTGGTTTCTTACATGTCTCTCTAAGGAGATAAACCTATAATTGTAGTAAATTTTTGTAGTGTTTGCTTTGTTAAATGTCTTTATTCATAAAAATAAAATAGTGACAACAGTATTACAATAGCGACAATAAAATAGTGACAATATTACAATATTTTATTAGTATTTTTGTTATCATTATTGTTATGAAAATAAGGAAATGTTTGAGAAATTCATAGTTGTGAGAACCAGTGTTTTATTGTACTTGAATATTCACTTTGCAATTCTGATTGTATTAAATAATATCTCAGAACTCTCGATTTCTCACTACTGAACAATGCTAAATTGTGAGCTAAATACAAAGTTTACAAAATTCTTCTTTTCCCTTTTTTTGAAGATATTTCAGATTTACCTGTATGCTTCTCAGCATTGGCTGCAGCCAAGGGTTTGAAATAGCCCCTAGCATGGTGCATATCCTACGGGGCATTGAACAAATGAGTTAAAAACCAACAAAAGTGTGATACAGTCACAGAGTTATGAATGGGGGCTTCAGCATTGTGAATAATTACCACTGAGATGTTACAAATCTCAGATTCAGTAGACAGACACAGGAATAGAAAACATTGGAATAATGGCATAAAGTTGTCTCTGGAAACTTGGGCTGTGGTGATATTCAGACAGGTGCAGTCTAAATTATTAAACAGTGGAAGGGGAGCTTTTCTTTACTGTCCTTATTTGGTCTGCTTATTATGAAAGGAGAACAGGAAAACAACAGGTGCAAGCAAGAAAGGAAAGATGATACTGAAATACTGAGCTCTAGAAAACTAGTAAATCACAGAAATCCTGGAAAAACCCAAATAAATAACCTTTTTCTGACACCCTCATGTATATCCTGCTCGTAACTTGGGGGAAATCTCATACGCAGTTACATTAAGTGGGCAAACAACCAGCCAACATCAAAATCTGATTGAAAATGCAATAAAGAAAAATAATAGCCTTTTCTGGGGGATTTATCAATCATACAGGAAGAAAAGAGAATATCACTGTATTGAAGATTAGCACCCCTACCTGGATTCTTGCCCTTTGTTATGTGATTTTGCCAGTCCTCCTACTATACCAGGAAGGTGCTTCTCTCCTTCTTGATTTTGGGCTTAATGATGTGACTGACTTCCTGGGGCCAAGAGATATTAAGAGACATGACACAAATGGAGGCTTGAAATTTGTATGTTCAGTTGGGTTTTTATTTTTATGGTTCTGTACATGATTTTAAGAGAACTTCTGCCAGCTAATGAAGATATTTATTATCAACTTCAGCCTCACAATGAAGACAAATAGATGAGAAGTTAGCCCAACCCAGAGGAGGCAGCCAAGCTCAGCTGGACTCACAGATTGAAACACGACCTCTCAGAACAATCCAGCTTAAGTCCGCAGGGCCACCAGCAGGAGAAAAATTGCCTCTAGTGGTTAGCAAATGAGTTTTGGCATATTTGTTACACAGCATCATCATGACAATAGTAGTTACAATTGCTATCACAGAACTTCCTAAGAATTTCTTTTGAATTCTGTCTCTCTCCAAATCCCCAATTGCTCTGGCAGTTGCACTAATCTGCTTTCTCTTTCTCTATTGCATCCTGATATGATTCCACTCTGTTATACAACTGCCTCTTTGTTAAGTAAAATATCTGAAAATTCTTTTAGTTTTGCAGATTCGTATCACTTCCTTTCCTCAACCCAAATACTCCAAGGGCCACCATCAGAGCAACACAATAAAATAAGTTCACTTTTTCAACAAGGCAGGGTAGAGGATAAGGAACAGTTATAAGTTTTCACTTAACTGGATCAGTTCCAGTGTACCAGACACTCTTCCGAGCTTAAGACATGTATAAACTCACTTAAGAACACCCTTATTATTGTAAACATTTTATAACAGAGAAGACTGAGGTTTAGTGAGGAGGTAATAGCATTCTCGGTATTCACGGTATCAGGGTAGAATATGTCTGGGCAGATAAATCTTCCATTTTCTGGAAGGAGGAGATGCTGGAATCTGCTCCTGAAATGTGAAAATAAAATTCCAAGTTAGGCAGAGCAGCAGAACTTTTATCCTGAATCCTATTTATACCAATATCCTGCCCTACAGACCTTGGGTGGTTGTAGGATTTTGGTAAGGAATTATGCAACTGGGTTTTCTTTGATTAGCACCTGGGATAGAGCTGGGGCAGGAACTCCCAGATACAGAGTAATCACATCTTACTTTCAACTTCAAATTGGTTGCGGCAATCATACGCTCGTCTGCGACTATTTCCATCAGGCTTACATTGCATCGTACAGATTATCCCAGTGCCCACCTGCAGTCCCCTCCCTTCCCCAACATAGGAACAAATTATATTTTATGTGCTTGCTTTGCAGTTTCACAGATAGTCCCCACTTAAATCCCACCCAGTGCTTTTAAGATTAGTGAGAAAATTATCCCCTGTTCTCCTTTCCTTTCCTAACTGGGTCACCGGCTTTGTGCTGTTCCCCCCGCCCCCCAACACAAACACAAGAGGTCTTTGGAAGAAAGGCTTTCAGTTTAACTCTTCCCTACATAGGCCTATTTTTTTTTAACTCCATTTTCCTGTTATCATCATCTAACTGGCAGCTACACTGCAGATCTGCAACACTGCAGGTGTCCTAGTGCAGTGTCCCCATTAATTGGTGTCCCCAATTAATGATAGAATTAGAGTAGCTTGTATTTCTGTTAAGACTAAAGCTATCTTTTGTAATATCCAGTTTATTACAGTCACTGCTGATTGTCACAGGAGCGGGGCTCTAGCAGAACAAAACTATCATTTCTTACTCCATATTTGCAAGTTAAGGCAGAAGGCAGCTGGACAGGGTGGAGCATCGGAGGAGAGCTGACCGTGGCTCAGTGTGGAAGGACAATGCTGGACTTACCTGTAGACTCACAAATAGTATCAGGCCCCAAGTTCTGATAAAGTTGCCTAAATTCTGATTTTTAAAAGATAACCACAATAAAAATTAATATCTCCTTTAGGGAGTTAAAAAAAAAAACAGAAACAACCTGAAGGGTTATACTTAGTAAATCATGTAAGACAACAGTGTCAGAAAGTGACTCATCTGTGATTATTATTCAGCACCTCTTAACACCTTTTCCTTCCCTTAAGAGTAATGTGGCAAGAAGAATCTCAGAATTGTCTTAGTCTTTCCTTTCAGGATGTTTTTGTTATACTGTAGCTAAAAAGGTGTTGCTATATTTAAAGTATGTGTTAAAACCTCATCATGTGGGACATAGAGAATTGCAAACTTAATTTTTACCAAATACATAAAAACAAGTCTGTCAATGAATAAATATGTCAAGAACCCTAAAAGGAATGGCTGAAGTCATGAAAAACCCTGACCTGTCTTCTTTATGTAATTATATTCACATCTGAAAAATATTTTAAGACTTAATCTGTTTTTGAATACTAATTATTCTATTTAAAGCTATCTAAAATAGCAGTCTTTAATAATAATGCAAACATTAATTAATAAGTAGAAGGTAAAATAACCTTATAGATGTAAATATGTACACATAATAACATATTCTGAGTTTATTTTAATCTTTTATTTCCATCTATTGTTGTACTTTCTCCTTTATGTTCTTCCTTCTCTTCTTCCAAATGTAAGTATTGAGCATCTACTACCTGCCAGGCACTACTTCATAGACAACATGAGTTTAGAAACAAACAGAAGAAAGTTCCTTCTATTATATGTCTTAGCTTCTATCAGGTAAACACTGGTAATAAACATATGTACAAATAAACTCATATCACATCAGGTGGGTATAAGTTCCATCAGGAAAAATAAACAGTGAAAGGGGAGAGAGAAAGAGCAATGGTAAGTAACTTTGACACAGTGAACTAGGAGGACTCTGAGGAGATGGCATTTGATCCCAAACTGGAATGAATGAGCCAATTTGGATATCTGTGCAAGAACCTTCTAGCCCAGGAAAACAGAAAATGCAAAGACTATAAGGAGAGATCTTTTTTTTTTATTTCATCATATTATAGGGGTACAAATGTTGTTAAAGTTACATATATTGCCCTTGCCTCCCCTCCCCCCTCGAGTCAGAGCCTCAAGTGTGTCCATCCCCTAGGTGGTGCGCATCGCACTCATTATGTACGTGTACACCCATCCCCTCCTCCCCCCTCCCACCTGCCCGACACCTGATAAATGTTTGTTTGTTTGTTTGTTTTGACATTTTGGTTACATTTTATATCTTTGCCTTTCCCTAGGAAGGGTTAGAGGTATGCCCTTCCCCTCCACAATGCTCACTACATCCCTAAGACGTGGGTCTAAGGAGAGATCTTTGACTGGAGTTGGAGGGAATCGGAGGGAGGGTGTAGAACAAGGGATCAGAGAGGTGGCCAGAGCCTGGTAATTGTAGTCTGTTGAAAAAGTTCAAAAACCTAGAGTTAGAAAATTATAGGGTAGATTTAGTTGACATTTTCCAATCTGTCCGTGAAGAGATGATGAACTCTGCAAAGTTGGAGATTTTTTGTCTATTTTATTTGCTGCTGTATTTCCAGTGCCTTGGAGACTGCCTGGTACACATGCAATCAAAAGTCCCTAATAAAATTAGGGTATACTCTCAATTGATATGAAATTATTCTCCCATCTCTGTATTTTTAAAATTTTAGTTAGGTTTTATCTTGTTTTGTCATTTGTATGCGTGTAGTTTGAGTTTTAAAGGCATATACTTTGAGTCCAACAGTTCTATAAGGCTACAAGGGAAAGCAATCCCCTACCCAAAAGATGTCTGCTGTCTTCCTCCTTCACCCCACCCTTTTCCTGTGCTCACTGGTACTCACTTAACACTATTTTTGATTATTTTTTTCTATTTGCCTTCTGTTTCTAAAGGACAAGTAGTGACTGACATCCAAAGTATACATGATTGTGGGTATGCAGATAGTTTTAGAGCTGAGTCATGAGATTACACTTCTTTCCTGCACATTTCCTTGGTTTCTCTCAATTTAATAAACTTATGAACTTTATGGTTATTTGGGGGGAGTTTGCTATGTATTTATGTTTAATGCATCCCCAATTTCACCCTCAGTGGGGTAAATCACATCTCAACGTGTTAACAATTTTTCTCAATTTTATAGGCTTGAAGTCTTCCTCAGTCTTTTCTGACCTGCTTCAATCTGGTTTAATTACTCTAAAATTCCAACAGCCAGTGGCTTTGTTTTCATAATCATCCAATTTTCATTCTTTCCACTTCTTTCTTTTATTCATTCCCCTTTTTCCTAGAACCCAATCTTCTTCTGCCTTTGTTTGCTTCTTCTGTCTGCTAGAGCACATTCTCCTAATGGCTTCCTGCAACAGAATGCATGTGGGTACAATTTTTGAGTTTCTGTGTCATGCAAGAGAAAAGAGGCCAGACATCACTAGAGTAAAATGAAAAATGAGATCTCTTAGTAGAATTTACAAAGAAATTTACAAAGAATCAGCAAAGGTGGCAGTAGTTATAATTGTCCAACAGAGGACTAAGGTTTGACTAAAGGAAGTCTTCCCTGAAGAGACGACAGAGGTGGATTCCTGATGAAAATTCCCAATCTTGAGTCTTGGCATGGGTCTATTTTTATCTGTTGTGCATGACTCTTAGTGAGATATTTTAATTTGGAAATCTATGTCTTTGCTTCTAGGAAATTAGTTGGAAATTATATTGTTGGTGGCTTTCCTAAGTCCTGTTTTCTGTTTCCTTTCTAGAACTCCTATTATTCAGATACTTTTCTTCAAGTTTTCTTATCTTTTGTCTCCTACTTTCCATCTATCTGTCCACTTCACTGTCTTAAGGATTTCATCAACTATGTATTTTGACTTCCATTGCTCATTTGTGTTTTTATTTTTATTTTGGCTGCTCCAGGTACCTAGAAAAGACTCTTCTACTCTGTGACTATGGGATGTAAACCTAGTTGTTGGAGTTCTAGGATCTGAGTAGGGGAACTGGAGTAGGTCCAACTTTTAGGAAATACATTTTCTCTTAATTCCCCTGTTATCAAAATATGCCCCTGTCCTCAGCTATGGCTAGTGTCCAGGATTCTCTTTTCCACTTTCCAAAGAATAAACCTTCAGCCTTCTCCCAAGGCGTGGCCATGAGCAATCACGGCTAGGAGCAGAAGGGGAGCTGGAGACAGTCCCTTAGCTTAGTAGAATGGGGGAATAAGTGTCGGTGTCTGCATGCTTCTTTTGAACATTTTTCAAACGTCCTGCTTGCAACCTCTCCTTTTCACTATTTCCAAAGAGAGCTAGGCATTGCCAGTTATGGTTCTTTTAGGGTATCTGTAGCACAAATTGCATGAACTTTTGGCTGTCCCCACTATCACTGCATAGAACTCAATATTCAGGGGTGCACTTTGTCAATTATCACATATTGTTCTACTTTCTAGCTCTTAAAATGCTTTTGTTTATGCCTCTTTAAAGTATCATTTTTATTTTTATTGCTTCATTTAAGTTTATTTCTTATCATTATTTTATGGGATCTGAAGGAGAGAGCAGAACCTAATGGTTGTTGTCGTTTTCTTAACTTTAACTGGCAGCCTATACCATTTATTATTTTGAAATATTATCATTCGTGTCTTAATTCATTAATTTATGATATAATAATTTGAATGCACAGGTTTTTTTCCCGAGGTTTTCGTGGATGTAACTCTTATCCTTACCATGTAATTCTCTACTTTTGACATCTGTAGGTCAGCATACAAGGTTAGCTTTATCCCAAAAGTTTACATGATGTTACATTGATTTAATAGTCTCATACTCTCCAACACAGTAGCCACTAGCAACACTGATAAATTGAAAGTGAATTTAAACTAGCTAAAATAAAACAAAATTTAAAATTCAGTTATTTGTTTGTTTGTTTATTTATTTATTTTTGGCCACAAGGAAATTCAGAAAAGATCAGTGTATTTACACTAGCCTCCTTTATGGCAATAAATAGACATTCATGGCTTGTGGCTAGAATATTGGTCAGTGCAGTTATAGAACATTTTTGTCATTGCAAAACAGTTCTATTAGTCAGCAATCATTTAGAATTAAGTAACCTTGTGTTACACAGTGAGGAATATATATATTTTTCAATTCTCTTTAACTTTTTCTGACTCAATGTGGAATGGAAACTCCCAGAGTTAAATGAGCCTATGAATCACTTAGGCAACTAGTTAAACTGCAGATTCTGCATAATAAATATCAGGCTCCTGAGCTGGAGCCTGATATTCTGCACTTCTGAAAAACTCCCTGTGTGGTGCTTGATCTGCTGGTTTTGGAACAATACTTAGAGTAGCAAGGATGAGGGAGAGAGAGAGAACCATAATTTGGTTTAGTAAGCTTTTGCCTTTGTTCATTACTTGTAAATATTCCTTCATAACCAAGAGGTAGCAGACCTCTAGGACAGATCCTACTGAAGGCAGCAGGATAGAGACAGGATTTAATAATATTTCTTTATTTATATGCATAATTTTGAGAGATTCCTTCTAGTCACACCTTCATCTGTTCACTTGCTTATTCAGCTGATGTTTCTGAGCGCTCACTACATGGCAAGCATTATTGTAAACATTGTACACACAGTGACAGTGATAACAGATCAAGAGATATGCAGATGGAGCACAAACTGTTCAGGAAATAATTGAATGACTGACGTTTGGAAAACCTCATGACAGGTATAAACTATTGCTAGATTGTGATGCTATTTGCTAAGGCTGGATTAAGTCAAACACACCAGAATGAGAGAGAACGCCTGGCTGTTTGGGAACTCAGAGTTGCTGGAAAATCATATGCAGAGGTCGTTGGTTGATATGAGGCTGGAGGCTTGACAAAGCCAGTATCCAGAGAGATGTGGAAGTCATTGTTTGCCAAAATTTGATTTAAAAAAAGCAGGAACTTTATATGCAGGTATGAAAGCAGCAAGCATTGAAGCAGTAGTTTCAGAGGGATAAGTCAAAGGGAATTAAAATATCTCTTTTAAAATCAGTTGGGAAATTATGTGACAGAATTAGAACAGTTCTAACAAGTTCTAATAAATAAAGGATATTTGAAAATTATAAATCCAAAGCTATTTATCTGGATTTGAATGGCTGAAGATTTATACAGGCTCTTATGTGTAACAAGAATCTATATCTGTTAGAAATAAGCCATAATTGATCATAACTATAAAGGTGCATTTTACTCACTTTTGTCCACTTTCAGATTTGGAATCTTAAGTCTAATAATTAATAATATTCCTTAGTTCCAAGCATCTTACATACTATCCAGAAACTTTTTTTTCAATATTAGACTTTATATGTTGACTTTAGGAAACCCCAAATTTTCTTGAAAACGACCAAACCTCCATTTTGTTAACACAATGGAAAATGTGCAACATATACTGTAATGTGTACCACCTCACTAAGGGTTTGGAGAAAACCTTGAGGAGACATAAGCAATGTCTTTTCTGGCTAAGTCTGAAACAAGCTTTTAAATTTATTTATAACACTCCACAATATTTACTAAGCAACTGTTTTGTGCCAGAGATACTGTATGATGGAAACAATGATGAGAAAGAAGAGCCTGGACTTCTGTTTGCTATGACATGTGCTATGCAAGCTATGATGTTCACTTATTTTCTCAAGGATTTCTTATCTTTATTTAGGCATCATTTTTTTTCATTTCTTTTTTTTTTTTAATTTCAGAATATTATGGGAGGACAAATGTTTAGGTTACATATTTTGCTTTTGCCCCACCCAAGTCAGAGCTACAAGTGTAGCTCCCCCAGGTGGTGCACACCACACCCATTAGGTGTGAATATACCCACCTCCTCTTCCCCTCTCCCACCTGCTTGACACCTGATGAATGTTACTACTATACGTGCACATAAGTGTTGATCAATTAATACCCATTTGTTGGTGGTACATGTGGTGCTTGTTTTTACATTCTTGTGATACTTTACTTAGTAGAATGGTCTCCAGCTCCATGCAGGATAATACACGAGGTGCTAGAGCAGCATTGTTTTTTGTGGCTGAGTAGTACTCAGGAAATGCAAATCAAAACCACAGTGAGATATCACTTAACTCCAGTGAGAATGGCTTTTATCAAAAAGTCCCAAAACAACAAATGTTGGCATGGATGTGGGGAAATAGGAACACTCATACACTGCTGGTGGGACTACAAACTAGTACAACCTCTATGGAAAGTGATATGGAGATACCTCAAAGAGCTAAAAGTAGGCATTGGTTTTAAAGGCAACTATTTGATTCTGCAGCCTTTTGTCTCTCTGAGTGCTCAGTATGAAAGTTGCTTTTCTCACTGTTGTAACTCTGCAAGGTCTTCCGTACTCTCTTGATTTGTGTTGTAATTGTGGTGATCATTGTTTGGGGGTGAGGGTGGGAGTAATTTTAAAGCAGTTTTTGAAATATTTATTTTCTGTTCAAAGTCCAAATTAGAAATAGATCACCCACAGTGAAGAAACATAAATACCATGACATTCCCAGTGTAATGTCCAACATTTGGTGATAGCTCCCAGGTCACTATCACTGATGTGGTTTTACTGTAATAAAGGGTAATAACATTTGTATAGATACAGATAATGTGATATAAAATGATATAATAGCCCTTATCTTAAATATTTAGAATATCTATTAATTAGACAAGATACTTGTCATATAGATTGTATTATTATTTACTAATAGCTTTTTGGTTAATTACTATCAGAAATCATATCTAACATATCAAGGTTACTTGAATAGCCATTTAATAGGGTTTGCTTTGTCTTTACTTCCTTCCTTCCTTTCTTTATTACCTCTCTCCTTCAACAGATATTGAAGCACATATATTATTCTGGGATAGATACTGCAATTCATGGATATATACTCTGGGATTCATGAATATATATTTCAGAGAGCTGGTACCAAATAAAGTGATGATTATAAATAGCATATATTGGAGATCCAAATTATGCAATTAACATTGCAAATTAACTTTGGTTAAGTATTGAAAAATAATTTCTAAGTACCTACAACCATCCAACTATCTTTC
Source organism: Cheirogaleus medius (assembly GCA_008086735.1). Classification (NCBI taxonomy): domain Eukaryota; kingdom Metazoa; phylum Chordata; class Mammalia; order Primates; family Cheirogaleidae; genus Cheirogaleus; species Cheirogaleus medius. The sequence goes on from VBSM01003039.1 coordinate 15,753,493, forward strand.
TAGATATAATGCACATAGTTACACAAATAAAATATTAAATAATAATTTGAGTATTATAAAATTTCAGGCTAATTTTATAATCTTAATTTCCTATATTTATAATGGAAATTATGCTAGTGGTTATTGTGAAAACAAGGATGTATAATATCACAAGTATTCAAAATTATATAATAAACACATACCACTTAGCATGATTTCTATCTCATAGCTAATATTAAAAAATGTTAGAATAATATCATCATTATATTAATAATTATTATTATTGCTAATAAGGGTGCTTTTTTTAACTAAGTTTTTAAATAACTTTTTCATTTGTTATAGATTCATACTATATACATTTCTTTAAAAATATGTCTTCCTAGACTATTGGAAAGCCATGCCTCTAATATCTCTGAAAACTGCATGCTTTGCCATTAGAAGACCTCAAATATAGGAGACCTTTTGAATTTTTGAGTTTAAATTTTGAGATTGCGCTCTCTTTCCTAAGGCATACATATCCTAGATTGTTCCAAATACAATAAACTTGAAAGCTTGTAACTTTACCCAGTCACTAGCAAGCTCTTTAATTAGGATCTTCATTTACCATGTCTGTGACATGTTTTCATTGAATTGTATCACCTATTTACTTTCTAAAATGGCAGTGCTATGTAAATAAGACTTTCCTTGCCTTCAGGAAATCTGCAACCCAGGAATTAAACAGAGTATATAAAGATTTGTAATGCAGGTAGCATGCAATAAATACTTTAATATAAGAAGAAAGTGGTATGGAAGCATACAAAAGAAGAAAATTAATTTCAGCTAGAAAGATCACAGATAAATCCATGGTGGTTATGATAGTTAAATTTAAATTTCACAGCGAGTACAGAAAGGGTGGGAGGGAAGAACCCCCAGGTAGTAGAAGACTATGAATTAAATCATATATGTGGAAAGACCATATTGGAAAACTGAGAAGGTACATTTTCCTGAAAGATAAGACACATTGTAGGAGAGAAAGCAAAGGGGGTTTAGACCATGGGGAACTGCCTTTTCCCTATAAATTCCTCCTCCTTAAATCAAATCACTTGTGAGATCTCATGATAAAATTCAAGTGGTATAGTTGCCAATTTTCCTCTCCATTCTTCATGATTGCTTCTCTCCATTCAGCTTGACTTTCTTGTGCATCTATCTCAATTTTCTTTCATAAAATTTAAATTGTCCCTTCTCAGATTGTTTCTTTAAGACATTTTAATTTATGTTTAATGGCTCCAAGTACAGATTCATCCTATAATTTATTCCTAAAGTAAGCCAACTTGCTGATTTATTCTGATGATTTAAGCAGTTGTTGAATATTCAAAAAAGTGCTTTTACTACATAAGGTCATGTCTGTCATTAAGAAGGAACATGTCAATTTTATGATGACTTTAATAAAAATATCAGAACTATTAAGTGGCATATAACCTACTCAACTTTCTTTACATTTTAATGACATTGTTTTCTATCATTTAATTATGATATACAGGCATTTAAAATTTCAATCTGCTCAAAATATTTGGTTGGTGTCTGAAGACATGAAAAAGCATTACAATACATGGCAAAAGATGAGATTTATGTTTCATTTAATTTTTTTACAGTCATTTTTAAATAGCTCTGATAAGTTGTTTTGTAATCCTGAGCTTTTATTTTATAAATTATACCGGGACTATTTATGAAAACTTAATATAAAACGTTGCGTTATAAACATATATATAAAATATGTACTATATTAATGTTTCTAGGATTCTTTTGGAGCTGGCTTAAATACATTCAAAATGTCCCATGGTGTTCTACAATCCTCTCTGTCCATTTCATTTTTGGGTAACTCGGACACTCTGAGGCATATGAAACAGGCTAATGACATTGTCTCTAAAAACTATATTATCTTTCTCAGTACATTTTCATTCAACGTAACAGGCATTCTGTGTTTTATTTCTTTTCAGTAACAACTTTTTTCATAAAATATCAAGGTATTACTTGTGAGATTTTTTGGTAAGCAAAACATAAAAAAGATCAACATCATCATCTCTGAGGATACCAGAGGGTTCTAGATGTCCATATTCATATTCTATATGCCTATAGATTTGACCAAAAATTCTCAGTTTCTAGATTGATGCTGAAAATTTCTCTCAACTAGATTTGAGAAAACAAACCAACCAACCAACAAACAAACACATTTCAAGTTAGTTACAGGGTAATTGAATATGACAATGCCTGGCTCTGGTTCTATTTCAGAAACTTTTTTTCTGTCTCCTTATTGAAGAATATTTCAGTTGATTATATTTGTTGGAAAATTCTACTAAAATAACACAAATTCTATGTTGATCTTTTCAAACTATTTTTTTTTTTCAGATTTAGTCTTAAGCAGTGTTTAATTTTGGGGGTTGTCTTGTATTTCTAATTATGAATAAAGAATAGAAAACTAAAAGTTCTACTTTGGATTTTTCTGTAGCAACGTACAACATTGAGACTTTTTACTGGTACTTATAGAAAAATATGAAAAAAATAAACAAATAAACCTCCACAGTGGTTAAACTACCACTGGTTTTATACTTCATCAATCTACAGTGTCATTTTTCTGAAGTATCTGGGAATCAGGGAGTGTCAACAAGTTTAGCCATCTGTCAAGCATCTGATAAAGTTATTTTGTTTCAGGTGTTTTCAGTCATTTGTGGATTTTAAATAGTTGATAATTTTTTACTTCAAAATGACAGTTAAACTTTGTTTATACATCAGTTGAGTTGTGGATTTCTTTGAATTAGCATTGGACACTGCACCCAATGTCTTTATAAAGTTCAGTCTTTAAAGGTAGTTATGACAACCTGGTATTTTATAGGTAAATGGAAGATAAAGAGGTAGAGTTCTCATAATCTGATAAGAATTGTTATAACCTGTTTTGCATTTTATTCAAGCCACAGCTTGTGAAATGGTCTACATTTACTGAAAAGAGTATGTCATCTCTTAGATTTTTGAGCAGGGAAATTTTGGGGTGTGCGTGCCACTTTTGAATTGTCCAACCTGTGAAGATAATAATCTATGTTTGGACAAAAACATGTTTATAAGAAGAATTCAAGTATTACAAATCTTCAAGATCATATATGTATATATCCTTTTTCTCACACTCTATTGATGATTCTCGAATATTGGGGGAAGATTAATTGTGTAGAATTGGGCTGGCTATCATTCCAGCTGGTGGAACAGATATTTTGTTTCATTTATGTTCAGAGTTCAGCTTTCAGACCTTATGCTGAGTAGAGGTATAAAAGCCAATGCACCTTCCCTCAGGGCTCCAATCCAATTTAATATTATGAAGGACACCTCTGCACATCTGTTAGCTCCTAAGGGAAGGAGTTGTTCAGCCTAGAGCTCAGGTTGCAGCCACAAGCCACACATTGCTGAAAAGAAATGAGATTTGCATCTATTGACAGAATCATGTGGTCTTTGTTCTTGATTTTATTTATGAAGTG
>VBSM01003039.1:15757071-15815246 GCA_008086735.1 Cheirogaleus medius
AAAAAAAAAAGAAATGAGGTTTGAGGGGAGCCCAGTGCTGGAGCAGGCTCCAGTGCTCTGCTCCCAGGCAAGGATGATCTTCCCACCTATACCATCATGCATGATTATTTGAAAGAATACTGTTCACTATCTACCTTTACATTCAGTGATGAAGGTTTGCACCTAACCACTTTGGTAGGGCTAAAATCTCTCTAGGATGTTAGAATTTATCTGCATTTCTTCACTGGGCAGGGAGCAGAGGGCCCTCTGGACTCTGACACACTTCCTGTGGCAACAGGTGGTCTAATGTCAGCAGCTGAGCTGGGCCCTGAGGAACAAATAATGAAGCAGCATGGCTAACAAGGTGATGCAGTTTCCCAGATTTTTGTGTATGGAACTCTGGAGGAATTCCCTGCTGTTCAATAGATTGAAGCCTGTTTCTGGAACAGTAGGTTTCTTAAGGGAGGCATGAGCACTTTGTAATGTGCTTAGTCAAGAAGCCTCCATGCAATAAAAAGATACATGGATACAGAATCACATTTTCTTTTCTCTACTCAATGCTAGGGCTGGCCTACTCATTTTGGTTTTTGTTTGCCCACATGGAATCTCAAATGCCAATCCTTGTTACATTTTTGGTTTGGACCACATATATTCACCCCAAATAATATCTCTAAAGATTTGGGTGTGTGAGGGACAAGGTGAGGGAGGGTAGATGGGATGGGGGAGATACATTCCATTTGTCTCAGAAGGCCTTGGAAGCTTCACTCACACGTATTCACCTCCTCTCTCCAGCTCTGGACTCTTCCCTGAGCTATATGCTGCCACCTTCCCTTTTGTAGCAGGTATAGCTGAATAGCCTCAAGGGCCAATTGATTAGGAACAGAATAGCAGGTTAAAAAGTACTAGTTCTTTAAAAACCAGTTTTCTTTTTCAGTTTATTTACTATTAATATATAGATTCATTTTCTTTCACATTTTAATTCACTTGAGCAAATATTGCCAACCACCTATGCTCTGTGAGGTCATTTCTATCAATATGGGAGATATTAGAGGGATGAAGCACTGTCACAGTTTATCCAGAGAAAGAGTTTTAGGAATAACTAAATGATAATATTGGATTTCTTTTATGTTGCTAACGGTGTAGAGATGAAAAAGGGATCAACTCTGCCTTGGTTTTAAAGGTAGGTCGGAGACCTTCTGGAGGCCTTGAATGCAGCTAAATTCAACAAAGGAGCAATGCTCTTTGTATGACTTTAATAAAATTATGAATAAATTTAGTAGTGTAAAAAGTCAGTTTCTTTTTCTTTTAAACTGCATGTTTATTGGGGGTATGTGTGTTCATGTATGTGTGTAGGTGTGTTTCTACACTTTTTAAACACATATTATACTTTAATTGCTTAAGATCTATTTCTCTCATCTGCATGGACTAGCACCTAACATAGCACCCATTACAAGCAATAAATATTGAAAATGGTTTCTTGAGGTTAATTAAAGTAAGAAACTCATGATTCACTATTTTATGATGTAAAGGGTTGCAAATAACTTTATTCCTTGATTATAGTTAATGGCAAACAGAGAAAAATCTTAACTCTCAACTAACTATTTGCTTAAGGAAGCATTTCAGTTGTTATACTTCTCTTACAAATTCATCGCTTTATAACTCTACTGAGATTAAAAACCAGGGGTGGGGAAGGGTGATATAATTAACTTTAAATGTTATATTTGTTTCTTTGTTTCTACAAGTCAGTAGATAAGAAAATATACAGTACTCACTGAAAACCATCAGTAGCAGGGCGACTCTACACTTGTACATTTGTAGTAAACATCAAAATAATGAGGATATTTGGAATTCTTATTTTTGAAAAGTTGAAGATCTAAAAGAAACTCATTTTATAGTACTACACTAAACAAAAACAAAGACTTTATAAGGTACAGCTGGTGTCAGTAAATATTTAGCAAGAAAATATACACAAATGATATTTCTCTAGGTGTATCCCTACTCATCAGAGGATGTGTCTGGAATTTCTCCTTCTCTGATGGGCCCATTTCTGAATTCATTATGCATTTCTGGATGAAATTTTGTTCTTTCCTCTCACTCTCTTGAATTTCCTTTCATTATTGTCATTTTTGGTCCAAGTTTTAGTCGTGTAACTCCTAAATCCTGCCTTCTACATTTCACTACAGCTTAGACTAAATAGTCCTTCAAACATGCATTAGAATGACCCACCCATGCTTGAAATTTTACATTTAATTTGAAAGGTAATGATCAAACTTGTCTAAGTCGTTCACAGTGCAGTGAAAATGGGGTGTCTGCTAGCAGATGTTGATGTTATTAATGAAAAGATAAGAACAAGAAGATGGGATCAAGATGGCTGACTAGACACAAGTAGTATGTGCCCCTTCCATTAAGAGGAAACAGAAGAGTAAGCAGATTATCACCTTTCAAACAGGTCATCTAGAAGAGAATGCTAGGATTCACCAGAGAAGCAATAGGAAGCACCAAAAGTAGGTAAGGAGAAGGTTCAGGGTAATCTGCCCAGCTGAGGGGCCAGCTAACAGCCAGGAGGAGATCCTGGATGGGGTGAACAGTAAGAGAGAATCCTCCAGAGTTCTAGTCTTTGAGATGAGCTTTTATGATCTTGGCTACAAGAGAACCTCCCCAACCCACACAGGTCTCAGGCTTAAAATAGGGATCTGCTTGCAGATTGTATAAGACATTTTTCCAGAAAAAGAACTTACGCAGAATCCCACAGGCATCTGAGCCTAGAGCAGCTTGAGTCAGGCCCCATTCTGGAACCTAGACCCTGGGGAACCTTGGACAAGCCTGCAGCCACTGCATGGCTCCCAGGAGGAATAGAGGAGCCTGGGCACTCCTGGGGACCCCTGGGAGGGTCTCCACCACCCTGCTGTGGGCTACTTGTGAGACTGAGACGTGGGCAGGCAGCATTTTCCACACTTTCTTGCCCACACTGATGATCTGGGTGGGGCTCCTGCCTTTCTGGTTGTAGGTCTAAGGCACTATTTCCAGGGTTTGATGCAGAGCTGTGCCCCATTCTCGGGCTGGATGTGGCTGCATCCCCTGTCTGGCTGGGAAGAGGCAGAAATGAGGCTTTTCAGCACACATCTTGAACAGTGCCCATCATTCTGCAGCCAGTTGCTATAGGACTGAGAATCCAGAAAACTACATTCCCCACAGTTTCCTGCCAGCACAGCCTGCGTGGGAAAGGCCCCACACTCTGGTCAAAGGCCCAGGGTGCTATTTTGGAAGTTTGAAGCTGGGCAGTGCCTCACCCTCGGGCTGAATTCAGGCTGATGCAGCCCAACCAGCTGAGGAGGGACAGGGGAACCTGAGCTCTCACACACACACATAAGACAATTCGCACCACACTGCTATGGGCTGCTGTGGAACTGGGTTATGTGGGTATGGCACTTTTCCTTGCACTCGTATTTACTGTTTTCCTGGAAAGCACCCACCCTCTCTGGTCACAAGCCCAAGGTGTTAGTTTGGGAGTCAAAAGCTGGGCAGTGCCTCACCCTTAAGCTGAGCTGTAGCCCTGCCCAACTGGAAAGGGACACAGGGACCCAAGCTCTCTTACTATTCCTAGGACAATTCCCACTGCTGTGCTACAAGCTGCAGTGAGACTGAGATGGGAGTGAACAGTACTTCACCCAGCATCTTGTCCATACTGTTTGCCTGGAAGAGGCTCCATCCTCTTGGCTCACAGGCCCAAGGTATTATTTTGGGAGTTTATAGCTAGGCAGCCCAGGAAAGGACATGGAGACAGGGAACTCTCCTCCTCCAATCACATAATGTTGTGGACATAGCCACCTCTGCTCCCAAATATGAGCTTCTGTGTGAGTGAGCTGCAGGATCCAGTTCTAGGTTTGTAGGAGGTGTATACACCCAATAGTGCTCTGCTTACTGCACGTGGGTTCTGTATAGAGGGTGCAGTTCATTTCCCTCCTTTCACAGACAGGCAGTGTTTTTGCAGCTGTATCAACATGGGAATCTCAGTGTCTGGGTGTCCACACCACTGGATCCATGGCCAATGTCCCTCAGCATCTACTCAGAGCACAACAGCCTTGGGAGACCAGTGGGTCCTGGGAGAACTGGAAGTCTCTTGGAGCTTGGATATTCAAGGCATGCTGATTCCAGCTGAGAGGAGAGTACAGAATACCAGTGGGCCCTTTAGGACAAAGGGGACCAGGGAACCAGCTCTTTCTCACCCATCCCCCCTCCTCAGCCCACTGCTGCCAAGGTGGTTGTGGCCGTTTCTACTCAGGACAGGTGAGGATTCCATAGGGGAAGATTAAGCAAAGGCACTTGCAAGTGGTTGCCCCACCTCTGACAGAGCACCTATCACTTGCAGGATTCACAGAGCTTGGGGCTCACTACTCTCTCTCTCTAAAAAGCCACAGCAATCACTTTTGTGTGCCACAGAAACAAAAGGTAACCCCTCCCCTGAGGGAGGATAGCACTACCAGTTCTCTTTCTGAGCTGCCTTTCTCTTCTGCAGGGAGCCTATATCCTCCCTGGAGGCAAATCCCTGGTACAACCGCACCTCCCTGCTGGAGCATTTCAGCCACAGCCCACAGTAAACTGGTAGCCCTGCACACAGGTGGTTGAGGTGCCTCCACCATGTCTGCTGCATCTGAGTCAGGGTGGGAGCTGGGAATCCGGGTGTTTTTATGCCCTCCAAGGACAGAGACAGTTACCACTGCTGAAAGAGGGAGGTATGAGTGGTTTGTGCATGCCACGTATAACTGCCTGCTGCTACTAATTTCATCGAGAGAGCCTCAACCCTCCTGTTGCAGACTCATAGTGCATCCATCCTTCTCCTGCCTGAACACTCTTCTGGAGCAGGAGATCACCCCACTCTTAACTATCACAGCAAGTGCCTGAACTCAGGGAGGCTTGAGGGCAGGTTTGCCAGTTTGGTCTCTTTTTCATGGCCCTAGGACTCAAGCATGCCACCAAGGGGCCTGGTAATTACCTGGGAATTACCTAACCAAATCCATCACCACTGGCACCTGAACACTCTCCCAGTCTGAAGTCCAACTGACCCAAATTGTCAGCAATGCCATAGTGGGCACCTACCTGTACAAACAGAAAACCAGTAAACTCTCCTTCTCTATACTCTCTGCACTGAGCAACAGAGTTCCAAGCAGAGGAGAACAAGTGAACCACAAAGCTATTGGTTTTGAGCTGAGAGAAGACCTTCCAGATGAGAAAGAACCAGCATAAGAACTTTGGAAATGTGAAAAAAATAGGCTCTTTTGATATTCTCGAAAGGCTCGCACTAATTCTCCACTAATTGACTCCAACCAAAAGGAAATTTTTGAAATGTCAGATATGGAATTCAAAATATGGATCACAAGCAAGCTCAATTGGATCTATGAGAAAGCTGAAACCCAACAAGAAGAAACCAAAAAAATAATTCAGGACATGAATGAAAAATTCACTAAAGAATTTTAGTTTAAAAGAAGATATAACAGAACTTATGGAACTGAAAGAATCATTTAGGGAAGTATAAAATACAGTACAAAGTTCTTACAATGGGCTAGACCAAGCACAGAAAGAATTTCAGAGCTTGAAGACAAGACTTTCAAATTAATCCAGTCAGTCAAAAATGAAGAAGCCAAAAAATAATTCAGGACATGAATGAAAAATTCACTAAAGAATTTTAGTTTAAAAGAAGGCAGAACAGAACTTATGGAACTGAAAGAATCATTTAGGGAAGTACAAAATACAGTGTAAAATTGAAAAAAAATATTCCACTCAAATGGAAAGCAAAAGCAAGCAGATAAAACAGATTTAAATTGACAACAGTAAAAAAATACAAAGAGGGTCATTATATAATGGTAAAGGGATTGATTGAGAGAGATTGATTGATAGAAATTGGTATGGATGGATGTGGTGAAAAGAAAATGCTAATGCACTGTTGGTAGGAATATAAATTAGTACAACCTCTATGGAAAATAGTATGGAGATTCCTCAAAGAACTGAAAGTTGACCTACTGGTCCATCCAGCAAAACTGCTACTGGGTATCTACCCAAAGGTAAAGAAGTCATTTTATGAAAAAGATACCTGTCCCTGAATGTTTATTGAAGCATAATTCATAATCACAAAGACATGGAATCAACATAAGGTCCCACCAACTGATGAGTAAACATAGAAAATGTGACTGTGTGTGTGTGTGTGTATCATGTTCTATTCATCCATAAAAATGAATGAAATAATGTCTTTCGCAGCAACTTGGATGGAACTGGAGACCATTATCCTAAGTCAAGTATGTCAGGAATGAAAAAAAATATCATATATTTCAATTATAATTGGGAGCTAAACAATGGGTCTATATGGTCATAAAGTGGTATGATGTACATTGAAAACAAAGAACAGGGGCAGTTGGGTGGGGGATGAGGGATTTAAAAATTACCTATCAGGTCCAATGTACACTGCTCTGGTGATGGGTACACAAAAGCCCTCTAACAAAAACTGTGTATTCCGAAAATCTATTAAAATAAATTTTTTTAAGAAAGATAAAAATATATTAGCAAGAACAAGATGCAGGAGAATGGTATTCCTGTAAGAGGTAAAGGGTAGGAAATGGGAATTAAGGGAGGTCAATAGCAAACTTACCTACTTAACCTATTTATGAGGAGGAAGACCAGTTCTATAAGAAGCATTGAAGATTGTGTGGTTGTTATTTCTGACCATTACACCATATTATTAAATTATGGGACATACTTACTTCCTTAATTTAGCTATTATTTTAGCAAATCTGTTCAGCCAGTACTTGGATCAAGCAGATTTTGTGGGTAGGAAAACCAAGATAAATATCATGCTTTTAGCCAAATCAGGCAGCCTCACAGTTCCTTTAAGGATCAGAGGGGCCATAAGTCAGATTGTGGCCAACCATTTCCCATTAGTTTTCAAAAGACTAAATGTGAGTAAATTTATTAACACTTTGAAATAAATATTTTTATAAATATAAATATTTATATTTATATTCATATATTTAGTTAAAAATAAACATTTTTGATATATATCAAGAGCTTCTTCCACAAGAAGAATTTGTGGCTTTTAAAACCCTAATGAATCAAAACAGACTAGAAGAGGAGAGCTTGTTTTACAATCCATATTAATCTCAGACCCAAGTAACTGACTGCATGTAATTGGGGAAACTGAGAAAGTGACAACAATAAAATATGCCACTTTTTCCCACTGCCATCCTGAAACCACCATCCACTCTACTGTTGTGGGATTCTCTGGGGGGAGGGTTGTTGCATTCCAGGAAAAATATAAACCGACAAGACAGCTCATCACCAGGGTTGATAACCAAATCACTCTGAGCTTTGCTAAATATGTATATAACTAAACCAGAAGCTATTTATCAGTCATTGGTTTCTGTTAACAAGCAAAACTAAATGTACCTGACTAGCCTTAAAAAAAAACACAACTAAATGGCATTAACAACATTATCACAAGTAGCATTTTAAAATGTTATGCATTTTTTCCTCAAATAGAGTTCAGCTCTGTAATCATTCTTATTTTTTTTTTGAAATTCGTTAGAATTTAAATATGATTTTGTTAATCTGAAGTCCAAAAAACTATACTGGATTTAAAACTGAACGTACTATATCAGGGTGGCATAACAGTCATGGTCAGCTAAATTTCTTAGCACCCAGTGTTGGAAAAAATCCAAGAGAACTCAAACTAGTAGCCATCACTTAAGCACAGATTTGGAGTCTTTCCTAGTTTTCTCTTTTCTTGTCTATCTTACCTTTGTCTCTTCTTTCGTTTTTTCTATTTTTCTTTCCTTCCTTCCTTCCTTCCTTCCTTCCTTCCTTCCTTCCTTCCTTCCTTCCTTCCTTCCTTCTTTTAAAATTTTGATTTGCTCCAGCCACATACCAGCCCTCTTTCCAAATAATTAATTAGGTACATTTAGCAAAGACAATTAAGTGCAATTAGCAACCATAACCATGGAATATTGATTTGCTTGTGGAAAGTTAATATTGTTTCATATACAAATAAATTCAGCTACTTCAGCCACATCCACAATCAGATAACTTAATCCAAAGATTGATCATTGTTTAGTCTGCTGACAAGACTTGTAGAGTATTATTTATTATTTAAAAAAAACACGGAAAAAGAAGCAAAAAATATATTCATTGTATTATTATTATTGTGTTTGCTTCATTATCCATTTCAATAGTGCTCATGGTTTCTCCATGTAAGAAATGTTAATGGAGTGATTTTTTTTTCATGTTGGTCAGGGGAAAGAGTAATTAGATTGAGAACAAAAGGATTTCATTTCTCCTCACAACTGTGATTGTATAGGCCATGTTAATTTTATTTTTTTTTTAACATTCTCTGGCTATTTTCCTCATCTCTATAATGGAGAGTAAAAGGAGTTAATCCCAAGCAGTTTCTAGCTAAAAAATTCTGAGCCTACGAAGGGTGCAATATTAATACTTCTTTGTTGAATTTTCCCCAAATGGTGCTAGATCTGAAGGTTCTACATTTAAAAATTGACTTTGTTAGATGTAAAAAAGGGTACTGGAATGTTGTATCAAATCTAAGGGTGTCTTTTCCTGCACTATTAATCTTTTTCTAATTCTCTTTTATCTCAAATGTTAGGTTGACTCTAAACATAAAATGAAATTTTATGTTTAATATAAAATTATAGATTGCAATTATAATATATGTAAACTTAGTTCAGGATAAGATTGGTGAAACATTATTTGAGAAGGTGTTCTAGGTATGCTTTTTGGACTTGTTATCATATATTAGAATTCTTACAATCTAGTTGGTATTCTATGAAGACCTAATAGTTTTTTATATAATTTGGATGATATTAACAACACATATACGAATTGTAAAACCTCCAATTTTTCTTCCTTTCAACTTACTTTCTTATTTTAATATGTTTCTTTAAATTTTCTATTTTTATTTTTTCTAAATAGAACTAATTACATTTATTGGCATGATCTAAATTTGACAATATCCTCATATTTTTAATGCAGATTTATAAAATGAGTTTTATTGAGTTATTCTACTTTTCAAATATATAGGGAATTACAAACATTTTTGTACTTAATGTACATCTTTGCTCCAAAACCTACATATGTAGAGTCACTCTATCTCTAAATTTCTGCTTTATTGGGTGTGGGGCATACTCATATTTATTAATATACAAATGCAAATAAAACAAATGTAAAACACATAATTAATTTTATCCCCTTGCATTGAGTTGGAAGCCCAGCAGAAATTAGAATAGTGAAACCATTTGAGAAATATACCAAGTGAAATTCTTTCTTAAAATAATAATTAGCTGAAAGTAAGACTGCATTTCTGTTTAATCTTCTTATTTTCCATTCACTGTTATACCAAATCACTAATTTTATACATTTATAACATAGATGAGAGATTCAAGAGTTTCATTCATAAAATATTTAGTCATTTAGGCAACCATTGATTAAATGTTTGTGGTAGATGCTGTGCTGGATGCTAAGGATGGGAAGATGAATGAAGGAAATAAATCTTAACAATTAAAGTAAAGTAGATGTTTATATCCTGAAAAAGGAAGAAATATAGGGAGGTCATACATACATACACACATGCACAAGTATGAGTGTTTACTACACTTTGGAAAGAGAAAAATATGATATTTTTTCTGGAGCTGATTCATTTAAGTGTCAATCATTTAAACTTGCTTCCCATAGTTCCCAAAATATAGAATGAGCTTTGAGAATTATATTTTGATGGTCAAATGTAGTTTCAGAGGAAATATCCTAGACTACAGATGATGCTTTACTTGATTCTGAGAGCAATAAAAGTCAAACATTGCCAATGTGGGATAACTTATATATTAAGAAAAGCAGCTCTGGTCTCTGATGCTAATACAAAGGTGGTTTTAGGCAAAGGTAGCTGTTCTTCATCGTCTATATTAAGAAACAGTGGTATCGTGTTTATGAATATGGTTACTTCCTACAGCAGAGGGAAAAGAGAATATGGGGAAAAACATACAATTTTTGAAATGTCTAGAAAGCAAAGGAGCTGGAGACTATGCCACACTGATTTTGTTTGGCATTCGAGATATTGATGGTGCAGGAAGCATATGTTATCAAAGCCACTCACGTGTACATACACAAACTGCAAAGAGGCTTTTTTAGGTAAAATATTAATATTTTGTTTCATGTTATTTCTGTAACTACAGCTTCAAGAGTTTGGCTTTAGAACCTTTAACTGGTAATATTTTTTCTTTCAATAGACAAGCCCCACAAAGGCAACATCTGCTTTTCTCTTTACAGGTTCAGGCAACTACAGCTTTGCTAAAACCAGCGGTGACAGGTGAGGGATTGTGTTTGGAGACTAGGGGAACTCCTGATCTGAATTGTAATGTTCCCCTGCCTTCAGCCAGAAATCACATCTCTCTTCTACCCACTTTGCTTTGCTAAATTATGATAATATTTAAAGGAAAAGTAGCCCTTACACATTTTTTTTTGGTTTAGAAATTAAGACAGTACATACTTTCAATGCTTAAATTCTACTTTTTAGAAAATGCTGGCATTACTTTTCTCATTCCTTTATTAAAAACCTGCTTAAGAAATAAAAGATAAATACATTACATACAGTGAAGGATATTAATCTTATATTTTCCTAATTAAATATGAGTACCACCTAAAATACATTAATTTTCCTATCAGAAATATATAATCAGATATGCTATTCTCTTTAAATATTTAATACTTGTCTACAAATGAATTAATTCTCTAATATGCATCTATTTTTACATGCAGGGATATACATTGTGTCCATACTTAAAATGGTGGAAGCTTAAAATCAACTAGAGGACCATTAATAATGGACTGGCTTTAAAAACTAGTGTGATAATTTATTTCATGAAAGGTCATATGTTTATTAAAAGTACATCAATAAAAATATATATTATGCTTATCACTATAATTGTTAAGTTTTACAAACTGTGTTACAGTATATTGTGAATACATGATCATAATTTACTTAAATCTACGTAGAAATGACAATAAAAACTTTAAAAAGTATAATCACACATAGTTACTACATGTTGGGCTTATGAGCAAATTTAACTTTCTATGAAGATATATTACTTCTGTAATTAGAGAAACCATTGCAAATTGTTTTCTAAACTGAAGAATATTAAAAGCAGCTGCTGTCTATCTTCCACTGTTGTTAGTGATGTATTCTATCTATGAGCTAACAGATGAGGTGTTTGCAATTAACTACTAATTCTCTTCTTAAAGCCTGAAAACTAAGAAATCTCTAAGTTTCATATGAAGAAATTAATCTTTTAATAATCTGGACTTATATTAAACAAAACTGTGGGGAAAAAATGAAGGAAAACATTCGTTCTCTTGTCCTTGGATTTGGTACACAGGGTGGTGAACATTACCGTAGAACTTAACCTCTGGTTGCAGCATATTGCAACAAAATCTTTTACCTGCAAGATATTACCCCAGACTTGGCTAATATTGCATTCTTTTCACACTCATCTTAATGTGCCTATTTTTTTTTTATCTTACACTCTCAGACTTTTTGTTTAGATCAAGTGCTCAATGAATGAGCTCATTAATTAGAGCTAATGGAAAAAAGTTCAAAGACCTGGGGCTAAGAGAAAAAAGACAGGATCTGGGGCTGTCCTTGTTTATGCCATCTACTCACTGCACTGCTCAAAATTATTTTTATTCCTAGATATTATGCCCCCACAATATGATAAATTACCTAAAAGAGTTAATACAGGCTCTAAGTTCATGCTAAAGTGCATTCTTATACAACCTGGTAGTGATTCCTCTAGAACTCAATAATTTATTTCTAGATGCCAAGCGAGACATTTAGTAGCACACAAATGACAAGGGGAAGTTGGCCAAGAAATGAATGAAATGAAATATTGTGAGAAATCATGTTATAAGAGGACAAGTTGAAGAAGTGGGGTATATTCAATTGCAAGAAAAGATTAAGGAGCAACACAATAGCTGATTTCCAATTTTTGAAGGTCATCATGTAAGCTATAGGTCTACAGTGTCTCCAGAGGGCAGAATGGGGACACCTGGGTGAAAAAAATCACAGGTGGCCAGATTTTAACTGTGTGAGGAAGATCTTTTTCCTAACCACCAGAAGTGTTTCAAGTTACTATTGATGTTAATGCAGAGATAGAATTAATTTCTCCTTTCAACCACTTTCTTATAATATTAAATTTATTAAAACTTTTCTATATGGTTATACATTTTAATTTTTTTCCATATCTATCAACTACATCATAAACATCTTGCTTAAATTTTTTATCAACCATACCAAATAGTGTCAGAAAACAATACTCAGTGAAAGAATGGGTAAATAAATGAGTTTCAAAGAATTAGCTTCAGAGAGATATTCTGAAGTGGAGAGATAAAGATAAAATTGAAACATAAATGGAAAGTCTTCTCAGATATTGTGAAGCTCAGAAATGATAAAGAATAAATTTAATTAATTCATATCAGTACACATCTGAAAATCTTAAATCCTTCCTTTTTTTACATCACATTTTATCACATAATTACAGATGTTAATAAAATACTGATATTATCATATCATAACATGTGTTGATAATAAGAAAATTTGCATAGCACACTGGGGGAAACTGACTGGAGGCTACTGGCTCCATGGCTCTGGTGACCCCAAGGCATAGCCAATTCATTCATGAGCAGAAACAATCAAACTCTTAGTAAACACCTTCACAACACACCATTGGTCTATAGCACACTGGTTAGAAAGCTGTGTTATAAATAAACAAACTGACCACACACAAAGGGCTTTGGAATGATTTTATTGTTCCATCTTAAAGGAAGAGCCAAAACTCAAAAATCATCTTATATTTGAGGAAAATGACAAAATAAAACAGATAAAACAATGATCTTGAATGAGATTTGATTAACAATAACGCTTAAACCACTTCCTGCAACATCCATGGAAATTTAAGTTACAATTGCATCTATAATAAAATAATAGATATTAAGAAAATGAAATATTAGAGAATAAGTGCTTATATGTAATACTTGAAGACACATTTTAAAAAAGAGGAGGCATTTTCCAAAGAAATAGAACAAAACACCAAAGTGATTTTTTTTTAATGTGAGAAAAATAAGAGAAAGCATAAACTAAGAGAATCTGAGAATAAGAATTCCCGAAAAAGTGGACAGAAGAATGAAGTTTATAGTTTCATAAATCTGAGCATATAAGCTACAGGCTGAAAATTTCACTCTGTGAATATGTACAATAACAAATGGAAAAGGAACCATACTTCCTTCATTTTAGCTATGAGAGTGCCAAAGATGAAAAGACTTTTCCAAAATTTCAGAGGTGGAAAAAAGCATTTTAAAAGTCAGAACAAAAAAGATTACCAAACAAATAAAATGAATTACTTTAAATGAAGACTGAAATGATATTAGACTTCTCAAGAGCAACATGGAACCACAGTTGCTCAAAGTCCGTGGGTCAATGCAGCAATGAATTTTGTGTTACAAATAAAAATGATTATTAATCAAGAATTTTATTTTCAACCAAATGATCAGTATCCATCAAGGACAAATTCAAGGAGGTACACATACAATATACCTCCAAAATATACTGTTCGAAGTTATCCTAGGGTCTCCTTCTTCAAAATAAAACAAAAAATCAACAGAGAGTTACACGTGACATGGAGAGAACCGAGGTGCCCATGCAGTAAAGCAGAAAAGGAATCAAGGTGGATGGATGACCATGGGAGAACTACTTAAGAAACAGGATTTAATAATACTGACATTATTGAGTATTTGGAAAGCACTGATGATACAGTAAAGACAAATAGGGCACAATAGATGCAGGTAGCTGGGGGGCATTCTTGTTAGTGCATTAACATACATTTTGATGCTCCTTTAAAGTATGTGTTTGATGAAAAGTAGAATTAACTATAATATTATTTCTAAATGAAAGCTATGGTTCTTACTTAATTTATGATTCTATTATTTATCATGAATCTTCCCCCATTATATTACAAATTTTTCAATATTTTAGTGACTATATCAGTATATGGAGTTTTATATATATAATATTTTTTAAAGCTTTCAAGTTCTGAGCCATGATAAAATATAGTGCAGATTAAAAGATAAAAAGGGATTAAAAGTCTAAAAGATTGTGAGTTATAGCTAGATGGGGTTACCCATGAATTTATTTTACAATTCAGACAAAGAGATAAGAAAAAAAAGATCCAATGAAAAGCGGAGAGTAGCAAGAGATGATGCTCCAGGAGCACAAGAGGATTCAGAATATTAAAGTCATGAATTCTATTCATATTTGATTTAAAAGGAAGACTAGAAACTTGGTGAAGGGCAATTTTGCCTGGTAAAATTATAAATTATGGGTGACTGGTCTTTAAAAAGAAGCTATGAGATGATAAATTTCAGGAAAGGTTCTGACGTCCTTGCTCATACTAATTTAGCAGCTCGCCAGAAGTCCACCTGGCAATCCAGAGTTCTTAATGCTTGCTGAGTCTGAGGTTCAGATCCAAGTTCTCTTACTTCTGAGAGCACTGAACCTGGAGCCACATTCAGGCAAAGGGTACCATGACTTTGAAGTTTGAATCGCAATTCGGTCCATTCCCTGATTCCCACCTTCCTGAGTACCTGTGACTCAAAGTCATATTTCCTTCAAACCATCTTAGTCTTCGGTCAACACTACTGCTACTGATGTTGTCTTTTCTGTAGAATCTGCTGGTTTCCTTCCACTGGAGTCATGCCCCAAATAGTGGCTTCCTTCTAGTCTGTGACTTTAGGGCACTAAGCGGAGATTTATCTTTTGATGGGAGTCATTGCAGCACTGGGTTGTGCTATATGCATTATTTTATTTTTTTTTACATTTTTACCCTCATGTTTCTTTATCCACAAACACCCACTCCTTGTGAATATAAGTAATGGAAAGTAGGGTCCCAGTGGACTCCAGATGTGAGCATTTTCCATATTGGGCGAGAAAGCTTCATGGAGTTAGGGATTTCATTTCTTATTCTATTCAATTTATATGCATTTTCTCATTAATTGATGTGCAAATGAGTTCCATGAGGTCCCAGGTATGACTATTTATACTCCCAGTTTATTTTGCAGTAAAAAAGGCTTATAATGTTTAAGCAACTTGCAAAATCTTGTTAATTTGAAAGTAATAGAAACTCCTAATCCAACTCAAAGAATAAAATAGCATACAGAAGAGGATTTGTGGTCTTAGATCATCAAAATGCTTGGAGATGAGTTTGGGGAAGTAATCAAGATTCTCCATTTTTTATGTGATTCTAAACTTTGTGGCCTTTGTTTTGTGACAGTCCCCAGTCAAGTTTCCCCCAAAGTGTTGAAATTGCTATAGCAATTCTACATATCTGCACACCACTGTCTAGAGAAAAAGAGAGAGAGAATTTCCAGTCCTCAAACTACGGCCCGCGGGCCACATGTGGCCAGCCGAGGACATTTATCCGGCCTGCTGGGTGTTTTTGCCCATTTTGTTTTTTTTACTTCAAAATAAGATATGTGGAGTGTGCATAGGAATTTGTTCATAGTTTTTTTAAAACTATAATCCAGCCCTCCAACGGTCTGAGGGACAGTGAACTGGCCCCCTGTTTAAAAAGTTTGAGGACCCCTGTAAGCTCCCAGCACACATCTCCTCTGTCTTTATTAGCTGGAAATGTTTTACATTTGTGCTTCTTAAACAACCATTATTAGCCAGAAAAGAAGGGGGCAGGTGCTTGGGTCTGATAGTTTAGACTTGAGCCAATTGCCTCCAGGGGATTCAACTTCTAACATACATGGAAGTGTGATGGAGAGTTATATATGAATATATATTTTGACAGTTTGTAATATTTAGGCAGGGTTAATTTGGGGGGAGATTACCATACTGCCCACTAAAACTACATTATCATTACAGAATTGAAATAACTTGCACAAGATCATATATCTATTTAAATGCAGAGTATATTCTAGGATTTAGTGCTTCTGACTTCTGGTTTATACACACACATATACACACACTATATACACACATATATATAATACATCTATATACTTTTTTTTCTTTTTACTAAAACAGTTTAGAGAGATAGATAAACGAATAGGAAGATAGATGATAGACACATAGGTTATAGAAATATAGGTCTCACCCTTAACATGGTAGAACCTTCTGATCAAATCAAAATAATGTTATGTATGTAGGGCAGGAATTAAATATGCTCCAGTCTCATTAACTGGTTCATAACACATTGACTAAGTATATCTAAATCAAAAGTGATTTCTTTACCCTTTAAGAATACGATGCTACACAGAAAACAAATGCAAAGCGTACTGAATTGTAGCTGAGAGCCACTTAGTGAATATGTTCCAAACTCATGCATTTCATCATGATTTCTATGGAATTTCCCAACAGCATCTGTGAAAATAATTTCCAAATGACATTAGGCATAAAGGAGGCAATGTTGAACCATCACTTTAAGTTGATGTTACCATCACTATAAGTTGAAGTTCAGTGAATGTTACTGGGTATAGGCATTAGCATTTGTATTGATATCGGTGGTACTAGAGAATTCTTGGCACACAACTGAGAGATAAAGTGCTCATAAAAATGGATTCACTTATCCATCAAAGTAAGTTTGAATCACAAGGTGTAAATATGTATAGTCTAAAATATTTAGGACATATCTAGGAAGAAGGTTTTATAACCTTAGAGTGTTTTTGGTTCCTTGGACTGAATACCAAATCATAAGTTGCTGTCATAGCGTTAGGTATGCTGGGGCTGCTCTGGGGCCAGGCTGATCAGGGTCAGGGAGGCAGGCAGAGAAAAAACAAATTGCCTGCTCTGATCCCAGAAGTATAGTTCAAGGGAGTATAACTTCTACTCTGGGAGATTTTATGTCATCTATCTGAAAGGCTCTGATTATTTCATGGAGGTTTGACAAATGTACAAGTTCTTATCTCTTATCTTTAAATCTTCTTGCGTATGTGATTTTTTAAATGTAATGCCACCTATTCTTGGTTCTATTTTCTAAATTGAAAATAGTGAGATTTATTAAAAATTCAAGACCCACTGAACCCCCAATTTAGATTAAAAATATCTCTAAAGACCATAACTATCTTCCATGTCACTCATTTACAGGATTATATGTATTGTATTTGTCTTTACAGGTACATGTGAGTACTATAAATATTGAATCAATAAACATTTATTTGGAACTTAATTCATGACAGACCTCTGTAAGGTGCTGGGTGTATAAAGATAAATATAATCTAGCTATTGATGTAAAAAATGTTGTGGTACAGTAAGAAAGAAAGATAATGTATTGGGTTTAAAAACATCAAAGTATAATAAGTCTGATGGGTCTACAGAGGAGTGAACAAATTATTGCTGCTTGGGAGCAGAAAAGCAAGAGCTCATTGAAGTGACATGGAACTGGGACACCAATAGGGAGAAAATGTCCTCCAGGTGGCAGGATCACCTGGGCAAGAGTATAGAGGCATGAAAGAGCCTCATCATAAACAGTAAATGAGTATGAACAGTCATGGCATGGGGTCTCTGCCAGCACAGTTGGAATCTAATTTGGAAGGATCATTTGAAACCCACTCATGGCATGCTATTTATAGCATGCCAATGAATTTAGATGATTTTATTAAATAGGGATAGAAACTCATTGTAGGTTTTTTTTAAATTTTGACTTTTTATTCTTTTAATAAAGGAGAGTAATATGATCTATCTTATATTGGGTCAATGACTTTGATGCTCCTATGTAAAAGGAGCTAGAGAAGAAAGTATGTAGGATGGTTTTCAGCCTTGTAATTGTGAGATAGGGACCAAAACCTGTTGAGAGAGTGGCAGGGTGATAAATAGAAATAATATATTCAATGCATAGAGTATTCTTAAAACTATATAGAAGTCATACATTAAGGAAAATTTACTTATATTTTCTATGTATTTCTAGCAAGTTTATTTAATGCACCTGATGCAAACAAAACATAGGATATACAACTGCCATGCTAGAAGTGGCATTTGACAGATTAAATAATTATGAAACATATTGATTTTTTTATTGTATATTGAGAGTAGTACCTGGCATATACTGGATACTACTGAATATTTGATCACTAAAAAAAGCCATAAATGAATCAACAAATTAATGACCACTTTAGCTAAAGTGAGTTAATAGGGCTCACTTCTACTTCTACCTTGCTACCATCTTGTGTCTTTCAGTATTAACAAGAATAATTTTGAGAATACACTTAGGGAAAGGAGGCAAGATGGCTGACTAGAGACATTGCTTGTAGATTATCTCAGAAAGAAGAAAAAGTTTTAGATGAAAACAACACAGCCCAGCTGTAATTCTAAGGGAGAACTGCCAGAGCCTACTAGAGATTGCATGGGAGGAAGTTGTAGAGCAGAACAAGAAAAAGTAAGATTTCAGCAGAGATCAACCCCCAAGGAATTTGGAGCCCCATGGAAAGTATAGGTTGGAATGTTTGTTTTTCCTCCCCTCACATCTTGAGCAGACCCCAGGCTCCTGAGCTTTTGTACCCTCATGATCTCAGAAGCTGCTGCCACCAGTTATCTGGGAGCTTCTTGAGAACAGAGCACTGGTCTGCCAGCCCCCTCAGGGTTGCTCCCCATTGCCACAGACCTGAGCCAAGACAGTGGGTACCATATTGATTTTCCACCTATTGTGTGCTTTTGTCTTGCCCAGGGAGCTTCAGCCCTTCAGTTTTCTTGTCACTGGTCACCACACAAACATTTCCCAACTTTTGCCCAGACTAAAGTGGCCACAGGGAGCCGGTGGGTCCCAGGGAACCTGTGTAATCCCAGAGTTTAGACATTAAGAGTGGCTGCCTTCAGGAAAGAGAAGAGTGCAACAAGCTGGGGGGCCTTAGGACAAAGGTGACCAGAGTGCCAGCTCTCCTCTATTCAGACACTTTTCCTCTTCCCTCACCTGTCCACAGCTACCTACACAGCCAAGGAAGTTCCCACATGACTCAGCATTGGTGCCTCAAGGGATGATTGAGCTGGGGCTTTTAGGACTGGCTGCTTGCTCTCTGTTGGTGTACCCACCACACGCAGGCTTCCACAGAGAGTGGGGCTCATGCCTTTCCTCCTGAAGACCTTCAGTGGAC
Organism: Cheirogaleus medius; assembly: GCA_008086735.1. Taxonomy (NCBI): domain Eukaryota; kingdom Metazoa; phylum Chordata; class Mammalia; order Primates; family Cheirogaleidae; genus Cheirogaleus; species Cheirogaleus medius. The sequence continues at coordinate 15,776,233 of VBSM01003039.1, forward strand.
CAACAGGTGCTCTAACTCTGAGCTCCCTGTCTGCCAGCCCTCTGGTGCTGCCCACCTGGCTACTCCAGGAAAGCAAGACAGACCTTCAGGCAGAGGGATATTAAACCTACTTGAGCACTCCACAAACAACTTAAGAATAGCCTTCTTCTCCTTGGCACAGTCAGAGATTGAACTTGGGGGATCAGAGGATAGGCCTGCAGGCTGCATCCTATATCCCCAGGACTCGATCATGTTGCTCAATAGAACAGAGAGGAAAATTGTGAACTAATCTTGGGAGGCAAGGGAGCCCACATGGACAGAGCTAAAAGGAGGGTGCAAGGTGGGTCCAAGCCAGAGCACACTCACGGAGTACCCCCTTTCCCCCAATGGGAAAGCTGTGCATTCAGTCTGGGTTAGGTTCCTGACCAGGATCAATTAGAGCTTGTCACAGGTCCTAAAAAACAGCACTGCAGCTGGCTCTTTCCTGCAAGCACCAGGACTCTAAAAAAATGAACCTAAACAGACATTTATAGAACATTCTACCCCAAGACTGCAGAATATACATTCTTCTCATTAGCACATGGGGCATTTCCCAAGATTGATCATATTTGAGGCGACAAAACTATGACCAACTGATTTTTGACAAAGGAGATAAAAACATAAAGTGGGGAAAGGACATTCTATTCAATAAATGGTGCTGGGAAAATTATATAGCCACATGCAGAACAATTAAACTGTATCCCTATCTCTCACTATATATGAAAATTAACACAGGATGATTAAAGACCTAAGTAAGACTTGAAGTCATAAAAATTCTGGAAGAAACCATAGGAAAAATTCTTCTAGACATCACCCTATGCAAAGAATTTATGACTAAGACCTCAAAGAAACAACAAAGATAAGTAAATGTGAATTAATTAAATTTTAAAAAGTTTGTGCACAGCAAGGGAAATAATCAACAGAGTAAATAAACAACCTACAGAATGGGAGAAAACATTCACAAGCTATACATCCAACAAAGGGTTTATACCCAGAATCTACAGAGAACTCGAACAAATCAGGAAAACAAAAAAAAAAAAAAAAAGAGAGAACAACCCCATTAAAATCTGGGCAAAAGACATCAGCAGAGTTTTTTCAAAAGGAAATATACAAATGGCCAACAGTCACATGAAAAAAAAACACTCAACATCACTGATATCAGAGAAATGCTAATTAAAACCATAATGATATGCTATATTACCCCTATCAAATTTCCTAAAAATCAAAAAACAATAGATGTTAGTGTAGATGCGGCGAAAAAGGAACACTTATATACTGTTGGGGGAACTATAAACTAGTAAAACCTCTGCAGAAAACAATATGGTGATTTCTCAAAAATCTACAAAGAGACCTACCATTTCACCCAGCAATCTCATAAATGGGTATATACCCAAAGCAAAAGAAGTCATTATATCAAAAAGACCTTGTACTTGAATGTTTATCGCAACAAAAGTCACAAACAAAAATATATGGTATCAACCTAAATGCCTTTCAATTTATGAACGGATTGAGACACGCGCGCGCACACACACACCCCGTGGAGTACTACTCAGCCATAAAAAGGAATGAAATAATGTCATTTGCAGCAACTTGGATGGAACTGGAGGACATTATCCTATGTGAACTATCTCAGGCATTGAAAAACAAACACTACATGTTATAACCAGCAATTGGGAGCTAAACAAGGGATACACATGGTCATAAAGTGTTGTAAAAGGCATTGAAAAGTAAGATGGGGGAAGGATGAGAGGGGGATGAGGGATAAAAACCTACTTATCAGGTACAATGTACATTATTATTCTGGTGACAGGCACACTAAAAGCCCTGACTTCAGCATTCTATAATTCACCATGTACCAAGAACACTTGTACCCCCAAGTATTTTGAAACAATATATATAAAAAATAAGAAGAATAATCACTGGCCTTCAGTTCTTGGATTGTAAAATACAAACCTTGTGCCAGATGATTTCTAAAATTCATTCCAAGTGTTGGTGATATTAATCTTAACTAAATCAAATAAATAAAGTATGATAATTGCATTACACATTTGCTAGCAGAAGCAAGCCTTGTGTGGTTACATTATGAAATTAAGCTGGCTTGCCTGCACTGGGCATTTATTCATTGCATAGAAATTAAGAAAAAGAAATAATAAAAACCACCTAATCTTACCAAGGAGAGCAAAAGTATTTTTAGGGTATATATACCACACGTGCACACATAGATATAAACATATAGGCAAAGAGAAAAACCATTTAAAATGATCACATAAAAATAAAACTAAGTAAAAATAGGTTAGTAAATACACTTTTCAAGAGGTAGACAAATAGATATGCTATATTAAAAATGGGTTAAGAATATGAGTACAGGTTGCATATATATATACACACACACAAAAGATAAAGATAGAAACAACCAAAAAAATAAGGTGCTACACTTCAAACATGATATAAAAAATTCAAATAAGAATAGTGAGGGCTGATGAGAATGCTAGAAAACCTACTGTATTGGTAGGAATGTAAATTAGTATAATCTTTCATTAATCAACCTGACAATACATATCAACATGTTGAATTCATATGCCATTTGACCCATCTATCCCAATGCTACCAATTGCAGACCTGTTTGTAATAGAGAAAATTAAAAAAATCCTCTAAACAAAGTGTCTATTTAAAGGAAATTGATTACAAATAATGAGATGGATTTTTGTGTGCTTTAATAACATATCTGTTGAACTTATTATTTAATGAATAAAGCAAGGTTCAAGAAATTATACTAGAAAACAACACAATTTAATCACAGATAAAAATAATATGCAATTATGTAGTCATTACAAATTGCACACTACTACACACTTTGTTGCATTCTTACTCAATATATTTTTATTTCAGTGGAGCTTTCATTTAATTTTAATTTAATACAATTGTATCCTACAATAAGTAGAAATTATGTGAAAGTGTATTAAAGTTTTGTTTCATTCTGGGGGAAAAAGAATGTGTGAATGTTTCCATCTATTTTATGTGAATAAAAATTGAAATACAGGTTCCTTGGTACGTAGATAGATAGATAATTATAATGAGGTAAATACAAATTGATATGGGGTGGGTAGCTAAACCCTAGAATAGTCCTAACAGTGTTTTAAAAAGCCATACATGAGCATTTTCTTCACCATCTCTTCCATCCACAGTGAAGGAGGCTTTGATTTTCCTGAGATTTCCCTCAACACTTCCAACACTCCCCAGCCTCAGGACCTTTATGTGCCTAGAGCTGCCTCAGCAGGGAGTAAAAACCTCTCAAAAACTAAGAGTAGAATGGTGGTTACCAGAGGCTAGTGGTTTAGTGAAGCAGGAGGGATGGGTAGGGAGATGTTGGTCAAAGTGTACAAAATTTCAGTTAGATAGGAGTAATAAATTCTGGAGATCTAATGTACCACATGGTTACAATAGTTTATGACAGTTTCTTTTTCTTATAACCATATAAAAAAGTCCCTCACTTTGAATCTGTTTATCCTTCACTTCTCTTCTAAACTGTATATTATTCTTGATGATTTGGCTTCTCAGTTTTGTTCATGGTGCTTCCCTAGTACCCTGAACAGTGTACCTGACACTTCATAGGTAGTCAATAAATATTTGCAAAATGAATAACTGAATCAATGGGTGAATAAATGAACATTACTTTGTGAGAAGTCATTAGAAATCATTAAACCACTTTGTGTGTTTTTGTATATTGCCTTACCATATAAGGTATTGAATGTGTCAATTTTCAAAATTGGAATTAAAAAGTAAAATATCATGCTTTTTATTAGTACTTTACACATAAATTGGACAAAATAATATTGACTCTAAGTTAATTCATCTAGGTAACATATCCCTCTTTAATAAGCCTATTTCAGAATTTTATGATGATATGAATCTTAAGTTGCAAAATATTGAGATCACATCATGCTATGATTGCAACATGGATATAAACAATGTTTTGCCAAATTGTTAACTTCTAATATATTTTCACGTATACATATCTGTGTAATAAAAATTATATCTTTTATTAACTGAACTATGTCCCCCTCAAACTAATGTGTTGAAGCCCTAACTACTAATATGACTATATGTAGAGATAGAACCTTTAGAGAGATAATTAAGATTAAACAAGGTCATAGGAGTGGGGCCCTAATAGAATAGAACTGGTGTTCTTTTAAGAAGAGGAAGAAACACCAGAGAGCTCTCCCTCTACATGCGTACAGAGGAAAGGCCTTGTGAAGATACAGTGAGCAGGCAGGAAGAACGCTTTCACAAGAAACCAGATTTTTCTGCACTTTGATATTGGACTTCTTGCCTCAAGAACTGTGAGAATGTAGCTTTCTATTGTTCAAGCCACCCAATCTGTGATATTTTGTTATTCCAGCCTTAGCTAATATAATATCCAAATTGGATTTCATATGAACTCTAACTCATAGTCAATGATTATTGTTAGTGATCACTTATTTAGTTACAGGTTATACCAAATGGGCTACTCCTGATGCCTCTTCTTTCCTCATCACAATCCTATAATTCTCAATGATCAATTTCTCTGTCCCTTCTTTTATCATAATTTTATAAATATTTTGAGTGACTTTAAGATTTAGAATTTAGCAGTTACTATAAAATGACTTTTAGTGTTTGCTTTAACTGATACTAAAAAATACACTAATTAATTTGTTACTGATCAATCAGTGTTACATAGGAACTTAAAGTAACTTAATACTCTCCTTTGCACATTGTGTACTCTATCTCTAGCCACTTACAAAGGAACGTTTTCTCTGTTAGCTACATTCCCTCTGCAGTTCACCATTTAGAGTGGTTATATTGTCATTCCTGGATTTGAGTGATAAGAACAAATTTCAGGCTGACTGCTGCATATAAGACTTCTTTGGTTTCTATAGTTATTCTACAGAATAATTATATTATTTTCTTGTTGCATGTTAAACATGCCCCCAGACTCAACCTCCTGCTCCTACCGCTTGGGCATTTAGTGTTTAATAGTGTCAGGAACTGAGTATGAAATCTCTTTTTGCACCAGTTTGGTGAAAGTCATGGAGCAACCAACAAAACAAACTGACATAATGGTGTTTAATTATGTTCTTATAAACATCTATAGAGGCAAGCTTTAAGCACTCTTGGAGAACTCACATTGGAATCTGCTTTTTTCCCTAAAGAAGCATTAAAATACACTGTAATTGAGTAGACAATTATTTTAATACTATGAATAGAACTGAAGAAATATGCTACAGGTGCAATTATTCTTGCTATCCACTTATCCTTTTGCTTTGCACAAAGTGAGATTGTATGACAAATATCTGCTACATCTATGCATGAATGAAGTATTTCTCAATTCACTAATTCATTCCTTTAAATATTAGAGCTTTAAACATGATTAACTTAAAGAATTTAATACTACTTTTGGAAGAAAATATTTGTCCAGCATACTTAATGGAGGTACATATTAACATTAAAAACAAAAATGTAAAAGAGAAGACAATATGTATTCATCTTTTTATTCCCCACTATACATTGCATGTGGCATAGGTTTAGAAAAAGTTTATTAAATTTGTTAATAAATATTTCTTATTTCTTAAATATTTTTAATTTCCTATTTATTATTAAATGTAAAAATTTTTCTTCAAATATATCCAGAGCATAGAACAACTCATAGCTTTTCAATTGCATCATTTATATATAAAATCGGGGCAGTATTTAATATTTGTAGACTTTGCCAATATAACACGTGTTTGGTGATGAGATAGAAAAGATCCAGATGAAGACTCTGGGAGAAAGATCACTGCTTGGAAGAGGGGAATTTACCCCTAATAAACTGTTTATTTCCATGGGAAAGGTAGTTTTGATGAATCCTTACAACAGGTACACAATACTTTGTAGAAAAAAACATTCGTCAAATTATGATTAATGATAGGATAAATATTGATGGTGATGATGATGATAGAACATATCAGTCTTTACTCTTGGCTTCTTGGTAATAGTTGCCTACTTTCCTTCTAGAAGTTTCCTTTCCTGGGAAAGCCTGTTATAACATATTTTTCATCTGTTACTAATAATATAGCTATAAGTCACCAAATCACATTAAACTGAAAACATTTGGCATGTAATGTCTACAGGAAGTTATCACTTCTTACTCCTACCAAAACAATAACATTTTTATTTAAAAAAGCAGAGGTAAAGGGATTATTCATTCTATTAGCTTTTATAGAAAACTGTGAAGACTTTATTTATTTCACATTTGTACTCCTCAGAGTAAAGGCGGAATGAGCCCCTGAATGGAAAGAGACAATCATGCTTTCCCCAAACAGAGTAGTTACTCTGAATGCCTCCAAGAGATGAAGAGGGTTCTGCTCACTGTATAACTCTGGCTGGATATACATTGCTCGTGTCATGCTCAATAGAGATTTCCTACTACCCACCAGCCACATATTTATCTTAATTGGTTCAATTTTTGATGTTTCTGATTTTAATTTGTTCTGAATTCAAAATAGTAACATTGAGCAAGACTTTAATAAGGGATACTCACTTAAAAAGTTCTTAGAAAGTGATTAAAAGTAGATAGGAAAAATATAGGAAAGAAATCTCCCTTCAACTTCTCTTAGTCCATAAAAATATGCTTATGAAAAAAAATTAGAAAAGTTACAGATAATCTGGATTGTTTATAGTGTTTCTTTAGGTCACTGAATCTTTAGGTTAATTCAATCATGAGGCAAAGAGATACACCTGTAGCTATTTTTGCTATTATTTATGGTTCCTCAATTTCTCAGAAATTATTTTTCTAATTAAAGGCTTCCTAATGTTAGATGGTAGTTGTTGATTTTTAAATTACAATTGCAAATTACTTAACAATCTCTGAAGAAGTTCAGTAAGCTCTAAACCTTTTATCTTCTCTATTGATATCGTGATCATAAAACTGAAGCATCAGTAGTAAGCAGATGAACTAATGTAGGTGGTATCCATGTTTTCCTTGGTGTGCAAATCAATAAAACCATCATGATGACTTTCAGTTCAATAATGTAGCTACTGGAAATGGACACAGCTTTTAGAATAGACATTTAAAATATGTGTCATTTGTACTAACAGGTATATCCTTGCCCCAAATTATCATTATAATGGTTAAATTATCCTCAGTGACTTCATATACTCACAGCATTCCTGAGAAATGCCAAATTCCAAAGGAAAATGGAGTTGAACAGATAACAGATACAACCTTGAACTATGTAAAGCAAAAATTCTAGAGTCATATTGTCTTATTTTCCAGGTGCTTATGTGCTCCAGGTCAAGGCCACGGACGCAGATGACCCAACCTATGGAAACAGTGCCAGAGTCGTTTACAGCATTCTTCAGGGACAACCTTATTTCTCTATTGATCCAAAGACAGGTAAATTTTTTATTAGAGACAATGTTATCACCACCCCTTCAAATATTTAAACTTTAATTAAATCTTGGCATGCCGAGTTGCATATTCTAACACAGCAATAAAGATTCAGTGCACCACACATTACACAGAAAAGACAGGATCTTTCCTTGCTGCTGCAGAACTATTTTCCTTTAATTGAACTTCTTGTAAATATAAACCTTCTCACATATATTTATAAAGTCCAAATTTGTTTGTTAGTGAGTCTCTCTTTGTCTTATTTTAAATTTTCAGAAGCATATACATTTTTTAAATTCTTCTGGCTAAAATATCTTCTTATTTCAGTTTTTTTGGTTGGGTTCAATTGTATTCAGTTTTTGACCCTATCAATATGTGGTAAGATTCCATAGCTTCTATTGGCATCTATATAATGGTTATGCATGATTGGTTTAGATTAACATAGACTTATGCTTAAGCAAAGAAAGGAGAGACTCAATAAACTGCAAACACCAAGATCATTGATTCTGTTGTATCTTTGAAATCAGTACCATTTCTAAATAGAAAACAAAAAAGTGTAATTGCAGTTTTCAAGGCCAAATATAATATGAGTAGCATAGAAAGGGCAGAGGGATATGCACATGGAAGATTTTGTCTTCCCTTTGAAATAAAATGAGGCCTCTCTGTTTCTAGACACTTTGTTTTTGAATCCTGAATACTTTCTTACAGAGATTTAGCCACTTGTAGCAGTGATCAAAGTAGGCTTTCTATGTCACAGTTGGAGCAGAAACTCCAAAATGGCAGTTATTTCATCAATTCATACAGTACAATATATTACAAATTGAATTTAATACTGTTTATAATGTGAGATTAAGGTAATGGGAAAATTGTTATCCTGAATTAGTTAATTTTTAAAATTATAAATTAACCTTTAAAACCAACATAAATTTGAAAAGTATATATTTCAGACACTGTGCATTCAAATGGGCTAACAATTTTTAAATGTATGCTTCCTAAGAGATATGTGCTAAAATATAATATAGAAATTAAATATAGGTTAATTAATAATTAATCATATATTAATGTTGCCTAGAAACATAAAGTCTACTGATGTTTCTCAACTAAAGTGGAAGTGCAGAATCTGCGAAACTTTCTTCCAACTGAACCTGCCGTTCTCTCTTTACTTCTTACTATCCTCATCAAGACGATAGAGGGACAGAGTCATCAAAAAGTTAAAGAGTAAGGCAGGGGGTCGCTCCCTTATGTAAACCTAAAAATAGAATTAAGTGTAATAAGGACAGCCTCAGTCCTTTAAGAAATTCTTTAAGAAGGGAGTATCAGCGCTGAATTGAATTCAGAATGGTTAGGACAAAAAACTCCTCTGGTTTGGACAGAGTGTTGGACACCAAAAGCCAGTTTGTCAAATGTTAAAAGTGAGTACATTATGGGAAAATTACATCTACAATATGAGTTATTTTTCAAGAAATATGGCAGTAAAGATAAGATATTTGACAATATCATTGTTAACAAAATTTTGTAGTAGTTGCTTAACTGTGGGGAAAAACCATATATATTTTTAGAAAAAAGGAAAAAAATGGAGAGGAAAGAGATTGAAGAAATTGTTCAGTGAAGTTTATGATGGTACAATGCTCCAGAAGAATTAAGAAAGCTTGGATAATAGGCTGAAAATATAGAAAAAATAATGAAGGAAAATTATTTTAAATATTTTCTTTTATCAGATGGAATCACTATGGGTTATTTTTCTTATATGATTACATGTCTTTTCCAAATTTGCTATAATAGGCAATCTGCCAGAAATAGAAGAATGGATGATACATGTCTTTTAGATCCCTTCAGCTTCTGAGGAACACTCCTCAGAGACCTAAAGAATGGAAGAAAGAGAAAAAAGTGTTTATAGAGATGGAGGAAGAGAGTCAGTATTAGAGTTCACTTATTGGGTTGTAGTGATGAAATTTATAAAGTAGGTGAGTTGATCTACTCAGAATGAGAGTGATAGAGGAAATATTAAGGATTTAATATTGATAAAATAACTATAGACGAACTAGTAGGTAACTGAAAAAAAAACAAGATAAAATCAAACAAAGATGAATTTAAGCACAAAGTATGGGTTAAGAATATAATTGCTAGAGTCAAATTAATACCAGATCAACAATAATTTTGTGAGTCAAAACACATGATCTCCCCTTGACTTTGCTTGGGCTATATCAACTTTAGATGAATTTTAATGCCTTTAAAGGGTGTTATTTCACCACAGAGGATGTGTACATGTAATATGACTTTTGTAATTATATTTTATACAATGTTGATTATTAAGAACTAACTATGAAAAAATTCTGGCATAAACTATGCAATAGATTTTTGAAGCATTGATTTTCACTGGAGACAGGAGTCTTGATACTAACAATGCCTCAGACCACTAGACAGGAAAAGACTGGATGATGAGGCACTTCATTAATAGAATGAAAACTAGTTCTTCATGCACAGAAGCCATTAAGAAGACTTTTTGTCAAATTTATCACCTTGTGGTAGATAAGAGTAAATCAAAAATCAAGGATAATTGCAATTTCTCAGAAATAGGCTCCATTTGTTCCAGCCATATAGCTTCTCTTTATGATTCCTTTTGCTGTTATTAAATAAAATGCATGAAAAACTAATATTATCTGAAATTTTCCACATTCGAGTGTAGAAAACAGTTTAAAACAATTCTTAAAGGAAGAATCTCATCAAAACTTCTGGTACCTAAATATTCATGAAGAGATAAATATAGCCATTTATTATTCATTTGAAATGAGAAGCTTAAAAAAGAGATTTCTGTATTGATATTGATGTGTGACAAACATTTCTAGCGTCTCCATCCAAGTGGATATTGCAAGTTTATTTCCAAACAAATTAAATTGATGTATTCTATGAAATAAACCAAGAAATAATAGTTATCTTAAGAATTGCCTTATTTAACAATTATTTGACTTAACTATGAAATAATTCACTCTGAATTAAAATCCAGATACATTCATATATATGCCTCATGATTAAGTGATATTTTAAAAACCCCAAATTGTATTAATAGATATATCTATAAGACATTAAACAGTAATGTTCATTATGCTTATTGTTTGAAACATTAAAATGTTTATTATATTAACATACTGTATCATTTTATTATATAAATTATTACAGTTAATGTTTATAAAACAGTAAGAAACATAATCTATAAAACATTAAACAAGAGCAAGAATATAATAATCTTTATCCAGTGCATAAAATCAGGATGCTAAACATCTCCATAGCTTTATTAATAGTGATTCCATTTAAGAAAACAAATATTATTATGAATGATTAACTCCTATGTCTTAGCTTATGGTTAAAATTATTTTAGTGCATTTAAATTTTCCTAAATGATTCTAAATAACCAGTCTTATTTAGGTAAATAGATATTGCTATATTGTGTATCATGTGGTGATAATGTCATACTTTTCTAAATGATGTGAGCTGTACTTGAGAATAGATTATAATATTATTTTATCTCAATATTTTCTTGTTAATCTATAAACTTTATTTTTTTACTTTTGTGGTAAAATATATACAATATAAAATGTATTGTTTTAATCATTTTAAGTGTACAATTCAGTGGCATCAAGTATACTTACATTGTGTATAATCATTACTACCATCTATCTCCAAAACATTTTCCTCAATAACTTTTATGTGCAATGTCAAAAATGTTTCCCTTGTAAATATTTATTTTATATATTACTACATGCATTTATAGAATTCATATGAAAACAGCTGAGTGAGAATGAAGTTGCATGAGCTACTTAAAGAAAATTCACTCTTTTGATATTTCATGCCATGTAATTCTATCCTAAATTCTGTTTTGGAAATCTGATAAAAGTTGCCCACATGACTGACCCTTTCTCAAGATTTCTTCTCTTGAGTCCAACTATCACTTTTCATCCAGAGATAATAGTCTTTAAGCATATGTCCTAATGAAACCTCTTTATCTTGATATTTATTCTTCTATGCCTTTAAAAATATGTTGGGGTTTTAAAGTCCCATGTCAAAATTAAAGCATGGACCACACTTTATATTTTGAGCTAATACTTTATAGTACTACATACATACTTATAAATATGCCTTGAATTTTTTAAAAATAAATTTTATTGTATATATTTAAAGTATACAACATGATGTTATAAGATACATAGATATATTAGAAATGGTTACTACAGTGGAACAATAGTAACATGTCCATCATCTCATTTAGTTACCCATCCCTCCCCTCATTAGCTCTTCTGACTGTCCATCCTACAGTTACTTTATATCCTTTGACCTACTTCTCCTCATTTTCTCTCTCCTACTCCAAGGGTTATGTCACTGTTTTATTCTTTATCTCTATATATTTGATCTTTTTTTTTCAGATTCTGCATATAAATAGAGATATTGCAATTTTTTTTTCTGTGTGTGGCTTACCATGTAATACTCTTTTTTTCCCCATATATCTGGCTTATTTCACTTAGCACAATGTCTCCTAGGTGCATTCCTGCTGTGACAAATGGCAGGATCTCCTCCTTTTTAAAGGCTGAATAGTATTTCTTTACACACACACACACACACACACTCTACAGTTTTTTTAATCCATTTGTGCACTGATAGACACCTAGGTTGTTTCCATATCTTGGCTATTGTGAATAATTCTGCAAAATAACAATAAACATGGGAGTGCAGATATCTTTACAAGGTGGTAATTTCATTTCTTTTGGGTATATACTCAAAGAGAAATTGCTGGGTCACATGGGTATGGAAAGTTCTTTTGATGCTGATTCAGAATAAAATTTTACAGAACTCAGATGGCTCAGATGGTGTTGGTTAAAGAAACATAGAATATCTTCTTCCTCCAGAGCAAAATAAAAGAGTTTGCCTATACAAAGAAGGCTTTCCTTTAATACTTTCTTGCCACAATGAATGAATTGCCAGGAAGCATTAAGGCAAGAATTGATTATGGACATAGATAGGGCAAGGAAATCAATAGATACTAATAAATATAAGGAAAGAAAACTGTGCCAAGGAAATACATAATTATTTTGATAAAACAACACTTGTTGGTAGATATTCTGTAATCTTTTGCATATGTGTAGTAAAATTATATGACCAGAAATACACTGCTGACAATGATTTCTTTTTATTCTGCAATTTTTCCCTTCAGGAGGATTCTGTGTGAGTTCCAATTGCCTTATTTTAGAAATCATGGGATGCACACATCAGCAAAAAGAACTAAGAATGTTTGGCTTTGAAAGGAAAATACCCCAGTGGGATGTGATACACACCTTTAGGAGGTCGTAGAGCTGTCATGTAGAAGAGGAACTATCTATATTCTGTGCTATTTGAGAGGAAAAGGGATAACAATGGATAGTATGAGTTTCAGGAAGAAAGAATTTTGACTTCATATATATACATACATATTAAAAGGATGGTAACACTTGTTCTTAAATAAAAGAGTGCCTCAGGCAACTTTGAGCTTCACATTACTGGACATGTTAAAGCAGTTAAGGAGAAATGACCTAATGGTGCTATATTTGATTGTTAATTCATTTGACGCACATTTATTTATAACATATGGCTGCAAGGTGCTTTGCTATTGGGATACTGAGATGAATCAAGTAGATACTCAAGTTAGATTCCCCATTTATTAGGGGGAGCTCATCAGATTCTCAGAAGATTGCATTAGAGTTTTGTAGGATACAATTCGGTGATACATATTGCTACCATGAGACACCAGACATAAACTGGTTAGAGGGATGAAAAGTTCCTGAGGAAAAAATTCTACGTGGGAAATGACTCCTATGTCCTAAAGAATGGTTAAGACATGTTATAGTTGGGAAGTTAGACCATATGGTCTCTGATATCTAAATTCCCTTTCTTACTGAAAATAATCTGAATGTAACTCTTCTTGCCTTCCAAATACATTTTAAACAAAAACAATAAAAATATCATACACTTCATTTGTGCAATGATGGTTACAGCATTTTTATTGGTATTGGTTAAAAATGCAATAGCATTTTAAAAAATCCATTGTACGTTTTAGGCTAATGTAAAATGAAAATGAAATGAATATCAGTAACTTTTCATATTTGCTGCTGCAAAATCAAGCCTCTTATAACTTTAATATAGCAAAGCTGTGGAATTGAAAATGGAAATTTATGTTATCACTACTAAAGTTTTCAGTCTTTCAGTATCATTATTGTTTCTACCCTGTAATCTATTAGCTATCCCTAACAGGCTTGTGCATTAAGATATCTTTTGTGATGCTTCCTTCAAATCCTTACGTGAAAAGGTTAATCATGCCTTGGTAAACATGGATCCAGTGCTACTAAAAGAGATCTTTTTCAGGTCTAAACATAATCTTTAATTAATAATTTTTTCATCATACAATAGCTATGATACACTTATGTCTGTATCAACAACTCTATCTTATGCAAAATTATATGAGTGTTTTGATCAATAATGGCCAAGAGTACTAGAAATATGTTAAAATCATAATCTCTCTTAAAGGATACTTGCTTATTTTCCATGTGTTTCCTTAGTTATTATTGTGTTAATTTATTAATTTTACTAATATTTATCAAGTACCTGCTATATGCATGATATTTAAGACAAAACTCCGTCTTGAGCAACACATCTTCTATTTGGGGAAACACAGAACAAAAAGAGTAAATAGAGGAAATATATAGTGTTTTTAATAGCATAAGGGCTAAGGAAAGAATGATAAAGTAGAGAAAGGGATATGAAATGTTGAGTAGGGGTAGGTATGGTAGACAGAATAATGACCACTACCCCCAATAATGTCCATGTCCTAATCCTCAGGGCCTGTGAATATGTTATGTTACATGGCAAAGGAGAATTAAAGTTGAAGATGGATTTATGATTGTTAAACATCTGTTGTTGAGATGGGGAGATTATTCTGTATTGTCTAGGTAGACTCAATGTAATTACGAAGGTCCTTATAAGTGGAAGAAGGAGGGAGAAGAGTCAGAGTCAGAGAAAGATTTAAAGATGCTACAATGCTGCTCCCTTAGAAGAGGGAGGGAGGAGACCAGGACCTAAGGAGTTCAGGCATCCTCTAGAAATGTGGTCTCCAAGCTCCAGGGCTGGGGACTGGTACTGGTCCAAGGGCCTGTGAGGAAGCTGGCTGCAGAGATCCACCCTCTTGCTGTCCCCCAGTCCACGGACAAATTGTCTTCCATGAAACTTGGCGGGGGTGGGGGTGAGGGTGGTTCACAGCAGGAGGTGAACAGCAAGGGAGCTTGAAGCTTCATCTGTATTTACAGCCTTACAGCTGCTCCCCGTCGCTGGCATCACCACCTGAGCTCCGCCTAACTCCCAACCCATGTCCTTGGAAAATTGTCTTCCATGAATCCTGTTCTTAGTGCCAAAACGCTTGGGGACTGCTGCAAGAAGGAAAGCACTTAGAAAAGAGCACTGCTCACACCTTGATTGTAGCCCTGTAAGACTCATGCTGGACTCCTGCCCTCCAGAATTGTAAGATGATAAATTTATGTTGTTTTAAGCCATTAGGTTTGTGGTAATTGTTACGGAAACAATATAAAACTGAGTTATCATGGAATTTTAGGTAGAATGGCTAAGAAAGTCCTATGAAGATGACTTCGAGACAAGATTTGAAGGAAGTGCAGGAACTATTCATGAGCATGTTTCTGAAAGACCATTTCTAGCAGAGGGAAGATAAACTGCAGTGAATGAAGGAAGGAGTTGTTAAGAGATAATGACTATCACATGAACTAAATAAAGCCCCCCCAAATTAACAAAACAATCCTCTTAATTCTGGTACATATAGGTGAAAAAATAAGATACAGTTGTGTCACAAAACAGGAACACACACATACCCTGGGCTAGATATTGACTAGATGCCAGGAACAACAAAAAAATAAAAATAAATAAATAAATAAAACTTCTCTCTGTCCTCGAGTACCTTTCAGTCTGGTGAAGGAAGGAATACAGGCAAAAAAGCAAAGAAATACAATGAAATATTCTACATTCTATGATTGATTCCTATGCAGGGTACTATAGTCATCTCTTCCTGGAGCTGTGTAGTATGTCAGAAATGGCTTCACAGAAAAAAATAAAAGTGACTAAATTGGAAACTAGAAAGATGTTCACCAACTGGGCACTGGGCAGGCATTCATGGAGAATCAGAGAGCAAGGATGAGAAGTTTGGAAAAGCACAGGGGCTCAGTTAATCTGGAGTGGCTGGAATATCTGGAGGCTAAACACTCTAAAATTTGAACTTCAAATGACACCTTCTCAAAAGCTGTGACTGTTAGGGGTGGATAGTTGCAGTGAAGATATTTCTTATTGGAGTTTCTCAATTCTTATTCTGTTTGTGGGAATAGATAATATAATTCTGTGAATTGCAAATGATAACCCCACCAACTTGTCCTTTCTTTGAATCAACACCATCTTTAAATATATTTATCCATGTGAAATGGTACTGTTAAAATATACCCTAATAGACAGACAAATGGGACTTCCTGGGACTAAAATGAGAAACACCAACCCCAGCCTCCCACCCCCCCAAAAAACAGACAATAACAAAAAAACAAATCACCAGAATCTCATGGTTAGCAGGATGAAGGAATAGCCACATATCCCGATGTAATTAATATTAATTGCTATAAGATTTCTTTCCTGTAATTAAGCAGAGACCACCTCCTGAAATGTATTGCCAAAATAACTACAGCTGGAAAATTTCCCACCCATTGCTGATAGACCATCTGATGGCAAGTGACATTCCCTTTCCCCTGCCTTGCAGTCCTGCTAGAACTCAGATTGGACAGAGGACCACTCTTCTAAACATTTCTTATTGATAAATAGCTATAGACCTCAAGCTAGTTTCAGCCAGCTCGTGGAGACTGTGCACAAACTTTGTACCCTATAGTTCATCTTTTGAATTGAAGAGCCAAATTTCACCTCATTTTAATGCTAAAACCTCACCCCAAAGCAAACATGGAATGTTACATAAATGTTTACTATTTACGTACTGTGCATGCGGCTGACTTCCCTCATGAATGTTCATAGATTTCCCCAACTCTGCTCATTACATATGTAAAACCGACTCCATTGAAAATACAGTCTTCTCATTTCCTTCCTCCATAGATCTATGGGTTTTTTTCTAACGTATGATAGTTTCTGGTTCTAGACTAGTAATCAATTTATAAATCCTGAACATTATCACTGTCACCTACACTTTAGGTAAGTAAGTCTCCCCAGGATCCACGAGGTAACTACATTCCTGAAAAATGAAACAAAACAAAACAGTCCTCTCTCTCTCTCTCTTTGAATAGTCTCAGATAATATAATAATATTAATTAACCTGTATTAAGATCCAGCAGGACATTTGAAAAGGGTTTGGGATTACACAGGACAGTTTCCAAAATCGTAGCTGCTTTCCTGTGACTAAATACATGCCAAGAGAAGACTTCAGTCCTGTACTAGCCAAAAGTGATCCCATAATTTTCGACATGCTTCCCCAGAGGGCTTATTTATCTTTCAAAACCACTACCTCACTTCCGCTCTCCCCCTTGGTGGTCTCATTTCATACTCTCATCCGCTGGGCTGCAGACACATTGGCCGCTGACCACCCTTCCTGCGTGCTTTGAAGGAGTGATGCTTTCCTGCTTCCTGTCCCTGGAGGGCTCTGCCCTGTGTTCTTTCCAGGTCTGCCTTCTCCACTTCTCTAAGAGTTGTAAAGCCTTTTCTCATGGAGAATTTTTCTGATAACACTTCAGAGGCATTTGATTTCATTTTCCTCCTATCACTCCTCACCATCTGATATTAGCTTAATTATTTGGGTACTTCTTTATGATCTACTCCCCACTCCCATAAACACACACCCATTACATGAAAGAAATTTGCACAGAGACTGTATCAATTATCATCCCAGATGGAAACAGATGTAACTCATGGGGCAATTTGAGATTAGTTTAATACAAGGATTGTTTACTAAAGTACAAGCAAACTCTAGGAAAACCATAAGGGATAGGGTTGTGTTTGGAGAAGAACTAACAAGTAAATGTAGTTACCATACTAGCACTGAATGAATGAGAGGAGCTGGAGACTCAGGCATTGTCTGCTGAGGGATCCTAGCAGGAGACAGTGTGAGATGTGGGGGATCCATGGGAACAAAAACCTAAGCTCAATCCCTTTATACCTACCAGTCTTTTGCCAGTTGGGCTAAGCCAGCCAGAAGATGGACAGCCAAGTCCAGAAAAGTATAAAGTTGATCTGGAGGGGCAAATGGAAGAATAGACCCTATATCCTAATAATAGTGCCTGACTAAAACATATATTTTTATACAAGTGCTGATTGAGTCTGTTGTTCTTTGTCTCAGTATTGCAATTTATACTTCATTTTAAGAAATAGTTAATGTAAAACCATATCCTGGATTAGCATATGTAATATTTTAAGATTTTTCCTATATAGTATTGCAGGATTTTCATCTCAAAATGTTGTCTTCAGAGTATTTAACTTACTTTTGCAAAAGAAGTTGCCACCCATCAAGATTGAGGGGTTTATAGACAACATGAGGGTGATTGCAGAGGGAAACTATATCCCCTGGTGGACTACTACTCTTTGATACATTATTTTAAATTTATAAT
Source organism: Cheirogaleus medius (assembly GCA_008086735.1). Lineage (NCBI taxonomy): Eukaryota > Metazoa > Chordata > Mammalia > Primates > Cheirogaleidae > Cheirogaleus > Cheirogaleus medius. The sequence goes on from VBSM01003039.1 coordinate 15,794,326, forward strand.
TCTCTCAACCATATATGTAAATTCACATTGGCAGAAAAAATAGCTGGCTGAATAGTTTTCTCATTCTTGTTTTTACTCTAATTGTCTTCATTATATATGCTGAAAATTTAATTAGGTACATGATACCCCAATCATATCAGGATTCAATTTTTTTCAATAATTAGGATTTATTTCAGAATTATGTGGAATCAATTAAAGTGTGTGGTACAACTATTACAGAGTGTTTATGACGTTCTATAAAATTCATGGGCTCTTTTTTTTGTTTTCTTTTTAGTCATTGCTATTATTCTACAAGGCAGTCACTATATCTTTATATACAAATAGTGAAAGATAAATAAAGATGGATACATAAACCTAAACCTAAGACCTGAAATAATAAAATGTAGCATTTATGTTTTAGTCCATTTGTGCTGATGTAACAAAATATCTCAGACTGTCTAATTTATGGAAATTTACTTCTTATGGTTGTGGAGGCTGAGAAGTCTAAGATCAAGGCATTGATTGGCAGGTTCTGTGTCTGTTGAGGGCCTGTTACATCCAAGGCATCTCCTTAAGGTGGCATCTTCACATGGTGGCAAGCAGAAAGGCAAACAAGGCCAGGTTATATCTCTCCATCCCTTTTATAAGCTATTAATTAATTCACAAGATTTGACCATTCATGACTTATTCACTCCCCTTAAAGTCTTCACCTTTTAATATCACCATAATGGGGGCTACATTTCCACATGAATTTTGGAGGGACATGATCATTCAAACCATGATAATGTAGTTCTGCTGGTTACCTTTTTCTATGGAAGTATATTGGCACCATTCTTTGCAAAGTTCCTCCTTTCTTAAGACCCTGCAATCCATTTTTGTTGTTAATTGTTAGTTAATAAACAATGAGTAGCCATAAAAAGAATAACTTCTTGAAAAGGAGATTTTCATTCTAGGCTTTTTAAATAAATTACAATGTTTAAAGATTCTCTTCTCCTGCTGAAATTTTTTATTTCCTAATTAATATGAGTACATAATAATTGTATATCTTTATAGGGTACATGTTATGTTTTGATACAGGCATACAACGTGAATAAATGAAATCAGGGTAATTGGAGTATCCTTAGCCTCGCTTATTCCCCAGATCTTAACTCTAAAAAAATTGTATAAATATTACATTTCATTTCTTTAGAACAGTAGTTCTTAAGTGGAAGAGGTGCTGGGGAAGGGTAAGCACATTGTGGTCATTGCTAGAGATTGCCTTTCAAACAACATATACAACCCTTTGCTCTCTCTAAATTCTAATATAATACTTTCCACTTAGGCAGCATTATGCTAAAAGTGGGGCTGAAAGCAGTGGGCAAGTCATCCATCTGATACAGGATACAACAGAGGAGCAGGCAGTGTGTTTGAGAGGGTGCTGTCTTGACAATTTTAACAAATCACCAGACAAAAAATATCTACTTTTAAATAAGTCTGATGATACCTATTTCCTTTCTTTTTCAATTGTATCTTAATGTTTTACTCTAACTGGGTCCCAGAAGATAGTTTTTTACACAGTTTAGCAGATAACCAGAAAGAATCTCTCTATTTCTGAAAGAGAGAATGAGAGAGAGTTAGAGGTTAGAGATATCTCTTTCTCTGTGTGTGTGTATGTATGTATATATACATACGTACATGTATATATACACACACACATAATTTTCATATTGAATAGTTTCATACTGAAAATGAATTACATAAAGAAAAAATGTATAATTTTAATTAGAAAGAAATTGATTTAAGATAGATCTTAGAAAACAACAGAATAAGACAGCATGCATATGAATCAAACCCAGGTCTTTAGTTAGAAAATGTAAGCATTATAAGCAGGAAAGCACATAGCTTAAGGTATGTAAGACCAGAGCATTGAGATGTAAAGATGAAAAATCTTAGTTAAGAGACCTGGAACTGAGTATCAAGAGCCCAAGTTGAAGAGAGGACAAACAGATTGAATCAAAAAGGTGTCAATACCAAAAAAGCAGCAGTAGCAAAAATGAAGGTTGTCTTTTTCACAACAATTTCCTGCCAAGGATCAGAAGAGATCTTAGATTGTAGTTAAGTCTGAATTAGCAACAAAAAAGCATGTGGTAAGTACATTGTAGAAAATACAGATAAAATGGTGATATATATTGGGTTTATGATTTGGATACTTTATGTTTTCATTGTTGGTCGATATTATCTGTATTATTCATATATGCTACTTTATTTAACAAACAACACTATCAAAGCCACATGGGATAAGACAAATGCTCTCCAATCTCTCCCTAAAACCATTGGCTATAGATTGGAATTTTATATAAAATTTATTCATGATTTTACTTGAAAGAATCCAGAAGGATATAGCTATTCCACTATGAATAAATATAAATGTAAATTAGTTTTACACTTGGACAAAGGGCACAAATTAATATTATATGTAAATGTGCATATATATTGTAATATTTATGATTGTAAATTTAATTATTTATAAATTCATTTAATGATTCTGTCAGTCATTCATTTAGTTAGTTGGTTACTAAGTTTCTTCTAAATGGCAGGCACTGTCCTTGGTACTGGAGAAACGTGGTGAAAAATCTGTTGCTCTAATAATTAAGGGGAATTTTGAAAGACAAAATAAAATATAGTATGCAAAGAAGATATTTTATGCATTTTAGAATATAAAGTAATATAGTTATCCCAAAATATAAAGATAAGAGGAAAGTAGAAAATAATAATCATTGGAAATTGCACACTCAGTTTAATCATGTAAAAATTTTAGTATATATACATTTTATCGCTAAGTTTAACAATTTCCTTTTTTAAAGATAGGAGCTTATGTATAAGTCCTGTCTAACTTGGCTGACATAATTAAGATGACCATCTTTGAAAGTGATACATTGTTTTTTAACCATATTCCTCACCTGCATAGCTTTTTTATTATGTGGCTGTTGCCATAATATACTAAATTATGCCCTAATCATTGAACATTTTGGGTGTTTCATCTTTTAAAAGACATATAATTTTCTCTAGCATGTGTTTGCCAGCGAATCTAGATAGAATCATGTAGTCGTTTTTGCAGACTATTTTAATTAGGAAACTGCAGTATTTGTGATATTTATTTTATATTATTTTTCCCCTTAAGGTGTCATTAGAACAGCTTTGCCAAACATGGACAGAGAAGTCAAAGAACAATACCAAGTACTCATCCAAGCCAAGGATATGGGAGGACAACTGGGAGGATTAGCCGGAACAACAATAGTCAACATTACCCTCACTGATGTCAATGACAATCCACCCAGATTCCCCAAAAGTATGTCATCTTTCCTGTTAAGTCTAAATTAGTACAGCTTTTTTAATTCTTTACAATGTCATTCGATGCTAAAAGAATTGAAATAATTTTCCAAAACTTTTGGTCTTCAGGAAGCAGAAGCTAATGGATTAAAAATGACATGTCTTCAGAATTTAAATTTTTGATGAGAATCATGTCCAGTGTTACTTTAATACAAAATGAGTCAATAGTTGAACAATAGGTCTAATGGTATTGACTTTTGATGAAGTAAAATATTCACAATAGGTTGATATCTTACCCTAATATCTTATTAACTGAAAAAGTAATATGAACATGGAAAATATGATGTAATTTAAGACCTCATATTTATAACATATATACCACCAAATTACATATCATATAATTAGTATTAGAATTCTCTGCTTTTTCTTTAGCAATTACATGTGTTGGACCATTTTCAAATATTTTTGTCTAAGTATCAGATGATATTGATGCTATCTGCATCACTCTGGTTCCAACCGGTTATTTTATTTTAGTTTTGTAATAGGTGAAAATTGCTATAGTTTCTATGATAATAGAATGATTCACACCTGTATCTTCTCTGTAACTCTGTGTTTCTTATTGAAAATGAATTCTTCTCACTTGTATTACATCTAGTTTTCTTTTGCAGTATTACATTTAACACCAATCAGTACCTATTTGATTCCTGGTGCACTTTCAAGGATTATTTTAGTGTCCCTACAGCTTGCAATACAGAAACTGAATGTTTCTATCACTGGTTTTATAAGCATCTTAATTAGATCACTAGGTACTCATTTGCATGAATAGTTTTAAAAAGCAAAACAAAACAATTTTCTTCTTTCCACAGCAGGAAGGGAGCATGTGAGTTTACTCACTAAAATATATAACATTGAGAATATTTAACTAAATGAATATCTGATTCCTTTGTTTAAATGTTTTTCCATATTTTACTACTTTGTCAATTTTTTCTTAAAGTCATCAACCTATATTTTCTTTCTAAATGTTTTTTACTTAGTGATCTAAAAGTTTAATGGCCCAATGTTTTAAGGGTGGTAAGACCTTAATGCTTATGTTACCTAGCCCAACTGAGCCGTTCCACTAAGTATACACATTTCACATGTCATATTGTACATGATAAAGATATATGATTTCTGTTTGTAAATTAAAAAGAAAATAAATCATATTTTAGCATATGAATATATGTGGCAAATGGTTACTATATAATATGTTATGATAGTGTAATATCTAGAGAGTCGTTGAGCAATAATTTTCCTTACTTTGCTATTAAGCAAAACAGAAAGAATGTAAGTAAATATTTAAAAGAAGAAACAAATATTGCATTTGTTTTTCTAGCATACTGTATTATTAAAGAGTATGTTCCTAACATTAAAAACACTAAATTTTATTTTTTTAACTACATAAGTATGGCAAATTGTAATAGCTATTTGAAAAGAACAGATTGGGAGGTTACTTTGCTTATATATAAAAAGTGGCATTGTGAACTTAAGCCCTGTTTTGGATTTTGTGCATATAAAATATTTTCAATCTAGAGTGTGGGAAATAGCAAATATATTCCTAGGTAATGTCAGTATCTGCATTCACATGTATGATAGTGAGGATTTTTCAGATCAGGGATACAAAACCACAGCCAGAGAAAGAATATAATCCTTAGTATTGGTGAAGACTCATTTGTATTAATGGAAGTTGAGGCAGAGATCCAAACAGGCTGGGGGACAGGGGTGTGACAATGGCTCAGTGGTGGAGAAGTTAGAGTGTGCATAGGAAACCAAGATGGCATGCTTAGGTCACACTGAAACAGGAAGATCACTTTCACATTTTAATTAATGAAAAGAGAATCTGGATAAAGTAGTAGGTTTGTTTCATATTTATTCAAGGTTGAATCTCTAGGTCCACAGTGACTAGGTGAGATCCTTTTGAAGCAGAAAAGACATTGGAACATTTAAAGCATTTTCACATGTGTCAGGAACTTTATCATTGCTATCTTGATTTCCTTTTCACAACAACTCTCTGAGATCAATATTTTCCACATTTTACCATTCAGAAAACTGAGGCTTATGGAGAATAAATAACTTACCCAAGATCAACAAAATTAAGTAACAGTTTTTTTAACTTGGAAGTTCAAATTCTGTCTAATAGCATATTAAAATAAAATGTATTATTAATATATTCTTTTACCTTCTATTCTAAAACCTTAGAGAACATCTGCAAAAAAATCACAGGTCATGTTGAATTGTCACTACCTGTAAACAGAGAAATGAGAAAGCAGAAGAAATTTATCAAGTAGATAGATCATTGTGATCAAATTATTTTCTCCTTGTATTACTTGAACATTTGGACTATAATATGAAACTACACTAGGTAGGAGATATTTTTGAATCGTTAGAAAGAAGACGTTTGCACATTTTGAATCAATAAAAAATTAATCCTCCTGAAATTTTATATGTCTTTGTGTCAAGACCCATTTACTATACTGTTATTTTGAATTACATTTTTTAGAGGAAAAGACAAAACACATTTGTAAACATAAAAGCTATCTCTTTAGAAGCCAATGCTCTTTTTTTCCAGGAATGTATCCCTTAGAGAGAAATTAAATAGCAAATGTGATATAAAATTATAAGCTGAGATAATATCCCTTTGAATACAGAAGTCAAGAAAACATATATTCTCTATATAAATAACTTAAAAGAGAATTCCTCACAACTAGCAATTATTTGTTCGTGACTATTAAGAAATTATGCTAAAAAAACTTTCTTCAGATGAATTCTATGAGATTTTTTTTTCATTTCCAAACACCACAAAATGATTTCCTAAAGTTTATTAATCATGTTTGGCTTTGTGTGTGTGATATTTTTAAGCACTCATTTCCATCCATTCCCTTCTATAAATTTGAGATGGAAAAAAATGAGTAGCATATGCATTTATATTATACATGTATAAATAGTTTGTTATTTTATTGTTGTTGTAAAATAGATGGTTCTGGAAATATTGGAACTCCTTGCCAATGGAATATGATGGTGGTGACCATGATATTGACTAAAAAATTACCTTGTGTTTGTGAGGTACTATGCAAGGCGATTTCTATTTGGATTTTCATGTAATTCTTATAATGACTGTATGGTATTTTCTCAATTTAAGAAATAAAAGAGCAAGCCTGTACTATTATGAAAGATTAAGTAACTTGTTCAAGAACCCTAAATTTTTGTCACTTTTTCTCTAAAATAATAATTCACTTTGATGCCTATGTTATCACAAATAACCCAGAAAATTGTTCACAACAGATAACCCAGAAAACTATCCACCAATAAAAGTAGTAATACTGCTTTAGAAATGGAAATAATACATGGCATATTAAAAGAGATCTAACTGAAAACATAAAGACAAAATATTTTCTTTGCAAAATGTTTTCCACAGAGTTACATAGCTTCCATCTACTACAATCAAAGATATCTGTGGAACATTTCCCTCTGTTAAAATAAACTACAGAAAAATGCTGATGGTTTCCATTATGTGAATTTTAAATGACAAAACCACCTAACAAGCTGATCTAAATTATACATTATAAGATCAAATCAATTAAGTGAGCTGGTTAATTCACATTTGGCAAAAATATTTATACTTTTGCCATTTGGGCTCTTTCTTGTATGTAATAATTTTGTAATGAAGATGAAAAGAAATTAAGGAAAATAAAACACTCCATATACAACAAGGGATGAAAAGAGAGTCTTCATTTATAGGAAATGTAAGGGAGTGCTTGTTTCTTTTTCACTTTCTATTTCAATATAATGCGAGATAAGAGAACTGTTTGTATGGTAAATAGATTTAAATGTAGAAAAGAGGACATCCATAATTGTTCTAAGAAAATTTCTTACTAGTAAATAAAAAAACATTTTAAAGTAACTCTCTGTTTAGATCAACTACCAAAATGGCTGTTTCTAGCTATAGACATTCTGATCCAGTTACAAGTCAATGATACACTATTTGCACAATAATTACAGTATAAAACATAGTTGTCTTATATTAGTTTGTTAACTTGTTAACACTTATAGATAAGAAATTGTTATTGTCTTGAAATTAACATAAAAAATCTCAATAAAATTAAACATTAAAAGCATCAGCCAAAATTCCTACTGAGCAAACAGTGACCAATATTTGATCTTCTGGTTTACATAAACTGTCCGATAAAAACTTTATATATATATACATATATATATGCATCTATATATTTTTTTCTATTGTATATTCATGACATGTAAAGACTACAGGATGATGAGGTTAATGATTAAATTATTAAAGAAAAAAGTGGATTACTATAAATTTATTCAGTGAAAAATATTGATGTGTTTAAGTAAGATGTGTTTTCTCTTTTCATCTTGTCATTTTATCAGCATCCCATCTTGAAATCTATGATATCTTGGTTTTTTTAAAGAAATATTCATTATGATATGTAACGTATAAAGATTTTTCTTAAAATTAACATGAACCCAGTTGCACTTAGATGGGGCCACAAAGCCTATTCCTCTGTGTTTACCATTTGACATCTTTATAATTGGAAAATGATTAGTTTCTGGACTTAAATTTTCTTGATAAAACCATACAATAAGTCAAACAGCTAAAGGCTAATTGAATTTTGATGGTTACTGAAATTCAGCCAAAAAAAAATATACCTCCATGCTTTGCCAAGTTCCCCAAATTTGATTTTTTTTCTGAAGATGTCTGAGATTGACTGCCAAAGACCCAAGTTCTATGATGTAAGTTTATTTTTATATAGACACACACATACATATACATATATGTTCTGAGCATTCACAACTGTGTATACATTTTCATAGTTAAATTCTCACAATCATCGAATCTCACTGTAGGAGAAAATATTTCTTGACTTTAAGTCCAGAGAAGAACTCTGCTGCCAATGATATGTCTGAATATGGTGAGGAACACTCAGTTCCTGTCACAATCTCCCTTCTTACCATTAGAGAGTATCTTATTTAGATCTCTTACCTCCCATCTTTCCTGGAAATTCTGGTTAAGAGCCTGCTGCCTACCTGCACACCAAGTGAAAAACACTGACAGCACCCCAGCATGTGCCTAAATGATGCTCTTGAGGATGAAACAAAGGTGAATTGCTGCTCTTATCACTATCTTCAATGTGTTATCTTGGGTGAAGGGATGGAAAAGAAAAGATGGCAGCAATTACTCTGAAAGAAATACCAAGAAGTATGACTAAAATAATGGGTTTCATGTGAAATCCACTTCTATTTAAATGAAGATAACTACTTCAAGTTCATTCAAATACGTGAGGTTGGGAGTGGGTGTGAGCCAATGAGATCTGCAAGGTTAATGTATAATTATATAACATGCAATTTAATAAAGAAGTTTGACTACAAAATACAAGTTAAAGTTTCCTAAACTGAGACCAGGTAGAGGTTTAAATAATAATACAAAAAAGTTAACAATATGATAATGTGTTAATGATGCGAATGTATGTTTGTTTCTCAAATTTAGTACTGGTGCTGATTTAGCATCAATTTTAGTACACATTTTAATCTAACAATTCTATTTATACTTATATTTAAGTAATTTCAAATAGGTAACATTTTTCTAGCATTCTTTGACGACATGTTTACCTAAGCTAGTGTTTTTTGGAACATGTTTCTATCCTAGATATCCCCAGTATAGGTAGAGAACATAATTTTCAGAAGTAGTATTATGTGTGTTATCCATATTTTAATTCAGATTATGTAGATACTATACATGAATATATAATCTTTTGGTCAGTACCTCCCAAAGACATTAATAAGACAAAAATAGACAGACTCTTGAGGTTGTATGTATTTATATGTGCATATATGAGAGACACATTGGATATATGCTATAAATTGTGTGTGTGTGTGTGTGTGTGTGTGGTGTGGTGTATCCCTTTGCTTGGGGGTGGGAACATTTAAAAAGCATAAAAAAGAAAACTGTAAACCTAATAGTTTAGAAATATTAAACAAAGAGCTTATATCCAGGTGCTACCTGGGTCTCATAAAGATTATAGACATGAGTAATAGAAATAGAGTTATCACATTTGATGATGCTATTTCCTGTTCTTTCAAAAATAAGCCAAGACACATTATAAAACTAGCTTTTTACTAAGTGGAAATAAGCACTTCTAGTTTAATTCCCAAATAGATCTTTTGTCTATTTCAATAAAAGTAAACAAAAAATGGCTATGTGCTGAGATGAAGCATGAAAATGATATCTTGGGCCTTATTCACCAGTAGATCTCACAATAGTTCTCAAATTATATTTGCCTTAAGAATCTCTCGGGATCTCATGGCCTTCAATAGCTTGGGCCTAGAAATCTGAATTTTAGTTAAGTGTTCTGGTCGATTCTATTATAGGCAGCTTGCAGGGCAAATTTGAAAATCACCCGTTTACTGTGATAAAGCAGTAAGTGCTGATTCCCTGAGAAGGCATTTTCATTATTCATTGAATAGAGGGAATGAGTTAATCATTTTGTATCTCATGAGAATATTTTTATTCACTCAAAATTCTGTTCCTATAGGTATATTTGCGTAGAGACTGAATATTGAAATCTATTCGTTTTAAAATAAGTATTTCATAAAGGTTTTTTATAAAACAAACAAACACTCATATATAGTCATACATCTTGTTTAGAAGTCTTTCAAAGAACTTACTGATATGTCAGATACAGATACTTTGAGTCCAACACTGAACCAAATACAATTTGAATGCAAACCCAGTGAAAATCTGTACTTCACACAGATTCTCTAATAGTAAAAGGATAGTGAGTTTTCAGTAGGTTCTATATAGGCCAATGTAAGCAAACGAAAAAAGCACGTAACAGATTTTTAAAACAGGTTCTCATTGCTATTATCATCACTATGAATATCACATTGTCCTTTACTAAAGAAAGTATGAATCTTTTTTAAGTGGTGCTGAAAATTTTTGATGACTCACTTGGTCCCGTTAACCATATGGCAAAGGACATGTGTTTCATAGTGCCATTAGCAGATTCTCAGAAGAACCAAGTACGTGAGCTATAAGATTTATTGGTCTTTTAGAAGTCTGGCCTTTAGTTTTAAATTATTTTCTTGAACTATACTAAATAATGTTTAAAATTGAAGTAATGTTAAAGATATTATCCCTAAGATTAACCAATGTTATCAACAATGTTTAAACACCATGAATCCATTAAATATTTAAAATATTTGATAATGTTAATCTGTGTACTTTGCAGATCACTTTAAGTGACTTCTGTTTTAAAATATTGGAGAGGTGGCTTGAACGTTTTGACATTATATAATTTGCAACTCAAATATGATATTTTGCCTATAATAGAATATAACTTGTGAGTTGTCAAACAGGCAAGCAAATCAACACATAAGAAAAGCTGTATAGGAAAGGTCTCCCATCTCCACTTTTCAGCCTTCCTGCAAAAATAGGAGAAAAAATGTCTCTTGTGACAATCTCCTGTCAAGAAGAGCAAGTACGTGGATGCCAGTGACAGAACTTAGCCAACTTAGTAATATCAAAACCTCCAGCATTCTGACTGTGATCTACTTAGACCTCTTTACTTATTAAGTTCTCAAGTTCACAAGTCCTCACCCTGCTTTTATGCCTTTGCCTGCTGGAACTGCATTAGCCAGTTCCAGGATTTCCCTCAGGTGGTACACTTGCCACTTCTCTTTTCTGAATACAGTGATGACATTAATGAGATCAGCAGCTCACATACATTGCAAATGTACTACGTAAATGCACCACTAAAATTGCATATTAACTTCTTTATCCTTACAAGTAGGTTGTATTTATTTTTAGAAAACTGAAGGAAAAATAGATAGTAAGAGATGGAGCCAGGAACTTTGTAGTTACAGGTGTGATACAGCAGAACATAATTAAATAGCATGTTAAAGCTGTGGCATTCATGTTTATAAAAATATAGATTATCGCTTCCAACATCAGAATTGGGCCAGTAGCTAGGAGTAGGAGCTGTGAATGTGAACAAGTGCCTTTCAGTCCACCACTTCACCAATCAATGCTGAAAAGACATTGTCTTACAGCCACCGTGAGCATTTTTTCATTTGTGAAGTGATTCATACAGTAGAGAGAACCTAGGAAAGGTACTGATGGAGAAAGCTCAGCTCTACTGTTTATTCACTGGGGCCTGAGTAAACTAAATGATCCCTCACTGACTCATGTTTTTACATTATCAAATTAGGATAATAAATAGGGTGACCACCTGCTTTGCTTGAGACAAATCCACTTTACACTTGTAGCCCCCAAATTAATTACCAATATTGATTCCTTTTCCTTTTACCCTCAAAAGTGCTCTGTTTGGGTTATAAATTATACAGCAATCCCAATAATAATATACAGTGCTTCTGGGAGGTTTAAATAAAATAATACAATTGAAGTATCTAACAGTAAAGTTGCTTATTTTTAAATTTCTTCCCTTCTCCTTCTCCCTCCCATATTTTCCTTTCTGTTTTCAACCTGCTTGAGTAGATGAACAAGAGGTAGTTGAAAATACAGAATCCTCAAGAGAGAAGTCAGAGTCAAAGAAGCATTTGTGAGACATAAACAGTGAAGTGATCAGTAAGGTACAGAGTATGGATAAACTTAATCAGATTAAAGACGACATATTTAAGTTTTGGGTATAAGCAAATACAAAAAGGAGAATGAACAGAGATATGAAAACAACTTTAAATGCAACCACCTCAAACCTTTAATACATACATTTCTAACTGTGGTAGCAATCTTTAATCATGCATGTAAAACCATGCTAATGTCACCATTTATTTCACATGGTTTATATTTCTCTATTTCATATTTGCCTTCTTTTTGGTCTTAGAAATTTTATAGACAAGGAAATTAGGCTTCTAAAGTAGTTCTTTATGAAAGTTAACCAGTAAGCAATACTAAAACCCATGAAAACAAAAGACTTGGTATATAAGAAATCTATTTTATTAACAAATATCAGACACAATCAAATATATCATTCATTAGATAATGTTTCATTGATTGCACGTTTTATTGAGCTGTATGTATAAAAATTACTATATTATTTTTATTTTGTGCTTCATAAAGGGAAGAAAAATTTTAATCTTTTCTCTCAAGCAGCTAACGTACAAAAGAGAGCTTTTTAAGTAAATGAACAATTATAGTACCTTGAGAAAAAAATGATAGACTTGGGCACAAAATGATATATAAATGTATAAGAAGGACACCCAAACCACTATAGAGCAGATATGAGAAGATTTTGAAAGGAATAATATCCACATTGATTTCTGAAACCTGTAATAAGAGTTAGCCAATGGGAAAGCAAATGTATACCAAAATATTTATATTACTGCAAAACACGATATGTGATTTAAAGTGTGGCATTCATAGAATTGTGAAAAAATGGAATTGTAAAAACAAAAGGAAAAATATCATCAAACGTGGCTTTAAGTTGTCCCTGAAAGAATGATGGATAGATTTTATAGAGAGATGTAGAACAATAGGAAAGTGAAACATTTTAGGTAAAAACAACAAAACAGGGAAGACATATGGGATATTTAAAAAATAAAATGCAGGCAAAGACAGAAAATTTAAACCATTGTACACACACGTGATATTTGAATATATGATGAATATTCAAAAATCAAATTTCCAGATCAGAAAATGGGTTGTCATTGAAAGATTTAGTTTTGGCCAAAAGGAACCAAATTATTATGTGGGAAAAGACAATTAACAAATTCATCTTTTACACACTTCCTCCCATTAATAAAAATCTCAAAAAAAAATCTGTACAAAAACAAAAACTCTGAGTAAATAAATCTTCCCAGGTGAATTTGAATTTCTAATGTTTTTCAGGAGCTTAGTTTATAAGATGTTAAATTTATTAATAATTTATTAGAAAACTTCTGGTATTAATATTATTTGTGGCATATTTTTGTGATGTTATTGGGCAATATCACTGAGAATTATCCATTTACCATATTTTGTGAGATGGATCAGAAATTATATAGATAAAGGCATCTATAAGAAAGGCTTACATATTTAATGAAGGTTTTAAAGGGAATATTAAATACACTCTGTAAAATGGATGAACAATGGAAAGTTATTAATGCACTTTGAAATGTTGTGAACTCTTGCCAAGATCTCCATTGTGTTTGCATTTACTATTATGTAACAGGAATAATGATTACATAAATCGCATATATGAAAAATACATAACTTAGAGAATCAGAAACATTTTTTAATTTTATTTTTAATTATTATGGGTATATAATAGTTGTATATTTTTATAGCGTACATGTGATGTTTTGATACAGGCATACAATGTGAATTCACAATGTAAATTAATTAGGGTATCTGTCACCTCAGGCATTTAACATTTCCTTGTGTTAGGAACATTCCAATTCTACTCTTTTAGTTATTTTCAAGTATGCTCTAAATTATTGTTGATTATACTCACTTTTTATTCTGGTAATCATTAAGTGATATAAATGGGATGGATTCCATAGCTCATTTGGAATTGGATTGGTTGGGATTTCCAATGCAATTTCTTGAAAAAAATAATGCTGTAAAGCACAATTAGTTTTGCAGAGCAATACAGGTATGTGTTTATTGAATCTAAAAATCAGTGGAACTATAGTATTAAACATAATAAATTGTACTTCAATGCTGGGAGCTGGATAATTAGGAAGTGAGAATTGGAAGAACAGAAAGAAATGTCAGAGAATACTACTCATCCACGAAGAAGGATGACTTAGTGCCTTTTGCAACAATCTGGAGGGAGCTGAAGACCATTATCCTAAGTAAGGTATCTAAAAAAATGGAAAAACAAACACCACATGTACTCACTATTAAATTGGGACTAACTGATGAGCACACAAGTGCATAGAGGGAAGTAAATCTCAATGGAAATCAAGTAGGGGGGAGGGTGGAGGAGGGGATGAGCAAGGACCTGCCTAACGGGCACAATGAACACCGTCTGGGTGATGGGCACACTTTTGACCAGCACTCAAGTGTTACAAGAGCGATCCATGTAACCAAAAACATTTGTACACCCGTAATACTTTGAAATTAAAATACAATTTGAAAAAAGAATGAAATGCAGTAAGTTTTCCTTCCTTTCTTGGGTGCAGAAGCAGACTCATTTTATCTTTAGAGCCCCATCTCGTTCTAGAACCCTCTCACATCTGCTAATGTTCTCTTCTAGATGTTTTCATACTTTGCTCTCCAGGTGCTGAAAAGAGAATTCACCCCAAATATGCCCAACCCACTCAATCCACACTTAGTTGGAATTTGCATCTGTCAGTGTAGCTGAAATTAAGAGTTTTGAGTTATTTGCATTTTAAAAGAGCTTATTTTTTTTTGTTTGTTTTTTTGCTTTTTTTTCTCCTTTTATTTCATCATATAATGGGGGTACAAATATTGTTAGGGTTACATTCATTGCCCCTACCACCCCTCCCCCCCCCACATGCCAGAGCTTTAAGCAAGTCCAATCCCCAGGTGACATGCACGGCACACATTATGTAACTCTACACTTCCTCTCCCCTCCCGCCTGCCCTCCATCCCACAAAAAAGAGCTTATTTGTCAACCCAATATTGTCTTTATTTGATTGGCTTTCAGGCAGTAAAACCAAGTGAAGTCAGCAGATCAAATGAGGAACTGTATTTTCATATTAGAGACACTATTAGATTGATTCCTCTCATGGCCTATAGCCCCTAATTTCCTCATTTGCAGACTCGTATCTGACTCTACCAGGTCAGCAGAACCAAATGTGCATATTTCTTCCTAACTCTGTGTTCAATGATATCACATTATTAGGCCGAAGTAAGCCATGGTGGGCATTCTTACACTGCAGGAATGCACAAATACTAAAAATCAGGTCTTATACATAATCTCCCTCCCTACTCCAATATGGTTGTTAAGCTTTTACTAGGATATAAATGGCTAGAAATTAGAGTAGGCATTCCATAATCTTAATGTGAGAATAAAATTAGTTAATAATGAGAAAGAGCTTAGAAAAGTGCCCAGAAAATAGAGTAAATGTGATGTTTTCATACAAGTATACAATGTGTATTAATCAAATCAAGGTCATTGGGGTATACCTCACCTCAAGCATTTATAATTGTTTGAGTATCCTATAAATATATATAACTTTTATATACCATGATAAATAAAAATTAAAAAATTAAAATAAAAAAGTGCCCAGAATATGGAAAGCACTAGACAAGTGATTGTTGTTATTGTCTATTTCACTTGAAGATTAATCTCTGTTTAAAAATTTCTTCCTTTCCTTCATATTGACATTCAATGGATTTTCTAAAACGTTTATGCATTTTCTGGCATCATGACAGACAAATGGAATTTTTACCTGGGAGTGATAGAAATGACTCCTTCTACCTTTGTAGTGCAGATGGAAACTATCTGGGTGCAGGAGGAGGAAAGTGGGAACGCCATTTAGCAGACAGCTGCAGTAGTACAGATAAGTATGAGTCACTTAATCTGTGATGCTGGTGGCTACGGCAGCTGTGAAAATGGTAATATGTAAATCGATTTGAGTGATTTTAGGAGGTAAAAAATCAACAATAGTAATGGGCTTGCCATGGAGAGGTGGATTCTAGTTTTTGGAACTGGAGAGATCATAATACTACTTGCTAAGACAGTGGCTAGTAGGAGAGATCTTCTAGGGACATCGCAATTCTGTGAGCTCAGTGTTGAATATATCAAAACTATGATGCCTTGGAGATATCCATGTAAAGTTTTGGCATAACATAATGTTTTACCACATATAGTATGAAACTTGAAAGTTGTATATAGGCTGGAGTTAAAATACAAAGAATATTTAGCATAAAGACAGTAAATGAAATCAAGGGGAGAAATTACGTTACCTAGGAAGAGGAAAGGGTGGATAAAAATAGCCTGAGACAATGATTCTTGATCATGATTGCAAAGTAGAACAGGAGTGAGTTTAATAAACCCTGTCATTCAGGTCTAACTCAGAACAATTAAATTTGAACAGTTTTGGATGGTCCCTGGGCTTCAGCACTTTTTTTTTTTTAACTTTTCCTGTGAGGCCAATATGCAGCCAAGTTTGAGAATCACTTATCTAGATCTTTTCTGAGAATTCCAACAAAGAAAGCTGAGAAGGAGAAAGCTGGGAGGTGGGAGAAAACCACAACTGTTAGAGTGTTAGAAATGCTAAGGAGAGAGATACTTCAGAAAAAAGGGAATCACTAAGAGTACTGAATGCTGAGAAGTTGTCTCTGGATTTAGTGACATGAAAGTCACTGGCAATCTCAGGAGAATCTCTACTAGAGTGGTGGGTTTGGTAACCAGGTTAAGCTGCTTGCGGAGTAGTTTTTATGCAGGAATGGGTAATAGCAACTATTTTTGAGAAGTTATGTCAGAAAGGAAAAAGAAAATGAAGTGGGTAGCTGGAATCAGATTTGGGACAGGGAAATTTTTTGTATGATGTTCAAATATGAGCAGTTTATGTCTCCTCCGGAATATCTCAATTGAGAAGAAAGTATTCAATGCAGAGAAAACATACTCTTTAAAAAATAGTACAATATTTATAATTTGCTGGAGGTTAATAAGAAGTGGAGATGAAGGAAACCTCAATGGAAATGGGAAAAGAGGAAAAAAGAAATCTTACAGATATGATAAGAGGTTAATATTGAAGTTTGTACCATGAAGCTAATTTACAATTGATACTACATATTAATAGCAAAGTATGGTCCCAGATCAAAATTCAAATTTTACAGTAGAAGTGTCAGGATGCATTTAAGACTCTTGGAGCCCTCAGTCAGAGCAATGTTTTTTGTAGTCCTTTTAAGTGCTGTTCATAGATTGTGAAGTGGAGGGGAAATTTTGTGCAGAGGATTTCTTTAGAGAAAGTGATGTGGAGTCCCTATGTAGCAAAAGTAATTAATGGGATTGTTCCCTTACTCCTCTCAGGTTTGGTGAATGGAGCCTTCTGTTCAATAAAGATCAATAATAAAGTTCAATATATTTTCCAAGAAAATGGGGGAAATACCTGGACTGATGCCTGCCTCATGCTTAAGAAAGTTAGTGTCCTGAAAAAAAAAGCAAAGAAAGGAAGAACAAGGCTTTGTTTTGGAAAGTAATTATATGACAACAAAAAAGGCGAAGAAATATATAAGCAGAGGGGAAAATCAACCCAGGGTCATGTTAAGTCCTGCCAAAGAGATTTTCCTTGAAGTGAGGATCTGTGTGTGGGGTAGATAGCTAGAGATCTGGAGGCTGAGGGAATGTTCCATCAAAGCAGAGGCAATGCCACTGCTATGGAGGCTACAGTAAGAGATACTTCAAAAAACTGCCCCAAAATGCCACTCCACAGCCCCAGAGAAGCAAAAACCACACCTTCTAGTAAGAACAGCCCAATCTCCTAGATTTGCTGCATCTGATGGTAATGTAAAAACACCCTGGGCAAGAGATAATTAAAAACAAAAAACAACCAACCAAACAACAACAAAAAAACTCTTAGAGGAAATCCTGTCAAGTCATTCAGATCCCAAATCACTATTCCATCTGGTGCTGGACCCTAGTTGGCCTGCTGGTGGAGGAGCCGAGAGGAGAAGGCTTAATTTTTCATAAGGGTTGATTCATTAATTAATATGATATACAGCACATTTTTAATTTCCAAATCTAGATTTTGGGTATTGAAGTGAACATAAGACTGTCTGTTACTTAAGGGTAAACAGAAACGTTTGCTCACCATGGTTTCCATCCAAAGACAAAGCTTACACTCACAGAAGAAAGTCTAGAGGAGCAATGGGAGATAGAAAAAAAAAATCATGTTTTTATTATATCTTACATGTTGTGCTTATTCAAACTCACAGTCACACTGCTGTGGGATCCTTTGAAGGTTTGGGAAGCTGAGTGATCTCCTATGTGATAACATTTTACTTTTTCTGTGAACTACAAGACAAGGTCACCAACTGAGAAAGGAAGCAGTAAAGTGAGTAAAGTAAAGATTTGTGGAGAACGTACTGGTTTAAAATCGAAGTCACAGAGAATGGTAGTCAGTTATCTGTGCAAATTTGTATGCTTTGCAGGCAGTGTTGAAGGCGCATTTGAGGTTAGTGATCATAATTTATAGTGATATCTACCTGTTTCTCTCTGGTTTTCCTCAGTCCACCACACCTCCTCCTTGAGAAGGAAGATGAACATCATTATTAATGGTTGGGTTTTCCGAGACTGCAGCAACAAAGGGACATGGGCAAGATATACGGGCATAGGTTAATATGATATTGAAATGATAAACCATGTGTTTTGGTTGGATGAGGAAAGGAGACAGAGACAAGATAGATAATGGATTGCTGGATATGGAGAGAGTAATATCCTAGGGCTACTTCTGTTATTAGAGTTGATAGGTCACAGTGGGAGTAATTGAACAAACAAACTGGTACGGCAGGGAATTATGATTATAACAGCTTTTGTCATACAGTTACTTCTGTTTAGACATTTTCTATTAGCGAACCTCACAGACCCAACGTCAAGTTGGCTCAGCTCAGATTTTCAGCTTAAATATCATAAACATAGAACAGAATTGTGTAACTTTCCTTCACAGCATTGATGTTTCTTTGCTGTTTTACTTTGTGTGACTGTTTAATTAATATCTTCTTCTCCCACTAGGCTATAAATGTCAAGATAAATAGAGTCTTTTTGTCTGTGTGTTTTTGTTTTTCCTTATCATTCCATGAAGTAGGTTACTGAAAATTGTAGTTGAATCAAATATCAATAATTAGAATTATTGGAATATATAATAATTAATCTACTATCTAAGGACATTTTTGAAAAAACAATTCAATATCTAGTCCTAAATTTTTGTGTTGTGTTTAGCTGCTCAGAACTAGAAAGTTTAAAAGAATACACTTTTCACTGTTCAGAGAAAAAAATATTGCTATTGTTATTTAGAATTTATAAAACTTAAGCCATTTATATCTTGGATATTGAATGCATGGCAATTCATATTCATGTTAAAATCTGGAATGGGCAATGATAATATTTTAAAGGTAAAGTAATTTAGCCAATAAAATAAAGCTTTTTTAAATTTCAAAGTATGATGGGGGTACAAATGTTTTTCGTTACATGGATGGCTTATGTAATGCTTGAGTTGGGGTTAAAAGTGTGCCTATCTCAGATAGTGTTCATTGTGCCCATTAGGTAGGTTTTCACTCATCTCCTCTTCCCCCATCCACCTGTTTGATTTCCATTGAGTTTTACTTGCCTTTATGCACACTTGATGCCAAATATTTTACACTTCCAAAAATATGTTCATCCTAGGTTCATCCTAAAAATGAGCAGGAGTGGATTTCTTTTTCATTACTAAGAGATTCCATTCACAGTATGTTTAGCATGCTTGACTAAAATCCAGCTTCAGTCCAACTTTGTTAGCAGGTTGGTTCTTCCTTGTGGACAATATTTCTATTACTTCAATTTGGGCTTATTGAAAATATAGCTTTAGGCTTTTGAGGAAATAGAGGGCATAAAATGTTCTTCAACTGCCAAAGTATTTTTTTCCCTGAATCCTCCAATTTTCAAGATGTAGAAAAAAAATATTTCAGTTAAAATTAAAATGACTTTTCAGAACTCTTTTAACATCTTCTTTTCTTTCATCTCCACACCGCTATAGGCAGTTTCCTATTGCCTATTGCCATTCTGATGGGAAAAATTATAATACATAGAAAGAGATTATCTACAAAATTATTATTTGAAAATCACCTAGTATAATAGATAATACTTATAGAGTTTCATGCACTACTGTATAAATGACTTTTCAAAAACAAATCTGTAAGGTAGATATTATTATACTATTTTATAGATCAGGAAAGAAAGATTAAATATTTTGCCCAAGGTCACTGATCTACAGGTACATCATTTATATAAAGTTCTTTTTATTCACATGGATATGTTCTTTGCTTTCATTCTTTTTTATGTTCTTTAGATAAGGTGAAATAAATTTGTGTGACAATTATATTTGTTTAAGAAGTTAAAAAAATAAAATACTGAAAAAACAGCATTTTATTTCTATGCCAGTAAATAGTAAATCATACACACCAAAAAACATGCAGGATCACTATTTGAACAATTCAATGTCTGGATTCCATCACTGAATCAACAGTTTGTGGCTATATAAATTGATTTTCTGAAGTTTAAAACTAAATGTAAATCTTTTTTTTTTTTCTTTTCCGGAGAATCAGCCTTTATTCCGCTGGCGGGCTCAGAGGGGAATTCTGAGCACCGCTTCCTTGTTCTCCAGTTTTCTTTTCTTTTCTTTTTTCTTTTCTCTTATTATGGGGGTACAAGTATTGTTAGGGATACATATATTGCCCTTGCCACCCCTCCCCCACCCCGCCGTGCCAAAGCTTCAAGCGTGTCCAACCCTCAGGTGGTGCGCACCTCACCCATTATGTCCATATACACTTTTCCCCTCCTCTCCCCTCCCACCTGTGCACCACCCGATAAAAGTGTTTTTGGTTGTTTTTTTGACACTTTGGTTACATTGTATATCTTTGCCTCATGAATATAGATGCAAAAATCCTAAATAAAATTTTAGCAAATAGAATT
>VBSM01003039.1:15815346-15844156 GCA_008086735.1 Cheirogaleus medius
GGGGCAGATGAAATCAAACTCTCTCTCTTCGCAGATGATATGATATTATACCTAAATGTAAATCTTTAAGGGGTGGTTTATTTAGTTGGTCTCAAATATATGTTTCTGAATTCTTTACCATGTTCAACATTCTTAGAAATTTGAAATAATTTGTTCTTCAGCCTTCCAATTGTTCTAATTTTTTAATATTTTTAAATAGTAATCAAGTTCACATTAGCCACTTGTTGTATATAGATAGGTTTTATGGGAAGTTGAACATTGACTTCTTAATTTTTTTAGTAACTTTAGACTTATTACTATAAACATAAAATAAAATATATTTTAAAAGTGAATCTGTAATGGGTTATTCCATGTTTTGTTTTACTTGCTATTTGTACTGCTGAATGTTATTATGGTATTTTATAATTCATTCATTCACTTAATACGTTTATTTACTTAAGTTCTATAGTGTTTACTTCTGAGTAAACATATTAATTTGTATCTTAAGTAAATATATTTCTTTTGGTGTTTTCGTCAATACTTGGAAATTTTCTCAACAAAAAAAGAAGAAAAATATATTTTATATTCTTTGCTCCTAGATAGCAATGGATGCTTACAACTCCCCCCCCATACACAGTGTAAGTCCTAATAAAATCAAAATAAAAGTGTAATTTTTCAAATCACATAGTTACTGAAAGGATGCTTACTTAGCTTATAACTAAAATATTATTTTTTTACTTTTGGAATTAGCAGGGAACATTATATCTAAGAAGTTGTGCAGTGTGATCACTAAATTAATTCACTACATGCAATTTCCTCCTTTTCCATGAGAAAGTGGAGATTTTTGTGAAGCATAGTGTGTATATTGGATGAATATGTAAACATATATTTTATTGACTCTGTGGACAATTTCTTGTCACCTGTTTTATTTCTCAATCTGTGTTGTACAAGTAGTGCCATTAAGATGTTTCATATGCATCAAAAATAGGACACCCAGAAGATGATGGCAGTGTAATTACATAGTACATCACGAATGATCCAACTTTGGCACAGCTGAAGATTACTTCACAGTTTTGAATTAATCTGAATGACCTCAGCTTTATTGCTGTTGAGATTCTAGAAATGATAAAATGTCAAGTCATTGGAAATAAAACGACAGAACCTAAACAATCTGACGTGACTAACGCATAGTTCCTCTGACTTGTTCCATATTCTGTAGACTTTATTACCAGCTGTAATATTTTATTGAGAAAGACTTGTCTTAATGAACGTGAGTGTCTTCCACCTTACTAAAGTGTATGTCTGCTATGTAGAGAACAGAAAATCCGCTGCTCTGTATATTTGTGTTTTCCATGCACTAAAATTTCATGCACAAAATTGCAAATAGTGAATCATTGCTTTGCTTCTATTATATATTAATTTTGAGAGGTACATGTTGGAGGAATGCTATCAAGTCGATCATTTTTGGACAATACTACTATTTCAATTTATCACAAATTTTCTGGTGCTATTAGATAACGGAATTTGTGGGTATACTATTTGCTGACATTTTTTTAAACTGCTATTTAACTTATATTGATAGAGTACTATAAAGAATAGCTATCTTAACATTTATTGTTATTGGCCCCATAAAATGTTCTTTTATAAAACATAAAATTCATATCTCAGCATATTGTCTTGAAAAGGGGGCTCTTTCATCTATAGTCTGCAATAAATGGTTCCCTATGGATTACCTCTCAGAGTTCTAATTTTTTTTTTTTTTTTCCCTCACATTGGAGGATCTCAGTCCTGGCTGAACTCTTCACCTTCACTAATCATAATCCCTTAGAGATCACTCCAGACTATGTTATTGCCCTTGATGTGTAATACCTTTAATTTTGCTTTTAACTGTACAAATAGAAAGTTAACTCATAAACCAGAACTATCCAGAGCACTCTAAGTTAGATTTCCATGTTTTCCTAAAGGTCCCATGCAACTCCTCCCCTTATCTCCACTATCCACCCTTGCTACCAAATATGCTGGCCATATTTGAAGTTTGAAATCCACTATACTTTATAGCTCGCTCTATCTCAAATCTCTGCCAGCTATTTTCTTAATAATAAGTTTTAGTCATAAGTTCCCTAACCACATATCCTGATAGAGGAAGATTTATAGTACAATACGTAACATAGACCTCCACTCCTCTGTTTTGTAAGGAAAAATTCGAGAATTTTTCTAGCATTTATTGATGGACCATGAGATTGGACTAGGACCGCTCATTCCTTTGATTCAAGGCTCTTGGTGCTTTGTTAGGTTCTGTGTTATAATCACATAAGAGGCAAAGAATATAGACATGGTTTCTGATAAATCATATTTCCATTTAACAGGCATTTAAAAAGAAAAAAGGAAATGAAAAATCACTCACATGTTCTGTGCATTGTCTTTTTTCTTTGGAATTTGTCCCTGAGAAGTTTGGCACAACTTTAATAACTGTGTCACATGCTTTCTTGCCACATTAAACAGAAATTTAGGCACTCTCATATTTGCTATTATCTCAGGAGTGCCTCACTACAATCAGCAGTTTATCTATTATGAAACACTTACACACTAATGACAGTAGGTTACAAAAGCCACGTTACGTTCTGTTTATGTAATTTCTATTTGAAATCAATTCCCCTTGAATAGCTGTCCTTACCCTACTGTAAACAATGGAAATACAATGTAACCTATTTTGGTTTTCCTCTTTGATCTTGTTGCCTCAAGTTCAGACCCTGCTCTAAGTTCAGTAAATATTAAGCATCTCTGTATGATAGCCACTATGTTAAGTGTTTAGGAACTAAAACCTAGTGAAACATAGTAATCCTAGACTATGAGAAATTGCTGGTTTGATCAATTAATATGACTTTCCTTAACCAGAATTTCTTCATAATGTATATATTACACTCCAGTATTGCCTCTTGGAGTTTTTAAGGTTTTTTTTTTTTTTTGGTCTATAATGTTTATTTAAATTTTTAAGTGTATTATTTTAGAAAGATATTTTGTATCCCCTTTGAAGGTAGATATATTAAGAATTAATTAAGCTAATTATTTAAAAGTAATTTTGGACCACTGTAAAATATCATTTTGTCTTGCACATAAAATAAACAAGTTTTAGTTGAAAATGTAGTTCTTTTTAGACTAAATCAAATATATGTTCTATTGAGGTAATATCCATTACATGTAAATAATGGTGATTTGAACATAATTTATAAGAGCAAATGGTAGATTTTTTATTCTGTGGGGTCCAGTACAGATAGAGGATTTATCTGTTAATTGGGCTAAGGAAGTTACTAAATTTTGAAACTGATTGTGAAAGAACTGCAAGAATTCAAAAAATAATTAAGAATAAAAAAGAGAGTATCTGCCAGAACCTCCACAAGGTGTGATTTATTTTTTTCTCATAATTTCTTGAAACAAATGACTTTAGTATTGTAAGGTGATTTGATGAATGAACCTTACCATGCAATAAACATGTTGAATAGCTTCTTAATTTAATTTCTACAAATGTAACTAGAATTCTAAAACAAATTAATCACCATGGTAGCTTTCTTTACCCATGGGAAAGTGTCATTCAAAATTCATTACAGAAATTGAAACTGAAACTCTAATATCAAAATCGAAACTTTAGATTTTTGTGTTGAGTTTTGCTTCTGCATTTTTAGTTCCTCACATTCTCTTCCTTTCCTCATTTTAATTTGAGTGCACTGTTGTTTAACTCATTTATATCTCCTTTAATGAGATGTCAGTACAATAATATACACTATATCTTTTTTTGCATGTCGTACTTTTAAAAATTTCTACAAAAGTTTAAACTATGTCTACATTTTCATTTTTGTGGGCTATTACAATTTTTCATGATTCTAGACTGTCTTATATAGGTAAGGATCTTTCTAGATTTTGCTGAGTCACCTTTATGGGAATATAAGTGCTCCTCCTGGTGGCAGAAATAAGCATTTTACTTTTTTCTCTTTTTTAATGCTTAAAATAAGTTGGGAGATAGAACTTTATGTTTGGATTTTAAATATGAGTAAAAGTATCTAGCAAGTTTACAAGTTAAAATTTACTGAACATAAGCTGATCTTCATCTATAATATACTGTATTTAAATCTTTCATGGGATTAGAATTTTGGTTAACTTTACAAATTACCATTTTTCAGGTCATTTTTTAGATTAATAATTTATACTCATTGAAGTAATCAGTTTTAAGAAACATAACCTTAATTTTCTATAAATATCTAAGTAGCTATTCATCTATATCTTTTTATCTATGTCTTTCATTCTGGATTCTGTGGTATTGGTACCAGTTAATTTCATGAATAGTCCCACCCTCCCATTTGGTATTTGGTACACTTTGATGCTGCTAGAATATAAAATATTTCCTCACAGCAATTTTAACTTAGCACATTCTGCTATTTATAATGCCCAATTAAAATTCTATTTTATTTTATTTTATTATTATTTTTTTTTTTGAGACAGAGTCTCACTCTGTTGCCTGGGCTAGAGCGCCGTGCTGTCAGCCTAGCTCACAGCAACCTCAAACTCCTGAGCTCAAGCGATACTCTTGCCTCAGCCTCCCTGGTAGCTGGGACTACAGGCATGTGCCACCATGCCCGGCTAATTTTTTCTATTTTTAGTAGAAACGGGGTCTCACTCTTGTTCAGGCTGGTCTCGAACACCTGAGCTCAAGCAATCCTCCTGCCTCGACCTCCCAGAGTGCTAGGATTACAGGCGTGAGCCATCATGCCTGGCCAATAATGCCCAATTAAAATTCTAGAGAAGGACCTATTTGAAGTGAAAAGTGAAGTTATTACTCCTAATAATAATCCTTAACTTGACAGCAAATTGCCTTTCCATTTGGCACTATAATATTTTAAACTTGATTTACTTTCTATAGATTATATTTTTCAAGCTTGGTAATCTTCCTAAATGCATTACTAACTCCATTGTCAATGCAAATTATATGTCTTATCAGGCATCTTCCATCTGAAAGTTCCCGAGTCTTCTCCTATTGGCTCAGCTATTGGAAGAATAAGAGCTGTGGATCCTGATTTTGGACAAAATGCAGAAATTGAATACAATATTGTTCCAGGAGATGGGGGAAACTTGTTTGACATTGTCACAGATGAGGATACACAAGAAGGAGTCATCAAATTGAAAAAGGTACATAGACAAATTTTGGGACAGTTGACTACCCAATAATAAAGAATAGAAAAAAATGAAACTTAAAAATAACAATTAACATTTTTTTTGTATTCCTTAACTGGATTGAATTAATTTCTTAATTGAGATTTGCAAAATTATGAAACTTTCATTAAAATTGATTTAGATGATGTAAATAATCTGGAAAGTACAGTATATCTCCAAATTAAAAAAAAAATTACCTTCCATAGCAGAAAAATTATTGTCCATTTTACTGGCATAAAACTCATTATCTAAATACAGCTCAGCGTCCATAACTTTCACTCTTTCATTCAACAGATATTTTTGGCTCAGCCACTGTGTCCCAGACCCTTCTCTGGAATTGGGAGGTAGAGTAGTGAACTAAATAGGCACATTCCTTGTACTCAGATAACTTCTATTCAATTGGGGAAGTCAGATGATAAATTAAAAAATCACTGTCATCAGTGATAAATTCAAGCTGGAAAGATATAAAACAGGGAAAAGGAATAAAAGGAATGTGAAGGTGGAGGGTATCTTTTAGTGAGTTGGTCAGAAAAAGCTTCTCTATTAAGGTGAAATTTAAGCTGAGACCTGAAGGAAGTGAGAGATGAACCACGTGGTATCTGGGTGATGTATGTTCCAAAAAGATTGAGCAGCAGTTGCAAACTCTCTGTATTGGGAGTGTGCTGACAAGGAGGCTGGTGGGGCTGAAGTGCAGTGCATGAATGGGCCAGGGCTGGAGATGAGGCCGAAGATGTAGCAGAAGGGCTGGTCTTGTAGGCCAGGCCAGGTCTTTGACTTACATTACCCTATAGTGGCCAGTGGTGAGTTTAGACCTAAATCACATTTATTAGAGCCAGGTTACTCTAGGTGCTCTGAGGAAAATCAAGAAAAGTAAGGGTAGAATAGCCCAGTAATAAATAAAAGCCACAGAAATAATCCAGAATTCTGACGGAGATGTGGAGCATGATAATATAGCAAGAGAGATTGTGAGAAATGGTGAGATTCTGGCTGAATCATAAAGGAACACCCAAAACATATTTTTATAAATACTCTGATCATCTTGTAAATTATACCAAGCACTTGAGTAGTTAGAGAGCTTAATAAAACACATGAATTTGCTTTCAGTACTGTAATTTGCTTTCATCCCTAAGTAAGGACCCACCAGAGACAATCCCTACCTACTAACCTACTGTTCTATTTGAAAAGAAAATTGCAACCTGTAGACTACACCTATTCAATCTTTAAAAAAAAAAAAAAAACTCAGGACAACATTTTTGTTACAAAATTTAAAAAGTTTCTATCATATATATTTCATTGTGTGAATGTGTTTGTGTGTACACACATACACATAGATATATATTACTTGATTAAACGTGATAGTATTATTCCATAAAAAATAAAATAAGATAATATCCATTTGAATAAAGCCTATAACAATTCAAAATAAATTTTTCAAAACTTGCAGTTCTTTAAGTACACAATCTTTTTGGGTGAAGACTATGATAGAATTTAAATTTATTTAGTTCTCAGAAAATATTATCTTGTACTTATCATTAGGAGTTCTTGAAGAATTAGGAGAATAATTTGTACGTAAACATTAACAGTAGTGTTCCAATTCTGTAATGATCTTAAAGTTATTTTTTGAAAGTTTTCTCTTCAATATTGCAGCAGAGAATTGCAATGCAAAAATTTTTGATGTAAAACCAAATTCATAAAGGAATTACGTTCTTAAGGATAGTAAATGTATTTAGAAAGTCCAAAAATATGTATTCTACATTTGAATATGTAACCTTTTAAAGAATATAAATTATTTTAATTTTGTGGCTAACAGATTTTGAGCTGTGGTAGAGAAATGAAGCATGATATTGTTGTTTTCAGAGTTTTTCTCTTATTAACTCACTGAAAAATATATTAAATGCAAAACTACATTAATGCTCTGAAGCAATATTGTTATTACTGTTTTATCTTCAAAATATTTTATTTGCTTCCCTTTTACTGTTTTCTGTTCTCTCGACTTCCTGTGTGGAGGGAGGATGAAAGTGGATAGAAATGATGGTAAGGTTTACATAAACTGAGAAGAATGAAGGAAGACATTTTTATTCATTTTTTCAACCTCAACTTTGATCCACTTTATGAGCACTGTGACAGAATGCCATTTTACTGTGACACTTTGAATTCAGAGGAACATAAAACTTTATAAATTTATCAAAGGCACAAGATATTTGTAAAAAATAAAACAAGACAAAGCAAAATAAAACTATTCTTACTCTACCCTCACATCCTACCTCACTGAGCAAAGTATTAAAAAAAATTGTCTTATATGTTATTGAGCATTATAGCAATAATATACTAACAAAATAAAAATAAAACATTAAAATTTCAATCTCTTCTAAAAATTAGATGGGCTACAATTATAATGAGAGAATAAGATGTTTTAAATGAAAAAGTTTTATTAGTGAAAATTAAATAAGATATGTTTTCAGTTAATAGTGTTTTTTCCTATTAGATAAATGAGAATAAAATATATACTTATTGTATGTAAAATTACACGAGTTAAAAGCTTTCAAGGACTGAAAATACAAATATGTTTCTAGAAGCATGTAGGTTTTCTTGTCACTGATTAAGAAATTTAGGTAATTAAAATGGTAGGATAAATACTTAAGTTATACAAAAGGATAATTTTACTATCCTGCATAGTTTCTCAAACAGTTCTGTACCATTTCCACAAAAATATCTGTTAAAATGATTTCCTATTTTTTTAGAAGTAAAAGTTTTTTTGGAATTAAAAAAAATCACCATTTCTATGTTACTTGGCAATATTAGTTCATTTCAAATTAACATAACTGTGTTATCATGTTAACTCCATAGCAGAATTTCCTTTTCCCTTAAAAGCATAAGAGATAAATGATACTACTCTTCACAGCGAGTGACCCTTTCACAAATAGGTTAAGGTCTTCCTCAACTTACTTGGCATTTATGATTCCTATTTACAAGGTAAATCAGTAAAACTCATTTTCTTTTTTCAGTCTTAAATGACTAGGAAGGGATTCTACATCATATGATTCAGTAGCATAGCACCATCATGTGGCTAATTTTTAAATAACGATAGGAACAAAATGAAAATAAAATTTGGAATATTTTACATAGCCAAACATATGCCTCAATTTATTAAGTTTAAAATATCATTTTAATTTTATTAAGTTTTCAGCCACTCTGACATGCCTAATTTCAAATAAAAAATACATAGTGTTCTTTATTCGTTGCCATATACTATGTTCCTATTTTTCTAACTATTTGTCTACCCCCTCTTTTTCAAATACCTTACCTAATTCCCCTAAACAATCCCATCAATTCTGAATTAACTAGTACAGATTTTTCTACTGTTTGTATACATTTCCAACTACACATTCCATGCTCTTTCAAACTCAAAGTGTCCAAAGCCAAAGTCCTTCTCTGCTCTCAACAAGAGTACACCTGCTCATATTTTCTCCTTGCCAGTTCCTTAAGGAACCAGAAATCTATGGTTTTTTCTATGCTACTTCCATTCCTATTGACCTCCCCTTGCTAAATAGGACACAAAGCCTGGTCACTGATTTCTTCCAAACTTATTTTAAATTTTCCCGTCCTCCTGAGTTGTCTTACAGCTCTCTTCCTTCCTTCTTTCCACAACTGTAATGGCTGTTCTTCCATCTCAGACCTTACCTTCCTCCAACATATCCTTTCCTCCATGAGTAAATGGTAGAAACCTAAATCTGTTCATCTTACTTAAATCCTTTTCTGTCCCTCATTGCTAGTATGATAAAGCGCAAACAGCATATCCATCTCTGAACACACATACACACATGCACGCACACACAGACTATATTCTAACTACACCAAATTCATTGCAATGTCTACCAAAGGTGTGTTTCTCCTTCTACTTAGAAGACCCTGCCCCATATGAGTATCTTATTAATTCTTTCTTGTGCTTTAACATTTGTCTCCCTTGCCTCTCACCAAAGGCTCCCTCGAGTCCCTCAGGCAAAAATTATCACTCTTCACTTTCTTACCAAAATGTCAACATTGTTGTCAAAGCACTTACAGTAATTATATGGCACTTATGTTTAAAACACAACCAATTCCTCCTACTATATTTTAACCTTCTAGAGGCACTTTATCATATCTATGTGTGTGCCCCCATCATTAAAGGGAACACCTGACATATATAGGATGTTCTTTTGTTGACTAAAAGAACAACTATCTTATGCTAGTTTACTGTTTTCATTTCTGATGCATTATTTTTCTTTTTACTCATATACTATGTAAAGTTTGATATATATTGCAAAGTACTTAGTACTTTTACTCATTTTACAAATAGGAAATCTGAAGCTCAGAGAAGAAAAGGATATTTTTTCAAAATCACACAGCTTGGTGTAAATTATGTTTGAAAAGCATATATTTTCAACTATTGTGAAGAATGTGTGTTAGAAAAGATAATTGGCCTCCCCTGATGGTCGTGATTTATACTGTGTGTGTATAGAACATATATTTATAATAGTTGATGAAATCTTCTGTTATTTTTTAGGGAAAATATCACTGAAAACCTGTAACTAAAACAACTAAAGATTCTTGCGATTCTGTTTATGTTCTGCTTTCATTTTTTTTGTTTATTTCTTCGTCTTAGTTACTGAATTTGTTACAAAATTGTTGTCACTAAAATATAGGCATTAAAATAATGCACATGATTCTTAAGTTAATTTGTTAAAAAAAAGCAAAATTTTTTAGTGTTGTAGCAAGGATAGTAGTAACTTGTTCACAGAAAAATTAAGTTAATTTCTATTATAATAAATAGTTTTGTTACAATTTTTTGAAATATGTTGTATAAAATTTGTCTCTCTGTTTAAGTGTTTTTATTTGAAAAAATACTTTTTGCCTGGTAATTCCATTTTTCTTTTAAGCTTATATATTTCTAAAAATTTTACAACAAATACTGTTGAAGTTTTGTCCAAACTAAAATCTAGTTTTTAAAAATGACCATATTTCATTGTTTTATACTTTGTTATAGAAACATTCCCTCCTCCTATAGTGATAATTTTTATGCATCAAACAACTAAATATTTTTAGTAACATATAGAGTAGAATCCTTTCCTCAATGATGATGAGATGTCCATAAACTCCCACATAGCCTCCCAGACAAGAATTTACTACTATATTCATCACAAAACTAAGTTTGGGGAAACTTGTTTTTGTTAAAATGATGCTTGTTCTGAATGTCTTATCTTTATTGTTCAGCCTGGTGTAATAAACCTACTTTATAAGAACTTGTTGCTAGTGTCTATTCATCCTGGTTCAGCCTAGTATAAATCTGTTTTCTAACTGCTTGTCTTTAAAAGGATCCAGTCTGTTTCAGATAAACCTTCATCCTTTGATCCCTCCCCCCCCAATCTGGGTTCATTGACAGTTTTCCTTGCCATTGACTATGAAGACCTGCTAGATGATTGAGAGAGCAGTGTCTTACTACTAAAGAATATTTTTTTAAAGATGCCTTTAAAAAATTGATGCCTTTACTGTGTCAGTGAAAATAATACATGTTCATTATGAAAATTGAAGTAATATAGAACAGTAAAAGTAAAGAGGATCAAAGCCACCGCTTCAGTGATACAGAATATGGTATAACTAGGTCCTTTGGCTCAGGACCTTTGTGGCTGAAATCAAGGCTTAGATTGGGGCTGAAATCCCACGTGAGGTTTAGAGTCGTTTCCCAAGTTTAAGGCTGCTGGCAGAACCAGTTCCTTGTGGCTGGTTTCTTGTGGCTTTTTAGGACTCTTTTTATTACCTCTTGGCCAAGATCAGGCCTCAGTTCCCACAGGCAACCCTTAGGCACTTGCCATATATATACTCCTACTTGCAAGTTTACGTTTTTTTAAGGCCAGGAGGAAATCATCTGTATCATCTTTTTCCTCTTATGATTAGGTCAGACCCCTGAAGTAAAATCTCTCTTAATTGATTCAATGTCAAGTGATTAAGGACCTTAATTATATCTACATCATTTATTTTTCCGTAAAACTTAACAAGTTCATGGGAGTAATATGCCACTCCGTTCACAGGCCCCTCACACACTCAAGGGCAGAGTCCTTCATACAAGGCTGGGGTCGCTGGGGGCAGGAGTCATGGGAGCATCTGCCTGTCACAGTTGCTGAGCTTTAGAATCCTCAAAATATCTTTAACTGTAGCTACCCATTTCCACCCAACATTGTCTAGATTAAGCATGACAAGGCCTGGAAGAACCAAAGGAGTTATTTTATTTTATGCCAAAAATTGCTTATCTCACTTTGAAATGAGGAAACCATTTGGCATTTAGCATTTTACGTAGATTTTCATGACCTGGACTTCAGTAAAGTAAGAACAGAGAAAGCAGAAAAAATAATGGAGCAAAAAGGTGAATTCTTCCCTTTATATTATAAAAAATCCTGAATTCTTCCCTTTATATTCCAGAGAACAATTAAATATTAATATGTCCTATTCCATTTCTTCATAGTTGTGGTTTTCCACTGCACAACTCTCTACAGTGAGAATTGTTTCTTGAAATTTCTGGTCTCACTAATTTTCCTTTATAGAAACACCTTGAAGAGCAAGGAACTGCTCAAATAAATTATCTTTAGTCAATAATTGTCTTACCCTTCTGGAAAGGTTTGTAAAACTGAATGGGCCCCAAGCAATACCACAGAGTTTTCTGTTTATTGTGTAAGAGCTAAATTGGTCCAACTTCATAATAATGTATTTCAATTATAAAATATGATTCATTTCCTAATGATTAAAACAATCCTGTTTGTTCTATACCTATTTCAAATGCTAGAATTTTCATTATTGTAAAGTCAAAGTTTATTCCCCAAGAAAGTAGAGGACAGTCAATCAGATGGTGGGTAAAGTCAACTAGAGAGAGATCACCATTGATTTTCTTTGCTCTTTCTGAGTTATATACTGCTTTGTAAAGTGGGATTGCCTAAGGGTCAGGGTCATGAAGAAGTAAGTCCACCTAGGATATTACTGTAGCATTTTCTCTAGTTCTTTGATCACAGCAGGATATAAGTTT
Organism: Cheirogaleus medius; assembly: GCA_008086735.1. Classification (NCBI taxonomy): domain Eukaryota; kingdom Metazoa; phylum Chordata; class Mammalia; order Primates; family Cheirogaleidae; genus Cheirogaleus; species Cheirogaleus medius. The sequence continues at coordinate 15,827,579 of VBSM01003039.1, forward strand.
TCAGTTGCAAAAAATCTGTATGTACAGAAACCTTCTTTCATCTCACTTTCCATCTCTCTGACACCAAATATTTGCTTGCTGTGATAGGTCAGGTGTTCTTAGAAGACGACATAAACTCTGTCTGATATCCTTAAAAAAAAAAAAAGAAAGAAAAGAAAATATTTCAGAATTCTCCTTTCATCTCTGGCTTGAAATGGACTTACCAGTAGGGAGTCAAGTTCATCCAGATAGTTGCAGTGTGCAATCAAGTAGGGAAATAAAATACAGATCTTCCCTAGAAAGAACTTGCCTTATCATACAGATAATCAGAGGCCTTTTCAACATTTAGGAGAAAATAGAGAGAGAAATGAGTATTAACTCCTACATTTCTAAGATAGAAGTTAATTCTGACCCCCATTACAAGATGGAATAAAAAAAAATTAAAAAAAAAATAAAACATAAAGTCCTCAAAACAAAAAACAAACAAACAAACAAAAAAAGAAGTTAATTCTGGGCTCAAAAAGGAAAGTTAACATGAGCCAGGGAAGCTTAATTTGCTTTCTAAGCAAAAGGACCCCTACAGTGATAAAATGAGAATAGTCTCATGCTAGAAGTTAGGGATTATTATCATAGAAAAATTATATCACTTAATACTTGCAGACCCTTTAGAGTTTACAAAAGCAGAAAATATATTTTTATGTGTTCTTTAATTTAAATTAGCTAATGCACCCTTCTATCTTATACATTATTCTCCCTCATACATCTGCTAACATTATTTGATTTCTGTTAAACACATCCAGTTATGGAGAACTTGGTACTTTGTCAAACTTATTTATTAAACAAGATGCCACTGTTCTTTAATTTGCTTAATAGACCGAGAAAGCAAGCTGTGTTTGTCTTTGCATCTTTCTATCCTCCTAGGATGTTTCCCAGGCCTTGCCAACATATAAGGTATCAAAAATGTACAAAAAATTAAATTCAGCATTCTTTTTCTAACCTAATGTTACTCTTTTTAATAACTTATTGTTAATTCACCCCTGAGAGACTTATAGAGTAAGCCTAACTAATATTCAACATGATGGCCATTCAGATATTGAAAACATGTCCTGTTTCGCCTTGGTCTACTTCATTCTAATCTAGATATTCTCAGTTTTAGTGGTTTCTAATTTTTGCCTTGAATATTGTTTTGCCATCCTATTCTGGCAATTGGTTGTCTTTTCTTAAGTCTGATTTCTTTAAAAAAACATAGTAGTCAAGTGTTAGGCTGATCAAAAGAGTATTATTGGACTATCCTCTCCCTTTTTTTAAACACTGCATTTCTATTCATGTAACCAATGCCCATATTATCAATCATGGTATAGCATGCATACTATTCTTTACTCATATTGGTTTTTTTATTTATATAACAAGAAAGAAATAGAAATTAAAGAAAATCAATATATGTTAAAAGGTATGAAGAGAGTAAATAAAAATATAGAAAGTTAAAGACAGCATTGAATACAAAACAGATAAAAACAGGAATCTAAATGTGATGATTTAGATTAAATAAAGGGAATAATTACAGGGAAAATAAATATAGGTTCTCCTGAATGAAAAAAATACTGAAAGGGACTCAATGCCCTATCCAAGTGGTATATTGTTTTCCTATAATAAGTTCCATGGAATTGTGAGAGTTTTTGAGGATTTCACAGCTTTTTTCTTTTCTTTTCCCCTCTTAAAAGGAAATGCATAAAACAGCAATCCTATCTTTAAAGGAGAAAAATATACATCCTTTATTTTCCCCAGGTGTATTGAGTAAAGGGACAGGTGTTGACACAGCAACTGGCTAGTAATTGGAGTAACACTGGAGGGAATCACTTTAGAAAACAAACTTTTAAAGGCCCCAGAAAATCATCATGTTACTGTTAAATTCATGTTGTCTTAGTCTTTCTTAGGGAATTAGAAGTCAGAGCCATTGACCTTAAGCTTAACACTTAAACCAAGCACTACCGTAGCACCATATTTTGGGAATATAATATTTTCAGTTATTGGGAACATGAAACTAATTTCACAGTGAGGGTGAATGTAAGCAGTGGTAAGCTAAAATTGAGCATTAGTGACTTCGTGGAAAATGACTTCCTGTGTTATGTTTCATGGACTTGTTTAATTTGATCATATAGGTTGAGAGCCATAATTCTTGGTAATGTAAACTGGCAATGCATTACAATGCTGCCAAATGTATATACAATTCTGGAAACACAGAAAAGCAAAACTCTTTTCATAACCACCACTGCATATTCATTTAAATCTTGATACAGACTTTTTTTACTGAAAAGACCTAGACATTCAAAAGTATTTAATAGAAAAATGACATTATTGTTAAAATAAGAAAAGCAGTCCCATAAAAATCCCATATATTGTCATACCAAATTTGCAACTGGAATCTAAAGAATATTTTCAATTATCCAAATTTCACTTTTGTTCAGTTTTTTTGTTTATCATTACTTAGCTCCACTAGATGTCAGCATTGGATAAGAGCAGAGAAATGCTTCGCATTGGCTTTCTTGGAGTTTTAACTTTTCTCATTTGAGATGAATAAGCCCTAACTAGCATGCGTGTCCACGTGTCATTCTGTTGATTTTAAGGCATGCAACTGATTATCTTTACAAGTTACTCAGAACTTCTACCCGTGGGTAACTTATTTTTTAAAATGTTTGCCTTGCACTTAATTCCCTTACCCACCAATTATAAAGGAAAATGAAAAATTTGAAACCAGTACAGTTGGTTCTATAATACTTGCAAATTGCTGTGAAGTAATGTTCACCATTTTTGCCACATTTTATATAAATGCACCCCTTCGTTTTTGATTTGTCCCCGCTACAGCCGTTAGATTTTGAAACAAAGAAGGCATATACTTTTAAAGTGGAGGCCTCCAACCTACACCTTGACCACCGCTTTCACTCCGCGGGTCCTTTTAAAGACACAGCCACGGTGAAGATCAGCGTGCTGGACGTGGACGAGCCGCCGGTCTTCAGCAAGCCGCTCTACACCATGGAGGTTTACGAAGACACTCCAGTCGGGACGATCATCGGCGCTGTCACTGCCCAAGACCTCGACGTGGGCAGCAGTGCCGTTAGGTGAGAAAAATAAACATTTTCTTTTCTATGTGTCAGAAACAAAACAAAAACAAACTAAAGAAAAAAAACAACTCTCTGACAAAACCCGCATGATGACTTAATTATAGCATATGATGCTTTATAATGTAATGCCTTTACCTAAGAGCAAAGGAAATGCCACAGGAATTGAACAAAAGCACCCACTACCAGTCCTTGCACCAGTGTTCACTAGTGGCCTGATGTTGGACACAGCACGCAAGCTAACAAATCACAATGTTTTATCTGTACAACGGATTTAATGTATAACCTCAAAGGAATGGTTATCAAGATTAATGATATTAAGATACTTTCACAGTGTGAAGAGTATTATAGACATTAATAAATTTTATAGTTACTGCAAAATTTTGTTCTCCTTACCCCAGATTAGTGTTTGGTTGATTTGAAAAGTTGATTTCACCATTTGCTATATAAAGGTCATTTTTTTCACTGTGACAATTGTGTCTGCTGGGTTTGAGGTGGAGTGAGTGGAAGCAGTTTGAGTCAGTCCTAGGGTGAAATGAATTATTACTCAAAGCCCACACTTTGCAAGGAGCTGCCTCCTGCTCATCTTCCCCACCCCTCCCTCTCAATGCATAAATTCCACTAGCGCCATCAAGGCATAATAGGATTTCTGTTTTTCTCACTTACACATCAATCCTGAAATTTTGTTTTGAGGCTTGTTCCCATTTATTCTGTTGTATGCTTAAATTTAGGCCAAATGACTAAAACTGTTGGGAAACAAACAAACAAACAAAAAAAACAGACAAAGATTTGCTCTGAATACTCCATCCCTAAAAGGATGAGTGGTTAGTATTGAAGAACTAAAGACAACATGAAGTAGGTTTTTAAAGCAAAAACACTCTATTGATATAGAGAGAAATAGACTAATATCTTCTAAAATTTTTACGCCATGTGATAAGTAGTGATAAAATAGATCAAACATTCAATAGTAACCTTAATGCAAGTGATCACATATAGTTAAATCTCAGGAATTGGCTTGAGAACATGTATAACTTACTGTTTATATTAATATTTATCTGAATCCTTTACCCAAAGTTACATGAACACTGTCACTTCTGGCTGCTATAACAAAGTACCATATACTGAGTGATTTCAACAACAAACGTTTATTTCTCACAGTCTGGAGGCTAGAAATTCCAAGATCAAGGTGCCACCAGATCTGGAGTCTGGTGAGGACCTCCTTTCTGTTTAGTAGATGGTCATCTTCTCCTTGTATCCACACAAGGAAGAAAGAGAAAGAGAGCTCTCTAGCATCTCTTTCATAAGGGCACTAATCCCATTATGAGGGCTCTACTTTGATGACCTAATTACCTCTTGAAGGCTCTACCTCTCAATACTATTATATTGGGAGTTGAGATTTCAAGATACGAATTTTGGGGAACACAGAAATTCAGTCCACGGTATTCCACTTCTAGTCCCTCAAAATGTATGTCCTTCTTGCATGCAAACCACATCTATCTTAAGAGCCCCCAAAGTCTTGTCTTAGTCCAACATCAACTCTGAAGTCTAAAGTCCAAAGTCTCACCTAAATATCATATAAACTAAATGAAGATAAGACTCAAGGTACTATTCATCCTGAGGCAAAATTCTTCTCCAGCTGTGAACCTATGAAACCGAACAAGTTATATGCTTCCAAAATACAATGATGGGACATTCTTATTCCAAAAGGGAGCAAGAGGAAAAAAGAAAGTGATGCTAGCTCTCACAAAAGCTTACAGGGCAAACTTCATTAAACCTTTAGAATCAGGAATAATCCTTCTCTAGCTCAATCGATTCTCTGCCTTTCAGGCCCACTGGGGTGGCATTCCCACTTCTGGACCCCTAGGGTTGCAACATAACCCCCACCACCCAGAGGGACACTGCCCATGGTGTGGTTCTCTGTGGTGGTATCACCCACGTGCAGAGGTCTCACCCACAGGGTTGCATTGGGCATCCCTGCCTCATGGATCTCCTAGGCATTGATTCTACACTTTGAAATCATTGTGGAAGCAGCCATGCATCTGGGCCTGATGTTATTGAATCACTCTAGGGGTTGTTCTTCCCTTAACTCTAAGAATAGCACACGTTCACAGCTGAAGAGCTCTACTAACCGATCCTGTAATTTTTAAGAAATTTGGCAGTCTTCCTTTATTTTTACCAATTTCTCTGTTTCCTTTAGTGTTTCTGCTGTTATAATCTTATCTCTATTCCTGGCTGTTGTTGATATAGTGAGTGAAGTCTGTAATTCACACCCATACTAATCTCGTTATCAGATAATCTGTTGGCCAACCCTTAGTGTTCTCTTCTAAACACACTTTCTCATTTTTATAAAGTGGACAGGTTGAGATATTTCCAAGTCTTAGAGTTCTTGTCCCCTTTTTCTTAAAAATTCCATCTTCAATTTCTCTTGTCTCACATTTTATTATAAACAGTCCAAAGAAAATAAGCTACTCCTTCAATACTTTGCTTAAAATTCTCCTTAGCTAAATATCCAATTTCATCCCTCAAAAGTTCTATACCTTCCACAAAATACTAGAATAGAAACATTATTCACCCAAGTTCTTTGCCACTTTATAACAAGAATTGCCTTTCCTCCAGTTTCCCATAACATGTCTTGATTTCTCTCTGAGACTTCTTCAAAATAACTTTTACAAGCCATATTTCCACCAACATTCTATTCGTGATTATGTATGAATAGATACTTCTTAAGAAAGCAGAATCTTCCATATAGTTCTCTTCTTTTGGTTCTGATTCCTCATCACTATAGCCCTGGATGTTCATATTTATAGCATCTCAAAACTCTTCCAGCCTTTATCCATTACTCAGTTCTAAAGCCTCTTTTGCAAGTTTAGGTATTTGTTATAGCTGCACCCCTATTGCTAGGTACCATTTTCTCTCTTAGTCAGTTCAGGCTGCCATAACAAAGTACTATCTAGACTTGGTGGCTTAAGAAACAATTATGTCTTTAAGTTCTAGACACTGGGAAGCTCAAGGTGCCAGTAGATCTGCTGTATGGTGAGGACTTGCTTCCTATTTAGAAGAAGTTTATGTTCTTGTATTTACAAATGGCAGAAAGAAAACTCTCGGGGTCCCTTTTATAAGGGCACTAATTCCACCCATGAGGGCTCCACACTTCTGACATACACATACATACATACATATAGATAGATAGATCATCTCCAGCATTTGCCAAGACATTCTTAAGAATCTACTCTACTGATGGTTGTTATATATTAACCTGTCATCATTCATGAGTCTTTTTTCTGAAGCACCTGCATGTGATGTTGATAATTATGAAAGTAGGAAATGCCTGATGAATAGATTTACAGTTGTTTTGAATAATATGAACAGTTATTGAAGAAATGTTGAAGGCTGTAACAAAAATAATAAAGAGATAAATAAATATTAATTGAAACTCTCTACAGCTCAACAAATGAGAATTTAAGTACATAGTAGAAATCCATGTCTGGAGAATATACTAAGTTGTCTAATTTATTGTATACTCTATTTTGAAGACTGACAAAAGAATGATGAGGTCAAAATATTAACAAAAATATCATTTTAATGCAATATTAACCCTCCCCTAAAATCAAAAAGTCCTTAAGTGGAAAATATCATCAGGTAAAGGTAAACAATTTAAAATCCAAGAAAATTGTTAAGAGTCAAGACTTTGGTGTGTGGAACAAAGGAACATTACATAGGAAAGGAAATTCTTCTGCTGTAAATATTTTTTAAATTTTTTAAAATTTTTTATGGTATAGGAGCTAGCATCTGACAAGTGCTACTTTGTGTGAAATAAAATAGTCTCTCTAGTCTTATTTCTAATGAGTAGTGGTCTGCCATGCTAAACTTCTAGACACAGATGGATCTAATTGATACCCATAAGGGGTTGTCAGAAGACAGGACTGTTTTTGAATCAACATGAAACTTGTCTTTGCTCCATATCTTTGGAGTAAATAACAAACGTGAATTATGTCAGTTGAAGAAAATGGGATATGAGTTATCTTTTGTTGGTCTGAAAACCTGTTTGTTCACTTATGAATGACAGTGAAAATATGTTGTGAAAACTAAGCAACAAAATGTAAAATTACTTGACATGCTTAGGTATGCTCTGTTTGTTTTCCTTTGCTTAACTATCTTTTCACAGGGTTATTTGTGCGAAGTATTAACTGTATCATTCCTTACCACTGGGTATTTTATCATCGTCATCATAGTTGTCACTGTGCACAACAAAGAGGCAGAAAGCAATGCTGCTACCAAGAACTGAATCAGCTTTGAAGAAAGGTTCCGTTTGGTTTAATGCATGGCGAATATACCATATCTAGTTCCTACCCCTTTTGCCTGGCTGTACCTTAATTTCTAGTTATTCTCTCCATTATTCTTTTAGCGTTTGCCTTTTGATGCACTGATTTTCTGCCTCTAATGTTGTATAGAGGCAGACCGTGTTATTTTATAGTTCACGGAAATGATTTCTAGTAAGTCGAGGGAGGGTAGAATAAGCATACTCCCACTAGTGAGATGGGGGATTTTTATAATAGCAGACTCTTGAGTTTAGAAATGAAATTTTAAAACAGTTGATTATTCAATTACATTGAAAGATGGTATTTGCTTTGAGTATTAGTGATTTAGGTTAGAGTAGTCATTAAATATTTGTTAAATGAATAACTTGATCTCTATAGTACTAATTTCAGCTAAACAATAAAATGGCGTAGAATTCATTTGTAACTATGGTCTAAATGAAGAAAAATCAACATATTTGAATACTTTATTCATAAATCTAGAAAAAGATCCTAGAAACTATGAGAATTTCAGTGTTTCATCCCTTAGACTTATTCCAAAATATTGGCTCAGGGTTATCCCTAATAATTAACTGATAGGAAATACTACAAAAAACGCATTTATTTTTGGATTATGACCCTGTAGCTTTGTACATAATCAGGTATTTGTTGCTTACATGCCTCTTTGATGATCCTAAGAATATAGACATTTTATTAAAATTTATGTTTTGAATATTAAAGGAAAAAGATAAGGTGAACAGTACTAAAAAAGGATTAACTATTTTATCATCTTAATGAATATTTTATATAGTCTTATGGATACAATTTTTTTCTAATAGCTACATGAATCTTCGATATTTTCTAAGAAAAATAGGCCATAAAAATAAAATTTTCTATCTGCTAAATAATAAAATGAAAAAGGTGAAAAGCTGAATAAAATTGTACAAAAACAGAAATTGGACTCTGCATAGGAAATAGGAAGCAGTTTTAAAGCTCACATTAAGAAAAAAAAAAGTGTGCTAGTCTCTATACCAGAAACTATCCTTCATGGATTGCTTTACTAATTCTAAGTGGAGATAACCACTGGCTTTTAACAATGGCTATGACAAAGTACTGCTAAAATATATTATAAATTCTTATGTTATTTGAAGGTATGCAGGAAACAAACATATAGAAACAATCCAAAAAATGTTAAATAAAAAAATAGAGGTACTGTGTACACATTGGCAGACATGAAAAGAAAAAGCAGATATGGAATACCTCAAAGAAACTCAGGGAAACACAAACCAATAAAAGGAAATGTGGAATTTAGAAACTGCAATAGTAGCTGAATGTGTTAATCTCCAGGGAATTTTTCCTATTCATCTTTTTCACAACTCTGCTAAAGTTAGTGTTTAGCACTCTCAAGAGAATTATTTTTTTAAAGTCGATTTTGACATGAAGTCTACTTGCAAATCTGCTGATGGCATTTAGCTTCCATTAACTCCATTTATAGATGCTAAGGAACTGAGAAATTATTTTACCAAAAAGAAAAAAAAGAAAGAAAAAATAAAAAAGTTATGTTGCTAACAAAAATTTGAGTTGACTAAAATTTGCTAAGAAAACAGAGCTTAAGGCCCATAAAGATCATAAACACCCTGATGAACAAGCCCTTAAAAAAACCCTTTTTATATTCATATATCTAGATATAGATCAGCTTACGATAGATTTGAAAAAATGCACACACACATACACATACATATACATACATTTCATTAATATATTTCATTAAACATTGGGATACATAATACATAATACGTAAGAAAATTTTTAAAAATAAATTATTTTCATGTGTGGTATATGAGAGCTTGTTCAATATAGTCTCAACTCACAAAAACCTAGCTAAACTGGAAAAATGTTAAATTGGACTATGACAATGTTGACATTGATCAGGCTGGACATGTATAACCCCAAATACATAGTTGCTTTATTAACATACTATGGGATTTTTTTGACATGTAAAAAAAGACCTTATTACTTAATATTTAGTTCCTTTTATTTTTTCTGAGGAACCACAAAATTTTTACAAGATTTAGGGATAACTAAGGATTCAGAGTTGACCAAACTCGATGGATTTGTAATACAGATCTACAGCTTTGATTTTTAAGAAGACTCGAACTAGATAGCCAATGATGAATTTTCTTTTATTTTCAAACATACTTTACATTATTCTAGTGATAAAACAAAGGGGATCTCTATTACTAAGTGCCAAGATGTTAGTAAGGATGGTGAATTATTTTTGACCTTTCCTCTTATGCATCATGTAACTTCTCCAAATGAGAGAATATACTTGTCTACATAGTTTATGTCACTGACCTGGGTGATTTGGGTCTGTCTTTTGCCTGCTAGAGATTCAGATTCTTTGCTTTACCTCCAAGTACTGAGATTGTGCCCTGTATACATACAAAGTTCACAGTTCTTTTTCTTCTCTCTATAATCTCTTTAAGTGCTTTTGGAGAGCAGCACCTTTCTCACAGTTATTTGAAATTTTTTATATTATTTTTATTTTTTAAATAGTTACCTTAAATACATAATAAATAGATATGAAATGCTCTTCTTGGAAAATATAGTAATAATCAGTGATCAATAGGAAACTAGAGAAGTAAATTCATTTCTTAAGCTACCCCAGACCTTTCAAAGAATTAAAAGAATGTGAGTAGTTTTCAGAGTACACATCATCTAAAGAGCCAACAAATCACAAGCAGAAAATGCAAGTTGAGTTAGAAGAAAAAAAAGGAAAATAAAAGCTTTCTTTCAAATATGATGTCTATATTTGAGGCTCAAATGGTAAACAACTCAAAGTAAAAAGATCTTAATTCAGAGTCATTTGGCCATCTTTGCTAGAGTGTAAAGAAATCCAATGGTGACCTGGAACAACAGGCATTTGACTCAGTTCCACTGAATAGTTATGATGAAGCTATCTGCAAAACACTTTAGAACAAATATGTTTGAATACTCAAACATATATATTGAGTAATTCCATGTTTGAAATATGATCATGACATTGTTAATAACAGAAATTCAATTCATGTAAGTACATGCAAGTACAGTATATTATGACAAGAACAATAAATTCAGTGATGAATCCTTCCTACTTGAAAGAAACTTCTAGTACAATAAACAAAACAAAATACAGTTGTTTTGCTATTCTCATTTGAGAGAAACTGTTAACATAAATTAAAATAGATAATAAGTAAGGTAAAGGAAATAAGAATATAACATTTTATAAGAAGGAAGTAATATATGCTGCTTAGAGGAATTTGGCAAGTCTTCCTGTGGAGAACATGGGCAAAGGCAAAAGGTGCCTTTCATGCTTGAGGAAATTAGGAGTGTTCTGTGACGTGAAGGGAAGAAAATAATTGAAATAAACTGACAATTAGTTCCAACATAAGGGACTTCTGATAGTCTAGATTCAGAGATACCTCTAGGGAGGAGTTATCAACATTTATTGAGCACATTCTTTACTTATTTAGTCAGGTATTACAGTCTGCATTTTCTGATACATGAGAGATCTGAGACTCTGAATTTATTAAAACTATTAAATACAGAGTCCATACTTAATCACTACTTATTTTAGCTTGGTTTTCTTTACATTAGAGCAACCTGCTTCGAGGTCTCTATAGAATAAACTAAAGGACAGGTATAAAGCTTTGGGGGCAGATAACAATTCTTTTCAAAGATAAAATTATTTTTGCTCGGAGCTACAGACAAAATACATGAGCCACATAAACTATGAAAATGGAAGAGTAAAGGGGAGTTTTTGGAAGTTAACGTCCAGATCCACAGAAGTATACACAATTAGAAGACCATCTACGACTGTTTAAAAAAATGAGGAAAGCTAAAGCAACTTGGAGGGAAATAAACATATAACAATTATGTTTATGTTATATGTTCAATAACATATAGATTATTATTTGTCTTTCTTTAGTGATCTATTTTGATGCTATCACATGTAGGCAGATGGGAAATTTAAGGATAGAAGACTTATGTGTTTATTAAATAATTTTATAAATTTTAGTTTCTTATCAAACATTTAAAACAAATGATAGAAGCTATCTAAACTACCTAAGAAATAAGTTTTAAGTCTACTAAGGGGAAAATAAGAATAAGGAGGAGAATTTAAAAAAGGAACTAATAGGGAATCAGCAACTAGTAGTTAAGAAAGTTTGAGAGAAATATATTGGGATTCCTAAGAAAAAGGTTTAATTGTGATTGTTGATGAAGCAATTACAATCTAAGTGTTGTTGCAGGTGGCTTAGGTGCTCCATAAAATGTTTGTTACAATAAATTGAACTAAATTTACTTTCAATTGTCTGCTACAAGACAAAAAAATAAGACAAAACATTAGCAACTGAGAGGAGTTAAGAGTAAAAAGATTTTGATCTATTATTATTATTTGGATGAAAGAATATTTCCTACCTTGCCCTGAATCATTAATCCTACATTTTTATTGCTTACAGAATGAGATGTAACACTTTTGGAGTAACTGTGTACCATTAAATACTTTTTACAAAATGTATTTGGGAATCGGGACAGGGTGAAAGTTAGCTTTTCCATTAACTGTTAGAAAGTTATTAGGCAAATTAAAAGAAACAATTTTAGGGGGAATGCTTACCTAATGAAGAGAATAAAACTTTTTAAGGCATTTCTGAAAACTCATTTATGAAAAAGTAATAAAATTGTACTCTATCAAGTGGCCTGCACAGATTAGGTTAATGTTTTTAATTTTTGATTTCTATTCAATTGTTAAAACTATTTTTTAAGCAATAATATTGTGCATACTTGTATGAACTCTAGATTTGTTTCATTATACATAGATCATAAACATCTATTTTTTCATTTAAATCTCATCTACTCACCAAATAAGTATGTGATAACTCAAACATATTTGGCACTTATGTCTTTTGTTCATTGAAACTGGTGAGTTAGGCCAAATTAGACAATTCATGTTACACTGTTGTGATTAGTTGCAATTAAAATATTATTTTCCCCTTAGATTGGAAGTAGACTGTTGCAAACACATAGTCAAATGTGTGATGGTTCACTCGGGGAGGGTGTATCTCCTGAAAATGATCTACACATTTTAGATGTGGGTCATGTTTTTATTTTTTAAATGTCTGGGAAATGTAGGAGTGGTTTCATTGTCAATTCCTCGATATTCTTTTCTTATAAATGTCTCCCAATTGCTATATTGGGTAAAATATCAGCATAGAAAATGGTCTTCGTTGTCTCACATTTATGGTTTCGTCAGTCACAGGGTTCATTCCATCACATAAAGGCAGCTCATCAGGAAGATGCCAGGAGCTAGTACTAGACCTATAGTTTTGGACCTGATTAATTATTTGAAGATGCTGAAGATGGTTAGCTGAGTTAAAAAAGGTTCAAATAAGTTTCACCTGTATTCCAAAAGGCATTAAGCTTTCTGCAAGGATAGCATCCAGAGAAACGGGGTTGCCAAATCTCACAAGGTGACAGGGATAAAAACTGGATACCAGAAAGTACTGAATGAGAGCCAAACAAAAACACCATTCTTTGAAATAGTGCCTAAATAATTGTGTTCAGTTTCGTGCTTTAAGGGTTTCTATGAGAGCCTTGTAGTTCAGGTATTTTAAAGTTGAAGGCTATGTATGCTACGACTTGATACTAGAACTAAGTATGAGTTTGTAAGGAAGGATATTTACCTGGGAAGTTATACAGAATAATGTAGAAAGAGAGAGGGAGAAAGGGAGAAAAGAATACACATACACACATATGTGTAATTCCATGCCTAGGCAACATATACTTTATCTCATTTCATTTTTATAATAACACTCATGGTTACACTATTAGGCAGGTATTATTTTCAAATTTTCCTTATAAATTATAAGGAAAATAGATATTGGAGGGAAAGTTTCCTAACCTAATTGCACAAGGTAAGTAAAAGAAATTGTATGTCACCTTAGTTCTCTCTGTGAAAAAATTAGGGGCTTCTTGCTATATATTTCATTGCATCACAGTGGTGGTTAGCTTATGTATTGTAAACTCTATGTCAGTGTTAGACTGAACTGACTAAATAAATAAAATTTGCTTATCAAACTTGATAGATATTGCATGCTGGTTGATATATAGAAACAAAACAGACACAACATTATTTTATGTATATATTATATAGGTTCTTGAATTTTAAACATGTTCTCAGAACAACTTAAAATTACAATTAAACATGTCCTATGTGTATAGTGATTCACTGTACAAAGCTTGGATCTGTACTTGGTACTTCTGTTTGGATCAATTTGGTAAATTATAATGTATGCTACAAGCATTAACTATAAGTTAGGTGATCAATTTTCCCCATTTTTTCTGGCACTGAGGAGTTTTCTGGGCCTCAGGACTTTCAGCATAATAACTAAGAAAGTCCTCAGCAAACCAGAAAGAGTTAATTGTTTTAAAAATAAGTTTTATTAAAGCTCTAAATATTTTGCCTTGAAGTAGAAATATGTAACTATTATGTTGATATACAGAATAGAATCTGTACTTTGAATTCAATACAATATTTAAGTAACATATGCTATATGCAAAATAACATCCCAGGCTCTTGACAACATATAGATGAACTTGAGCCTCTGCCTTAAGCAATTTAAAAGGCTTTGGGTAAGAAGAACAACCTCATAACATACACAAAATATATACAAGCTGTGTTATTATTTGTCAACTACATAATTGAAACTATGTAGCATCAAAGAAGGATCTGTTCATTGCAGAGATTTGCAAAGATGCAAATAAAGGAAAGCTTAAGAATAACATGCAGATTAACTGAAATGAATGACAGAAGAGAATCCCAAAATTTGATGGAGGTTCCACTTAACAAATGGAGGCATGAGGAGTTCCGCAGACACACCCAGTGAAACAAGCATAAATGAAAAGCATTATTATTTTTTTAAATCAAAACCAATATTTGTCTCTGGAAAATTTTCTAAGGGTATGAACCACATAAAGAAACATTTATTCAAGAAAATCTACTAAAACTTGATAAGAATAGCAAAAGACTATGTCACTTGTCCCAGAACCTTCTCCCTCCCTCCCACTCCTATGTCCCAGCTCAGTTTGATAGAAATGTCCATCTGGGAGGTGTGGTTGAGGAGACATGGTCTCTCCCCTCAGCAACGAATCAAGGAATATATAATAATATCTTACCAGGAGGGGCAGGATACCCAGATTACAAAGAATTATAAAATGTCATAATTATCACAATGTTTTATGGACTTGTGACATAGATAGATGCCATATATATAATAATACACATAACCATATGTATATATATCATATATAATAATAGCACATACCTACATAGGAGTAACATTTCTATAATTCATTAGAATTAAATTAGTATGAACTTGAATTTGATAAGTTAAAATGCATATGGTAAAACCTAGAGCAGACATTAAGAAAATAACTCAAATGATATAATGAAAAAAATTATTAAAGGAACTAGTAGCACACTAGAAAATACTCATATAACATAAAAGAAAGCAATAGAGGAGGAATAGAGGTACAAAACGACATGAGACATACAGAAAATAAAAAAAGAAAATGTCAAATATAAAAACAGTTATATCAATAACATCTGTTAAATGTGAATGGATTAAACAACCTAATCAAAAGAGGCAGAGATTGTCAAACTGGATAAAAACTAATGAACATATGAAGTGCATGTCTGTAGCTTAATGGTACCAAAGTCAGACAAGTCTTAGTCAGACTTGAGACCTTTTCTCTCCACAAAAATGCATGTGCTTTTTCATCATTTGCAGCACATGACTACACTCGGCTATCTTACCTCTTAGGAATTCTCTAATGTCCCTGTGATTTTTCTATGTACAGATAATACACTTTCATATCACTTCACAGTACTCCCTACTCATCCCACAATGAGTTTGACATAGGATTTCTGCTGTGTCAATAGGGAAAGAACACAGGAATAGGAGCAGTATGAAGCTTGATTTGACAATTTCTGCCAGTCTGGGAGGAGGACTTGTATGCATGTGGGTAAGAAGTCAATTTGGAAACTAAGATTAATCTAATTCACCCCAAGAAAAAGCACATAGACTATTAAAGGGGTTACCCTCTGTCTCTTAGCTCAGGATCTTAACAGAAGGTAGTAACATCTGAAACACACTCATTCAGATCTGTAGTTTCCAATCAGAATTGTCACCAGAATCACCTAAAATTACAGGGACTTTATCTCTGCCTATTTTGGCTTTACTCTGAAATGAAGTCTGGAAATATTCATTTTTAAAATATGATTATTTCTCTTCCTAACTAGGTGGTTAATGTCAACATTCTCAATATTGGGACGAATTAATTGTCTTTGTTCTTGGAGAAACATGATTAATTATTTGGGGCTCAAGGGACATGATCTCTGTAAGATGCTCTTAAATAGGTCTGCCAAAATATCAGTATGTATGTATACATAGAGAAAATAATAAGGAAAATAATAAGGTAAATGTGAAAAAATATTAACATGCTAAATATAAATGAAAGGTCTTTAGAATTTTGTTGTGTTACTCTTCCAACTTTATTATAAAATATTAAAATTATAAAATATTTAAAATATTTAAAGAAATAAAGCAGTGATTCTTATCAATTATGTTTGAGAGTACCTAATATAAATCATGCTTCAGGGAGCATTTATAAAGAAACTAATAATTTTTTAATCTAGTACTAGACAATATCTCTTAGTTCAAACTCCTCAGGTTCAATATTACCTTATTCTCTTGAAATTCTCACATTTATCCTATATAAATCAAATTTCCAGGTAATGGAGCTTATTTCAATAAATATAAAAATTCAGAGTTAATAAATTTAAAATGTTTCCTAAAAATAATCACATTCTTGCACAACACTGTAAATATACTTATAATGATTGAATTGTGTCATTTAAGTGGGTGAATTGAATGGCATGTGGATCATCAAGCTTATGGGAAAACAAAGCACATTTTTGAAAAGTGAAAAGTTATTGGAGTGGATGGAGTGGGATATTTTTGTTGCAGTCAGAGCAAAAGCAATAGTAGGAAACAATGATTGGAAAGCATGGTGTCCAATGCTAAGTAAGAGAAATGCATTTCACTCTATACAGGAAATAGTAATAGAATCTAAGTGTTGTAAAATAAGTT
>VBSM01003039.1:15844256-15910751 GCA_008086735.1 Cheirogaleus medius
TGGCAGCCACAGCTTTCCTTCTTCCCCCTGGGGACACACAATACCTAAAGTGGAACGTCCGGCTCCTCACTTCACTGAGGAAACTTTCCCCTCAAAACCTCAGCTTGCAGCACGCACAGGATGGCCAGGACCTGACAGGGGTAGCCGACCTTGTTGGTGGAGCTGCCTGCACCTTTCCAGTCACCTCTGGGATAGTAGCTGTCATGATGGGGCAGATGAGAAAGGCTGCTTATCTTCTTTACCCCTCTGCAATGAAATGCATGGGTTGTGCGGATACGCTGTGTGGCCACGCCCATCACTCGGTCTTATTTTCGAGGTAGGGCTTATATTGTGCAAATGCTTAGAAATTCTGCTAGGGCTTATTTTATGGGTAGGTCTTATTTTCGGGGAAACACAGTAGCTGGACAGCCAATATTTGATAACTGTGGTGCTTACTGATTCCTGAGGAAACTATTCTAACATATTACATCTCTGGCATAAAAGTTTTTGTTATATCTATCTGAAATTTGTATTTATATAGAATCCATTCCCTGTCCTATCTCCATTCCACTGAAATATAAGCAAATCTAATACATCCTTCACATGAGCAACCTTACCACGTCAAAAGCAGCTACATGCTTCTTTGGTTTCAACTACTCATATCTCATTGAATCGAATCTCTTTACAGCCCTGGTTACTCTCTTTGCCTCTTGGAAAGATTCTGCAGTGTAAAAAATGTTTACAGTCTTGTTGCCTTCAAATACCTCCACCACACGCTTTCAAAGCAATTGACTTTTAATTCACACCCTAATAATCCCCTTTAATAGTGTTCATCATTCACAGAATCAAATTTTACCTCCTTAATATAATGCATAAGATCTCTTTTGACCTAAATCACTTATTTCTTTTCATGTTGTTTTACCTCTCAGATATTTGTCTATAATAATTCCTAACAGTTTACAGTTTGTCATACTACCTGTATGGTTTTGCTATTGCTATTATAGCTTCTGGAAATACCTTCTTTTCCCTCCCCCACTTTGTCTGCCTCAGCCTTCTCCTGAGTCATTTCTACATAACCTTCTAATGTCAGTTAAAGGTCATGTACAGGAAGGTTTGCCTGAACCATTAGATTCAGGCACTAGGCACCTTTTCTTGGCACTCCTGTAGGGTCTTCCCTATCCCTCTTTTAGGCATCGAAATTGTTTATACATGTCTCACCAACTAGATTCTTTAATGGTGCGCATCATGCTTTACTTAATTTTATATTCCTCACCTCTAATACAGTGTCTAGTGTAGAGTGGACACTCAGCAAATATTTAATGAATTGTGCAATTGAATACAGTTAGTCTGCATTGACAATTCTTCCAGAAATAGTGATTCATGAGAAGTGTCAGTGGCAATTTTCTTCTTAAATTAGGCATATGGAAAGTTAAATAGAGGAGTGTTGTGAGAAATGCTTTCTTGTTCAGAAAAGAAGAATAGCAGTAGAGAGAATTAGGCCCATTATAGCCCTGTACTCCCTGACTTTTAAAAGTTCCTTAACTTCATTTTTAGTTATTGAGAACATTCATATGAGATAAGATACTACATTGAAATCAGAAGTCGTCAATGCATTCTCACCCTTCAAATAAACAGCAAGATCAGATTAACATATCATACCCTTTCTGAAAATAATCAGCATCTTCTGTTTTAGAAATTAGTTACAGGAATAACTCAGATATAATGTGGGTTTGATTCCAAACCATCACATAAAGCAACTATCACAATAAAGCAAGTCAAGCAAATTTTCTGGTTTCCTGGTACACACAAAAGTTATGTTTACACTAAGTGTGCAATGGCATTATCCCATGCAAAAGTGCATACCTTAATTAAAAATATTGCATTGCTGTTGATGGCTGATGCCTGATCAGGGGGATGGTTGCTAAAAGTTGGTGTTGCTATGGAAATTTCTAAAATAAGATAACAATAAAGTTTGCCATATTGATTGACCCTTCCTTTCACAAAAGATTTCTGTGTAGCATGCAATACTGTTTGGTAGCATTTTACCCCAAGTAGAACTTCTTTTGAAACTGGAATTAATCCTCTCAAAACCTGCTGCCACTTTGTGAACTAAGTTAATGTAATATTTTAAATCCTTTGTTGTCATTTCAACAAAGTTCACAGCATCTTCACCAGGAGTAGATTTCATCTCAAAAACCACTTTCTTTGCTCATCCATAGGAAGCAACTCCTCATCCGTTCAAATTTGATGATGAGATTATGGCAACTCAGTTGCATCTGCAGGCTCCGCTCCTAATTCTCCTTTTCTTGTTATTTTACCACATCTGTACTGGCTTCTTCCACTGAAATCTTAAACCCCTCAAAAATCATCCATGAGTGTTGGAATCAACTTCTTTAAAACTCCTGTTAATGTTAATATTTTGACCTCCTCCCATGAATCAAAAATGTTCTTAATTCATCTGGAATGGTGAATCCTTTTGTGAAAGCTTTCCATTTACTTTACCCAGCTCCGTGTGAGGAATCACTATTTATAGCAGCTATAGACCTACAAAAATGTGTTTCTTAAATAACAAGAATTGAAGGTTGAAATCGCTTCTTGATCCTTGGACTACAGAATGGATATTGTGTTAACAGGCATGAAAACGACATTCATCACCTTGTATATCTCCATCAGAGATCAGTGAAAATATGTTGTTTAGTGTAGCCATCTTGATCAGTGTTCCCAGTTAGATCTTATGGATAACTTGCTCTAGCTTCTACATCAACACTTGCTGCTTCGCTTTGCCCTTTTATGTTATGGAGATGGCTTCTTTCCTTAAACATCATAAACCAACATCTGCTAAGTGCAAAGTTTTTTTCTACAGCTTCCTTACCTCTCTCAGCCTTCATGACATTGAAGACAGGGCCTTGCTCTGTATTAGACTTTGGCTTAAGGAATGTTATGGCTGGTTTAATCTTTTATCCAGACCTAAATCTTTCTCTGTATCAACAATAAGGCTGATTTGCTTTTTTATCATCCATATGTTCAGTGGAGTACCATATTTAATTTCCTTCAATAAATTTTGCTTTGCATTCACAACTTGGCTAACTGTTTAGTGCAAGAGGCCTATTTCGGCTTTTGATACGCCTTCCTCACTAAGCTTAACCATTTCTAGTTTTTAATTGAATATGAGACAGGCACGACTCTTCCTTTCACTTGAACACATAGAAACCATTGGAGAATTATTAATTGGCCTAATTTCAATATCATTATGTCTCAGGGAATAGGAATAGTGAGGCGTAAGAAGGAATAGAAGGAGGGGAAATGTCCAGTCAGTGAAGCAGTCAGAACACAGACTATATTTATTGATTAAGTCCACTGTTTTATATGAGTACAGTTTGTAATGCCCCAAAACAATTAAAATAGTAACACTGAGAATGACTGCTCACAGATCAACCTATTAACGGTAATGAAAAAGTTTGATGTACTGCAAGAACTACTGAAATATGACACAGAAACACAAAGTAAGCACATACTATTGGAAAAATGGCTCCTATATAGACTCGCTCACCACCGGGTTGCCACTGATCTTCAGTTTGTAAAAATCGCAATATTTGTGAAGTGCAATAAAAGGAAGCACAATAAAATAATGCATACTTGTACTAACAAATATTGACAAGTTAAAAATCCTACATCTCATTTGTGAAGGCAAGCTAGTTTTGACCTAGCACTGGAATGACATCTAAACATTTACAGTTTCAAATAACCAGCATGTAAAATAATAACTTGCTATTATTACCTTACTTTTATGATAAGCAAGATAACTTTCTTTGGCTTGGGGATTTCAATGGACTAATAATGGTGCCACCTGCTTTCAGCGAATATTTGGAATGGCCTCTCTTTGCTTCCCAGGCCAGAATAATGTTGAAAAATATATTATGTATTGTGCCTTATGATCAGCAAAGCCCTTTCCCATAAAATGTTCTATTTAAAATTGGTAAGACTATATAATGATAATTATATGGGAAACATTAATGATCTACTTCAAATATCATCCTAAAACTTTCTAGCTATGTGAACCTGGGCAAATTCTTTCATTTCTCTATGCTTTCAGTTTCCTCATATGTAAAGTAGAAAGATTAATAATGCTAATTGTTAAAGATTTTATGAAGATTTAATAAATTAATATGTATAACAATTGAGACTATAATATGGTCACATTTAAAAATCTTAACTATTGTTGTTATGAATTAAATATGCTTGAAAAACAAGTTTACATAATATTCTTCTGTCTACCATTACTTAAAGATGCGCTTTCTATTTTGTTATTCATTTTCTTGGATTTTTTAGTCCAGTTGCTTCACATAAGGCAATACCCATTATTATCAAATGCATCAGATAATAAAAAAGACAAAGAGACATCATTATCTAAGGTCACTGCTGTTTGAAAAAATGTTGACCTGATATATATTATAACAAAACAACAATGACCCTTTTAGATGTGTTTGAAGAGAAATATTTTTGCACAATTACCAAATTGTCAGTTAAAATTTTTCCACTTATTTTCCATAATGTTATTTTTCTATCCATGGAAACACAAAGATTCTACATCTGTTCTAACCTGGGTACTTTGCAGTTGTTTCCAGACACCTCCCCCACCCCTGACCATTCCCACAGCCACAGCCATCATTACGGAATTTTTTCACTGCTTGAAAAAGTTTTAATATTCAGCAGGTTAAGGAAACTCATGGTCAGCTTTAGAATTTTAGTCTCTGCTGAGCTTTCAAGGTGTCAAGACCCTAAAATAATATGAACAGCAGGAGTACTAAATCTTTCATTATTTCCAGTTTCCCCTTGAGCATACTGACTTTGCAATAAAGAAGCTGTCATTTACACTCTTCTTTATTGCAAGGTGGGTAATAGCCACAGGGAGAAAAATAAGGAACTGTGTCAAGTTAGCCTAACTGCCATTATGATTAATGTGTAATCATTGCACATTTGCATCTACTCTTTTCATATACAGGTACTTCATAGATTGGAAGAGTGATGGGGACAGCTACTTTACAATAGATGGAACTGAAGGAACCATCGCCACTAATGAATTACTAGACAGAGAAAGCACTGCGCAGTATAATTTCTCCATAATTGCGAGTAAAGTTAGTAAGTATGGCATGGACAGAATCAATGTTATACTGCAGTTCTTTGGATTTAAGACTCTTAAATGAGTCCCTGCTGAGGTGTTTTTCATTTTTGGACTGACAGCTGAGTGGTCTCCCAGGGAAACTCAGAAACCTGCTCCTTTTCCTCACAGCATAAGTCCAGAGAAATTGTGACATCTGCCACTGAGCCCTGTTTGGAGGATTGCAGGAATATCTAGTAGTGCATTTCATTGAGTGACCTCATCTTTTTCTATGCTTTACCTTCAGAAATCCACCAGAGTTTCAAATTCTCTTCCACACAGGATTCTTGTATATATTGTTGGGAGTTTCACAGAGCCAGGCGAGAGGAAATAAGTATCATATAAAAATCACCCATTCTGAAATATTTTCAGAAATTGAAGAGGGCATTTTAAAAATCATCCATCTTCCCTCTCTCCCCTTTTCATTAGAATTTATATTTCAGTGAATGTCACTGTGCAATATAGGAATATAGGAGTTTTAATTATAATGCTTCTAGGAGTTGCTCAGAATCTACAGTATCATTTGGAATTGTTCCTTGTATTAGTTTCTGCTTGGTTCAGAAGAGACTCCTCTAGACTGAAAGTGATTGTAGGTTTTATTTGTTTGACTGAACAATCAGAGATATTATCAAAACTTCCTCAAGTAATAGATTAGGGTGGGAGTGGTGACTTTGGCTCTTGACATATCTGTTTTTAATAAAAGTGCATCTTCCTAGTCCTTCTGCTTATGGTCTCTTGAAAGGTTTGGGAAAATCCCATTTGAGTCTCTTTCATTTTGTTCCCTTCATATTTCATTTGGTGCATCTGGTGCAAATAAATAACACTTTGGCAGCTAATTTCACCTTTCAGTGCAAGGAAGAGCTGTGAACATTTCTGTTGAGGGGTTTTGATCAGTCTCAACTCAGTGGGGGTGTAAATATGAAACAGTTTTGTTTATTTTCAGCAACTGCTTCCAAACATAGATAGTCATATACCTTCTCCTATTCCTTAGTGATGTCATTAGCTAATCTTATTACTCTTAGGCTATTCTGATTATTAAAAGTAAGTCTAACATTGAAGAACATGCAGCTTCTACTGTGTTTGTTGAACTCTTACTCTTAGAGGTCTGACCTGTCGTGTAAGAAGTCTTGGTCCCCTGAGACTGCCCAACTGGACAGGTCACATGGTGGTGCTCCGCTGGACAAACCCTGCTCAGCTCTCCTTTCCAAACATACCTTCTATGGAGGTGTGAGTCACACCATCTTGGAACCTCTAGTCCAGTACACTTGCTAGCTGAATACTCCCATGTAAACTCCATCAGTGCTATGCGAAATGGAATTTTAACCTACCCAAACCCTGCCGACGTCCATACTCACAAAATTATGAAGAAATATAAACATATAATTGTTTCAAGCAACTATATTTTTGGAGTTGTTTGTCATTATATGGCAATAGATATCTGGAGAACTCAAAGACAGTATAAATTGTAACTTTGATTTCGTCAGAATGGGGTGATAGAATCTCCAGTCAGTTGAAGTAGAAAGAAGAGAAATAGAAATGCATAAATCTCTCTTCATATAGTGCCTATATAGTATCCATTGGTTGCCACTGCTTTCAGGGCTAAAATGAACTGTTGGTAAAAGCAGTTGTCCAAACATTAAGTCTCTTGTTGTATGATTTTGAGTTCTTTGTTTTTGGAGGCTCTGGGCATCCCATCTCCATAAAAATCTGATAGGGGCACCTAACGGTAGGCCACACCGCTTCTTAGTTCCAGGGACCCTTAGCTCAGCAGAAAGCCTTCTTGGGTGAGTTAATACTTTGATTTCTCAATTTCAGTTCCCTTCTGCTGTGCCACTTGACCCTGAGTAAATTCACACAACCTTGCCAAGTTAAACAGGTGCATAACAGGCTGCTTCACTATTGAGTGTTTTCTCTGCCTTGCCATCTCCTTTCACATCTTCCTTCCTTGGTCAGGGATGAGATAAGATCATCAAGTTAGCTGCCTAAGCAGACATATTATAGGGAGAACAGAATACTATCTCACATTCTTGCAGAAATCTCCAACTCCGTTCTCTTTAAGTTGTTTTCCTGAAGTCTCCCTTCACATATGGCGTCCATCTCCGCTCTCATATTGCATCCTATTATAGTTACATAGGTTATTCCTAGTTCCTTTCATGGTGTCATTTATTTCATTCATAAAGGATTTTGGGAACAGCTTAACTGTATTATAATTTAAAAATAAACTTTAGTTTTTTAAGATCTTTGAGAAGTATGGTAAAAATAAGATGCCTAAGTTATGGAATATAAGATCTTTGTGAACCAAGTTACGTTGACTCCAATGGCCTGGGCATAATAAGTGACAACTGACCAAGGGAGTCCCTTCAATATCTTATCATAGACATATTGTCCATAATAAAAGATTATTCAGTAGAAAACTAATCTAATATAAACCTTCCTATTAACACATACACAAAACACATGCATATTTCATTGGTTGATACAGAGGTGGTAGGCCCCCATACCCTAACTCCAGGTGAATTATAGTTTATTGGTTGCATGTACTATAGCTATGGAAGTTCTTTTTCTCCCTAGTGCCTCCCTGGGCTATCAAAATCATCATCATGGAATGAGTTCACTCACAAGAACTAGGTCTGCTGCCTCCTTTCAGAGTCTTGAGTTTCAACCATTTAGAAAATGGAAGGAGGTATGAAATCTCACAGTGGAAGCAAGTGTCATTGATTCTTGAAAGTTTAGATATCTTAAACTTATAGAACCTTAATTTAGTTATCAACATGATTAATGCACATGCTGGCTCTGCCACTCCAGACTGTTGGCTATAGTTTTTACCTACATGCAAATTAGTAAGCTCTACTGTACACATTCTAAGAAGTTATATTAACTCTCACTGGAACATAGGTGGAACTGGGATATAACACATAATCCATATATGTATATTCACAATCTAAAAATGCTGTCAAACAAATATTTTGAAAATGGACCTCTAGTCCATTACAGTATATATCCAAAGACCATTGTGTGGATTTTAGAACCATCAAGAAAGTCTGGTGGAACAAAGACTATATATCTATTTGAAAACTAAAGAAGCTTAACACATGTCATGTGGTAATTAAAGAATATGTAATAAGACTAGCTAATTGTGGTTTATTTTGTCTGAATGTGCAGTTTAAAAGTAAACTTTATTCATATTCTAATGCCTAAGACTGTCTTAATTGATCAAACTAGCCAACTGAGCAAGGATATCATCATAGTGAATGAATGAGAAATAAATAGCCCACACTTGCTCTGCCAAGAAGAACGAAATTGTGTAAGTATACCTTATTGCAGATTGAACTAGCATATGTTTTGGCCCTGACCCTTTTATAAAAACTCTCAGGCGAAATGAAATGGCACAATGATTGAACAACTTCCAATTAATTAAAAAGCAGTCATTAATCAGTAGTGCTATAGTTAGAGGTCCAAATAATTTTATTAGACTTCTAATACTTCTTTTATGCATTGCTGCTTTGCTGTTTTTATGATATTAACCTTGAACATTTTTAAAGAGATGGATGCTCCAAATTTTACTTCATTAAAATTATTAGAAAGTTTGAATAGGCAAATATTCCTAAGTTTTTGGTGTTACTTCAACAAATGCAATTATTTAAAGATAATTAAAAATAACTTCATTAAATCCCTAAAATACATTTTATATAATTATAAAATAGACAGATGATACTAGAGATAATTCTTCTTTTCTTGATCATATTAGTTATCCAACTGGCAATGAATTGGTTGCATTTACTGTGGAATAAGTAAAATATCAGTGAATTGCCTTACAAAATGCTATATTTGAAAAATTTTATATATAAATGTATATGAGATTAAATTGTTAGATAATTTTTAAGATTATCTTCTATATAGATCTATATTATAACTTTTTAAATTTCACATAGATTGGTATCTTTAAATGTACAAGAAAAGCAAACTCTGACATTGGTATCTATAATTCAGGCTCAACATAAATTCATGCATTCATTTATATCAGCTGTGTAGAGTATCATCTACATGTAAAGCGCTATTTGTTGTGAGTTATGAGAAAACTGAGTAAGACTTATATCTATTCTAAAGGACATTACAATTTAGTTATAAATTTATCAGATTAGTATATTTTAATAAGTAATAACTATGTAAATTATGCTGAATTTCAGAAAATTTAGATTTAAATGAACTGTTATATAAGCTCCAGGGGGAGGTTGCAAAGTATTATGACTTATTACAGTGTGGTCATTAAATGATAAAAGATATAAAGAGAAAAAAAGTAGATTTTGTGTTAGAATTATTGGAAGTAGCTTTTCCTTTTTTTTGCCTGTATGCCAAATAGTCAGCCATAAAATGATGTTGTAAGACCAAATGAAAAACGAGTAGCTAATTTTCTAGTATAATATAGTAATAGAACAAGTTGGTAGTTTAATCTACTAATAGCTTTCCATACATTAACTCATTTGCTACTTTCAATAATCCTACAAAGTTAGTATTATTATCCACAGTGCAGGAGTGAGAAAATGGACTCAGAAATATTTTGTTGGTAGCTCAGTGTCACACAGCTAATGATGACCAGGCTAGGACTGGAGCCCTGAGGTTTTCTTCTTCAAAACACATCCTGTGGATTGGGTAGCAACAATTGTACCAGAAACATATTTACTTGATTATGCTTCATTCATTTATTTTAAATAAGTTAGTAGTGAGGGAGTTGGGGAGATGTCGGTAATAAAATACAAAATTTCAGTTAGTAGGAGGAATGAGTCCAAGAGATCTATTATACAACATGGTGACTGTAGTTAACAATATATTGTATTCTAGAAAAATGCTAAGACAGTGGATATAAAGTGTTCTCACCACAAAAATGATAACTATGTGAAGTAATGCATATGTTAACTAGCTAGAGTTAGTCATTCCACAGTGCATATATACTTCAAAACAATATGTTGTACATGGTAAGTACATACAATTTTATCTGGAAATTTAAAAAATAAATTAAAAATAATTTAGTAACAATTGTCGAGGTGATTTTTATTGCATAAAGCATAATATAGTATAAAATGCATAAATATTTTCATTTGTAATATACATATAATTGAAATGAAATTATCATTAAATTCTTGATATCATCTATTTATATTTAAGCTTATTACACTTAATTTTGAGAATTCTATAGTAAATTTGTATTTTAAAATGAAAAGACAAAAACTCAAAATATGATAATAGAGAAATATATATGTAATATTATGTACACAACAGTGGAATAGTTAGGTAGATTTCTATATATGACCAATAAGTGCAAATTACTGGATCATTCTCAAGCTACAGTAAGAGTTCCTAATGATTTCACTGTGAAGGATATTTTTACTAACTTCCCTGTATATTGAAAGATTGTTGTCTACCTGACATCACCTCTCATTAAGCAATATTTATTAAATACCTTTATGTTTAATTAATCAGTGACAATCAACTATTTGATCAACATAGTATCACACTCAGTTGATATAATTATAAAAATGATTTTTTAATTAACTTTATAGCTAAATGACATGTAACTATATAACATGTCAGACTTTTTGAAATATTAAAAAAACTACAATCATTATCAATACTTCTCAACACCTTGGTTGGGAATTGATGAACAAAAACATACTCTGTAGTTATAATATGCATTCTCTGTGTTTTTCACCTTGCTAGACCATGATGTCATTACAGGTCCTTTCTTCTGGTGAGTTAATGTTGAGAATAGCCACACAAGATGTTTGAACCAATGCCGAAGTGTAGACCTTCAAAACAGGAGTAGGGTGGGGGAAGGAATAGAACTCACTGGCAAGTACATTCAATGACACAGGCAGCCTATGGCACCCTCAATATGGTGCCCTTGATTAAGGCAATCATAATCATGGTTTAGGTGAGAAATGGCACATAATTAGAAGACAAAGTAGCAATTATTTTAAAAATAGGTATGGCACTGCTATTCATTAACAGGACTTCAGTTCTTGGGGAGGAAGGCTACAAGAACTTAGAAGAGAGATCTACTCCTTATGGATGGGGTATTACTTATGCTGTATTACAAATTACACCAAAATGTGTTGGTTTAAAACAATGCTTATTATCTCACAGTGCCTGAAGTTTAGTAACCCATTCATGGTTAAGTTCAGTCCTCTAAGGCTGCACTCAGAAGGCTGCAATTAAATTCACTCAGAAGTTGATGGCAAAATTCAGGGTCTCAATGTCTCACCAGCTATTTATCTGAAGCTCCCCTCAGATTCTTGCCACATGAGCCTCTCCATAGGGCTGTTCACACGATGGCAGCTGGTGTAATCAAAATGAGCAAGCTAGAGAGAGAAAGTGCCAGGAAGATGAACGTCAGCCACTCATCACCTAATCTCAGAAATTATATCTCACTTTTGCCACCATCCTATTCAATAGAAGCAAGCTACTAGATCCAGATCACACTGAAGGGAAGGGAATTGCATGAGGGTGTGAATATCAGGATGTGGGGATTACTGGGAGCCAGTTTAGAAGGTTGTGTAACATATGTGGTTCTTGGCAACTAGACAAGTTACTTGAAAAAAGAAGAAATCTTAGAGACTGTATTGCCTGGCCTCTAGGAACTGAAAACGCTGTAAGAGATGCAACAATCTGCCTAAATCCATTAAATGCATAATCAAAATACAAAGTACTCTCAGAGAGGGAAAACATAAAATAGTTCTTTTTGGAGGCAGAGTATGTCACAAAGGAAGTATCACTTGAGCTGCGTCT
The DNA here is from genome assembly GCA_008086735.1 of Cheirogaleus medius. Lineage (NCBI taxonomy): Eukaryota > Metazoa > Chordata > Mammalia > Primates > Cheirogaleidae > Cheirogaleus > Cheirogaleus medius. The sequence goes on from VBSM01003039.1 coordinate 15,856,177, forward strand.
TTAAAAAATATAAAAAAGATATTGTGCTCAAAGGAAGGAGGGTATTCTAGGTTGAAGAAACATCTTAAGCAAAGCCAGAGGTACCAAAGTTCATGCCAAGCTCAGACATTGCAGGTTGTGTGGTATCCTTGGTGTCAAGATTGTATATATTCAGAAAGTAAGCTGAGTCCTCATCCAACAGAGCCTTAACAGCCTCACTGAGAATTTGCAGTTTTTTAGGTGGGATCATGAATCTATCCTCATTCCCCTTGTATCTTCTCTTCCTGTGTGCCCCCAACTTAACGTATGTCCAAAGAAACATTTCTCTTGTTCAACTGTTCCCATCTAATGGGTTTTGGAAGGTTGTTCTGTTCCTGGACTTGCATTCTTATAAAGCCCACTGACTGGCTTAAAATGTATTCACTACGTGACCTGTGGTTGACCTCACCAGGGATCAAGTGACAAAGAAAAGATATGAATAGTCCTATTCACTTTAACTGAAAATAAGCATGCTGGGGTTGACCTTTTCTTCTGTAGAAGTGTTCCTCAATGCCTCAGTTATGGTCACCAGCATCAGAGTCACCTTGGGCATTTTTTAAAGAGCAGATTCTTGTACCTCATTCCAGACATGCTGAATCAGTATTTCTGTTAGTATTGCCAGTAAATCTCCATTTTCAACAAGCGTCCTAGGTCATTCCGATAGACACTGTTTGGAACCACTGTGCCAAATTCTTTAGTGCTTTAAAGATAAACACAAATTTGAGTAAACAAAAGAATGGAATCAGTTACCATGAATAGATGTACTTAAAAAGTGTTAACCTTTAAAGACTTAATTTAACTATTGGTTTCAATTCTGAATTGATGTTATTATTTTCTTCCTTTAATTGCTTAGATAATTCCCTTTCTCTTACTTTTAATGGTTGCCTTGCTTTACATAGATGGGTCTAGGGTAGATTATCTACCATTTTCTAATTCCCTCTCATTTTCCCAAGTAATTATATAAAACTATTTTGTATTCTCAAAGAAGATAGCTTTGATTTATACTAGAATTGGCAACATTTCAATAGTACTTATAAAAGTAATACTTTGTAGAGAGAATCACTTATAAAGGTTTCATACCATTTCATAAAGCACTGTAATGTATCATATACATGGAAATAAAAATCATTAACACCACCATAATCATCAACTTAATTTAGAAATAGTACCATTTTTCTCATTATTATAGGCTATGTAAATATAATGGAATCCAAATTTATGTTGTGATAAATTATATTTCATCTTAAACTTTCAACTGCTTGTGGGTACACTACCGTAATCAAACTGCTTAGGAGTATTTTAAATCAATCTAATTGCTCCATCAAAATCACATATACAACATTAATGCCAGATTTATTTTTTCTTGATTAGTATCTGATTTCCTCAGGAAATTAAAACTACATGATGAACTTTTCACCTTAAGGTTAAAATTTGAATGAAAATATATTTAGACTTGTACATAAAATTCTTTTAACATCATATACCAAATGTAATTCAAAAATAGAAAACATTTTTATGTGTAAATGTTATTTTATTGACATGTACTATATCATATTTAAACTATGTGTGTAGTGATCTTCTCAATTAAGTATGAACTTCTTAGCATCAAAGACTATCTTATACATCTTTAAATCCATAGTCCATCATATTTTCTGGAATATATAGATGTGTACATAATTAATAAATTGTGAATAGCTTCATATCTTTTTGAAACATATTATATGTTATCTCTTAAGTCAACATTATATGATAACTTTTATGTATTAATATTTCAAGAGCATATTTACCATGAATATAGCAGCAACATTTTACAACTCATTCATTTATTTATTCCTTGGTTGGTGTATGTTAAAATACCATCATTACTGTTCAGGATACAAAGTTTATAATGAAAAAAATGTCTTCCTCAGATGGGATTACAGTCTAATGAACAGCAGACATGGTGAACTGGCAATATGAACACCACATTCAAATGTTAACACAGAAAAAAAGAAAAGAAGCAGAGTGTTACAGGGGCAAACAGAAAAATACCAGGGAAACTATCCACAATAATACAACATCTAAATTGAAAACTAAAACATTAGGGGGAAAATAATGAAAAAAGAATTTTTGGTGGTAGAACTGGCATATGTCAAACTCTAGAAGTGGAACAATGCATAAGATATTCAGAAAAATATAAAGGAATTCAGTATAGAAAATAAAAAGAAATTGGGGGTAAGTTCAAGGTAAATTCCTCTGTCTGCTCTCTCTCCCCCAATAACTTTTACCTCCCAGTAATAATAAAGTCAGTCTGGATAAGATATATTAAAGCTTTTTCTTTTCAGCCCATTAAGATGTTTTGAATTTATCCTGAAATAAAGAGGTAAACATTGAGGAGATATAGTCAAAGAAAGAATATGATCTGACTGGTATTTTTGAAAATTTATGCTATCTGCAGAATAATGAAAGAACTAGAGGAAAGCAGGGCTGGAGAATGGTATACAAATAGTAGAAAGATTGTTTAGTAACCTAAGAAACTTTGATGACTTATAGAGTAATGACAGGGAGGATCAAAAACATGGAAAGATTTAAGAGAAAGTCAAGAGGTGAAAATGATGAGAATTAACATTGATTGGATGTGGGAATGAGATGAATGAGGCATTGACATTAGTGATCAGGTTTCCACATAGGCAGCAAGGAGGCTGGTGGTCCCATGAACTGAGGTAAAAAACATAGAAATAGAAACAGTGACACTGGACAGAGTTATGAGTTAAATTTCAAACAAGTTGAGTTTGATATGCTTCCTGCTCATATAAATAGTCATGCAATCAGTTGTGTATCCTCATCAAGAAGTCCATGAAGAGAATTAGTTTTAATACATAGTTTTAATACATGGGATTCACTAACCCATAGATTATAATGATTTGTGCGAGTATGAAAGATGAGAATGAAGTGGGTCAATGATCTGCACCTAAGCCATTTAAGAGACAGATGAAAGGACAAGCAGATAGAAAAAGAACAAATAAGATGCTGATGGTTAGAAGTGAACAGAGAGATATTTAGAGATATTAATAATATAAACAACATTTTGGTTAAACAATTTGATGATGAAAGTAAGGAAAATGATAGAAGGCAAAATATAGCTTTGTATTTTGTGCATTATATTGCCACTGCTTCTGTGATTTAGTTGATTATAATGAATAGAAAATAATGTAGAATCAAACTATTAATAACTTATTATATTTTTATAGATAGGTATTTCAGAAATTTGATTGTTTATTGACTGACACCTATTAACTACTTGTGGTATAAAATAAGCTTTTTATCAAATTGATACTAGTGGGTTTTACATGCCTTCAAAATACTTAATTTATATTGCTTATTAAAGAAAGTAATTTGAGAAGAAATTTTAAAATTATAAACAATTTAACATAAAATGAAATGGCATCTAGAGTTAGGTCTTGCTGACCATAAGTGAATTCAAGGAAAATACATTGACTATCATGGTATCATTGGCTCATGATCCACAGAGGTTTCATGTTATATCAGTTGCATCTAACTCATCACAGCTTCTCAGTTCAGTCAATTTTTAAAAGTATATCTATTGTCATATACTCGATTTTCTAGTATGTATACGACACTGTGTACATGTCTTTAAACTCTGGAAGTTTAAAGATGAGTATGACACAGTTCTCAAGGAACTCGGAATGTCTCAAACTTTGTTATTGTAAATATGTAAAATCAATGATGCTTTCCCTACAATTTTCATTGGAAAAAATATTGATTAGAGGTATTTTTAAAGATTTCTTTTTTTTTTTTCCTTTGGAGAACAGTTTTTGTCACCAAATTCACAGAAGGGAACATATAGCTTTAGTATAGTTATATTTGAATAATTTAAATTCTTTTTATGGATTACTCAATCTAGGTCATACCACTGTCACTAAAACAGAGCTATTATTAGATATGGATTAACTTGTAATTTAAAAATGAGCTGATTTTTAAAGAGAAAAGGCAAAGAAAGCCTCTGTTAATGTGTATTATTCATTTGTTATTTCTGACATGGTTTGTATTATTATAATTCAGTTTTTTGGCATAAAAGGCTAAGATTCCATTCTTGAAGTAATTGCAGTTGTAATTTAGTACACAGTCACAAAATTGAATTTTAACTTCTTACAATTATTTAAAAATAGATGTCATTTTTAAATAGAGAAAAAGGAATAGTTCCAGTGTATTTTAATATAACAAGAACCTTGTGTTTGTTAGTACTTTATAGTCTTTAAAACATTTTCAATTGAACTTCTCATTTGGTTCTTGGATACATTCTATTATTTGGCCTGTATCTATTGAGTATATATTATATAAAATTTTCTACAGCCCTACCTTGACCCTCAAATGTATGCTGGGCTTCATCACAGCATAGTGGGCCAGATGTATCATAAATGTGACTCATTGAAGATAAGCGATTGTCACTTACATGGGCTACCCATAGCTCAGGCAGCCCATCTTCTTCCTCTCTGAGTTAGTTAAAAGCTATCATAAGGCAGTGAGGAGCATATAAAGAGGATTTGGATTCCAGTCTTGGCTCTAAGAGAAATCAAATGAAAGAATGTGCTGAAGTTTTCTCATCTGTAAATGAGTATTGATAGATCTATAATTTTCAAATTTTCTAGATCAGAGAGACACTTTGTCAAATGAAATCTTACATGGCATCCCATCATACTACATAAAGAGAACTGTGAATAAAGCTAAAGCTCTCTCTTTGTTCCTTGTGAAAACAATTAGCACTAGAAAGAATAGCGTGAGAACTATAAGCTTATATAAATTCTAATTTCTCTTTTAGATTTAAAATTTAGATTTTCTAAGATTTATCAAAGGTTACAGTGGTAGTTACTAGTGAAACCATTTCTAAAAGAGATTCCTGATTCCAAATTCCAATGATCTAACAATCTATCCCATACCATATGTTCTTCTGACAATGAGGCTAACATTCCTTTGTTCAAAAAATGAGGTCTATCTTCTCTTCCCTTATTTTGGAAGGCAGCTTAATATACTAGCAATTTTTTTCTTTGCTAGTATATTATGTATGCAATTGCCAAAATATGCATCTCTTATCCCATATCTTTATGTATTCCTCTATTATGTCTACCACTTTCTTTGTGGAGTCTTTAGAATTTTCTATCTACAGGGTCCTGCCATTGTCAAGCAAATAGTTTTATTTCTTTCTTTCCAATTGGATGCCTTTAAAAAATTATTTGGGTCTGATTATCCTGGATAAACCCTCAAGTACAATGTTGAAAATATATATAAGTGTCAAGAGCAGATATTCTTGCCCTGTGTCCAATGCTACAGAGAAAACATTCAGTCTTTCACTATGATGTTAGCTGTCAGTTTCCTATAGATATACTTTACCAGGTTGAAGAAGTTGCCACTACTCATTGCTTGTTGACAGTTTTCATCATGAATTGAGATAAGATTTTGTCAAATGCTAATTCTGAGTCTATTGAGGTAGACAAGTGACTTTTTTGGTTCTTCCTTCTGTTAATATGGTGATTGTTTTGGGGTGTTAAACCAACCTTGTATCAGTAGGAAAAACACCTTTTCGTCATTATGAATTATCTTTATAACTTGCTGCTGAATTTGATTTGCTAATATTTTGTTAAGGAATTTTTGTACTTATGTTTTGTGCAGATAATTGTCTATGCTTTGTTTTCCTGTAATGTTTTTAATTGGCTGTGGTATCAAGGCACATAGAATGAGGTTGTAAGTTCTTCCTCCTTTATTTTCTGGAAAAGATTATAAAGAATAGATATTATTTGTTCTTTAAATATTTTATAGAATTTTCCAGTGAAATCATCTGGATATTGAATTTTCTTTGTGGGAATATATTTCATTAAAACTTCATTATCTTCGATTTTATGTTACAATTTTCTATTTATTCCACTTAGTTTTGGTAATTTGTATCTTTACAGGAATTTGTCCATTTCCTCTATGTTGACTATTTTTTAGCATAAAAAGTTTAAAATATTCTTTTATAATGTTTTATTTCATTTATAATAAGAAGTAATGTTTCTTCCTTCCTAAGTGAAAGAATGCTATATTATACATATAAATTATATTTGCTTGTGAAAATTCCAATGCATATTTGAGTAGTTCTCAAACTGAGATGTTATAGCTTCCTTGTCACTTAAAAATGTAAGGTAACAATTTTTTTAACATTTATGAAAACTTTTAAAAATATACAATAGAATCCAGAGTAATATAATTAAACCCATGAACCCATTACTCATTTTTAACAATATAAATATGTTTTTGTTGTGCTTGTTTTTTCTCTATCTTTATGTGGACATTTATTTTGTAATTGTCACAGTGATGCCTTGTGAAATTTAATTTTCAGGAAATCTATATATCCTACAGTGCACAGGACAGTCCCACACAATAAAGATTTGTCTCAGCGAAAATGCTAAAAGCACCCTTTTGAGAAACACTGTTAATAATAACTTACAATAGTAATAATAATTTTTTGGTAATTTGTTCATTGGGACAATTGTTAAAATCTATATTACAGTAGGATAAATAATTTAAAACTAGGAAAAAGGAATTTCCAATGGATAAATCAGGTTTAAATTCATTTTAATAAACTTTTTAGATATTCTCAAACAAATCTCTACAATAAATTTAGTTAAAGGAGAACTCTTGTTTCCTGTGGAAAACAATCTATCCTCACACTAGCTTAATAAAATATAACTGTAATCCTGAAAAAAATGTAAGAAAGAAACTTTCCTCTTCATGTGGCTTCAGGACTTTACTGTGTAAAATAGAAAGAAGAGATTGAGTTTTACATTGTCCAGGTGTTGAATAGGTCGTTATTCACATTAACTTACTAAGCTCTAATCTATAATGTGAATTAGTGATCTAATTTCTAAGTAGCTATATATTGTCAAAGTTCTTCTTCTAATACTCTTATATAAATAGAGCTTAAGAGAATGGGCTATGGAACCAGAACACCTGGATTGAAAACTTAGTCTCACCACATTCAGCATGTGGTTTTTGGAAAAGTTGAATCCCTCTCTTTTCTTCAATGTTTCATATACATTATTGGGATAGTAATAATATCTATATCATAGTTGCAACGAACCCTAAATGAGTTAATCTATGCAAGATGCTTTAGAACATGAATACAATGTAAGCATTGTGGAGGATTAAGCATTAATTTTATTGTTACTGTTGATAATTTCCAGTTTCTTTAGGAAAGTGAACCAACTTTTTGAATTTTATTTATATTTTATGCTATATAAATAACAAATAGAATTAACAGAAGCAGTATAGATAATCTTCACAAAGTATAGTTGGTAATAAGAGTAATGATACTTTACCAAAATTTATCCAACATTTTGTAAAAATCATTTAATACAACCATCCTATGAAGTAGGACCTATTGATACTGTGTGTTTTATATGAAGAAACTGAATTGAAGAAAGATTAAATAACTTGTGAAAATTCAGCCAAACCTTTTCTAGCAGGTAAGACAATGCCCTGTGACCAACAGCAATTTTTAAAGAATATGTATTTTCTGAATCATTCCCCAAGATTACACTATATCTTCCATAAACACACCCAATGTTACAAAATATACTCACTTATTAATTTATGTTATCTGTTAATATATGCACTGGTACACAATAATGAATTCCACTGTGTGAATGTTCATGTGTGAATATATGAACTATTTTTAAACTTTGTTTTAGAATGCTTTTGATTTAATTTTTAATGAATTTCAACTCAGTAAGATATTGTAGACTTGTTAAAATTGGTCATATGGTAAGATTTCATGTGTGTTCAAGGAAGCATTCCAGATAGAGGTCTAAAAAAATGTGAATATTCAGTGACGCTGCAGAAGAGTTTAACATATAAACCAATCAATAAAGAAGGTATGATGCAATAAACCTGACTTTTGGATTTTTATAATCCTGGGTTTATATCCTAACTCTCCATTCTTCAAGCTTTGTGACTCTAGGAAAGGTGTTTCAACAATTTCAGAATTTATACACCTGTAACACTTTTTAAGATAAAATCTTATATTGAATACATTAAAACATGTGCATTATGTTATGCTTTATTTGCTTACTTAATTATTTCTAGTTGTCTTCAACAAAAGACAGAGCTGTGGATAAATGATGAGTAGGCTGGGGACAAAACTTGGGATGGGATTTTGGCAGAGTGAGACGCCTTGTCAAACTGACATTCTTTTTGATATTGTAGAAGTTATTTTTTAACCAACATTTGTTTCTTCTTTCCTTTCTTATCAAATGAAAGCAATTTAAGGATAGATCCTTGCTTTTCATAATCCATCTCTTACTTCTACTTCCTTAAATCTATTTTTCTAATATTCATTTGTGAAAAGCCCTTTCTTCTTTATTCTCCTTGTTATTGTCCTTTTCTGGAGAAAGCTTTGAGGAAAAATCATTTTGAGGGAGTCATTTAAATACACATATTATTCAACCAATAAAATTTTCATTATAGGGACACAACATAGAAAACTATATTTTTTATCTGGTGAAAGAATATCACTATTGGTAAAGACTGGTTCTGTGAATTAACCTGGTATGATGGCTAAGTCATTCTACTATAAGGGCCCTATACTTACAGTAAAATATGAGCTAAATATTTTGCCTTCCTTTGGTCATGAATTTCAGGAATTAAACCCCAGCAGGGTACACTGCTAGATCTTTGACAGCTAAACATTAACATCTCATTTATTCATTCTTTTATTATCTTATAGTTGGAACCTTCACAATTTCCCATAAGAGGAAGAGTTCTTTTTATTCTATATGAAAGCTGACTTTTTTTAAAAAAATTAAATACTGCTGTTTCTTGTAGAAGCAATAACTGACCAGATTTTGTAATTATCTTTTCTCTTTTTTATGTTTTCAACAGGTAACCCTTTATTAACCAGCAAAGTCAACATATTGATTAATGTCCTAGATGTCAATGAATTTCCTCCTGAAATATCTGTGCCATATGAAACAGCTGTATGTGAAAATGCCAAACCAGGACAGGTATTATAACAATATTGTTTATTAATATTATTTATTAAGAGTATGTAAAGATGCACTATATACATGTGTTTTTAAGTTATAAGTCCAGACATAAATACAAACACATATACTTATTTTTCTGGATCAGATAGCTTAATAAAAGAAACCATAGATATATTAACTCCTGTGAATTAATGGTAGATGCATGAATGTGAAAGTAATACCATAGAAGATAGAGTGTTGGTTGCCTAGTGGAAGTTATTTGTATAAAGATCTAGAATTGTGGATTCTGCTGTTTTTCCACTCTCTTAATGTGGAATTTCTAAAGAACTTATAACTATAAACTCTGTAAGAAAATCACTTTAGAATTTATTTTTCCAGTGTATTTCTTGCTTTGATCACATGTTTTCATAAGGGGTCCAACAAAGCTTTTAACCTAACCTGAAAACGTAAAGGTTTCTGATGACCTTGAGGAAAACATCTGAGTTATTCAAAATGTCCAAATTACATTTTCCTTATTAAGTCAATTTTACTCTAGGGGGATGTTCTGGTGGAAAGACATTATAAGGAAAGACCACATAGTTAATGAGAGGTTCTGTCAAAGTCCTAGGTTTTATGTGAGGCGGTGGTGATTAGCCAGGTTTTTTTTCTTTTTTCCCCTACATTATTATGAATGAATGAATGAATAACATAAAGGGAATCAGGCATAAGTATATAATAAGATGATATCATGAAACAAGAATATGCTTAATCTAATGCTGTGCACTTAACGTTCCACAGGGAAAATGTATCGGTATTCTTTAGTTTGCTATATATTTTGATTATCTTTAAACAGTATAACTGATAAGTAATTTGAGAAGTTTTAATTTTTACTTATAATAAATCTTAAAATTTGAAACAATATTTGTTTACAAAGGTCATTCTTTAATCTTTAGTATTTTTTTCAATTTGCATGATTTACACTGCTTAGTAGAAACTTTGTTCCCTAGCTCTAAACCTGTGATGTGTACTAGCTATCTAGCTATTAAATTAAAATTAACATTAAACAAAATTAAAAACCAATATTCTCATTCATACTAGCCACATTTCAAGTGCTCAGTAACCATAGGTGATGAATGGATACCATTTTGCTAAGTGCAGACATAAAAATATTTTCATTAGCATGGAAACTTCTAATGGATTGTGCTGCTCTAATCTCTCATGTGACAATTTGGGGAATCATTAATATTCTTATACCATCACATAGTTAGTGATATTTTCTCAAGTAAGAAATCTTCATCCTTAATTTTTAATAGGCACAAAAATGCGCTTAAACGTTATCATCTTAAATGCATCCCAAGTTTACATGTGATGAGCCCACTGCTTACTTCAGTTTTGGAAATAGTATGCTGCATAAATATTTGGGCCCAAGATAAATAACCTGATTTGGTTATTTGGGAAGCTAGAAGAGATTTGCCAAGATTTCCCAACTTAGATATTTTTTACTTTATAGATGCCCCCCACACACAAAAAGTCAATTCTTTATCTTTTATGTTATTGGGGACATTAATGGCTTCAGATCAATCAGAACCTTATAATGTTCCAAATGAAAGCTTTAGGGAACAGAGCTCCCTTTAATGCTGTATGTCTGTCTAATAAATTAAAGAATCTGAAAGATTAGGAATAGGAAGTTACTGAAGATCAAACTGATTTTCTTTGATGTGGACAAAGTTGTGAAAAATGTGTTGGGTCCTTGGAGGCTCTTATTCTAAAACATGTCTGTTGGGCTTTTTGTGTCCTATTGGGTCACTCTTATGAACAAAACATAACCCTAAAATGTCCTTTAAGTTTTCAGGTAGTGTGGTTATGAACATTTTCTGCTTTTGACCCCAGCCATTCTGCCCCGACAGAACAACTATGCATAGGAACTATCTATCTGTTTTGGCTTATGCGTGAATATCTCTCTGTCTGTCTGTCTGTCTATCTATCTATCTATCTATCTATCTATCATCTATCTGAAAAAACGAGAGAGCAGAGGAAGAAAGATGATACTATGTAAATCAGTAAAGATTTATGTGAGAGTTGTTTTCCTTGGAGCAGTGACTTCCAAGTGACAGGTCCAGATACGTGTTAGCCTGTAACAAAGTTATTTTCATATATGTATCCTGTTCTAAAGGACTTCATTCTAACGTCATCTTCTTGATATGTTTTGATGTTAAACACCTTAAATTTAGTAAATGGTGTTAGTTGATAGTATTTAGAATCAAAACAAAACAAAATTCAACAACTAAGTATTGGTACCTAAGTAATGTACAGGAATTTTATGGAGGAAATAGAATGATCTGAGGACATTGGTTTAAGTGAAGAAAAGTTGAAGTTTTACAGGGTCGAAGTGGTGATTCTTGACTAAATTGCCACCTTCCATGATCTAGCCTTTGGTGTTGAATAACGAAAGTCCTGCCCATGACAATTTTAAAGTGTAAATAGACCCTGTGCAATTAATTCACACTAGAGTGGCAATTAATTTATTAAATTACAAATTACTAACACTGCACTAGATACTCAAAGTCCCAGCGATATCTATCTATCATTTATCTACCTATCTATCCATCCATGTATCTGTGTATCCATCTTTGTGCGTGGGAAAGTATATCACAATCCTAAGATTGGGTTTTAACTGAATTGTATGTTTAATAGCATCAATGTAAGATCACATGATGCATGCTTTACAAACTGGGACCAGAATATAGTATTTGAAATCTAAAGTCTTTTTCTGGCAAATTCAAATTTATTCTAAAAGCATGCTTACCTGGCCGGCACACTGCCCTGTCTTCTTCCCCACACACTTCCTAAAATACTGTCTGAAGCCCATCATCATACATGCTTATAAATAAATGCTTCTGTGTAGTGAATTGAAAATTTCACAGTTTGACTCTTAGAAGTTATTTTTATTCTCCAAAATTTTAAGGGCATCTTATTGGAGTACCAGACTTTTAATTACAAGATATACAACCTATGGGAGCAAGTTAGAAAAAATTTTGAAACAGGGATAATAGTGCTTATCTTTTAAAAACTCTTTGAAAACACAATTTGTATTCCTAGACAATGGGAAAACAAATATAACAACAAAAATAGATACACATCTTTTGTATCTTTTTCTCATAATTTTATTTATAAAAACAAACCTATTGTTATAAAACATAGCACTAAAATTTTGCTATTGGAAGGGCTTTTAGATAATCAGATTTTGTTTCTAGTAAGCATTCTCATATTTTGGCTAGAAAGCATTTATTTCATCTAATTTAAAATGCAAGCAAGTACATTTTAATTTGATTTTGCTTATTAGTGAGAATATTCAATGCTGGTAAACTTTTTGGTTATACAGATATTGATTTGGAATTAGCCCCTGTCCTGTAATTGTAACTGTCATGATTGCCTGTAAATGTTAGAGATTTGTTTATAAATATTATGTGTAAATAATTGGTTCACTGGTAATGATTCAGAAAGTGTCATTTCTGTTTACTTGCATGCTTCATTAAATAAACTTATTAGCCTGGTGTGTAAAGTTCCCATTGAAACTAATGACTGACTTCAACTTTAATCTCAACTTTGTTTCAGATAATTCAAATAGTCAGTGCTGCAGACCGAGATCTTTCACCTGCTGGGCAGCATTTCTCCTTTAGATTATCACCTGAGGCTGCCATCAAACCAAATTTTACAGTTCGTGACTTCAGAAGTAAGTATAACCACAGAAAGATTTACCTCTTATCATGTATCTTTGTAAACAGGCACAAAGGGAGGAATCAATGCTTTTCACAGAAGCACTTAGTTTCATAAGACATGGATATCCTTATATGACAAGTGAAAAATTCTACAGCTAGCAGAAAATTAAATACCTAATCTATATATTAATAGAGTATCTATTAACACAGGTTGCTTCCATTATACATGTAGACAGTCTCTCAATGAATCAAGCAAATAAAAACTATCTGGAAAGGTGAATGCTTTCCCTATTTTAAATATATTATTTCCACTCCCCACGGACATTACTTGTCTTAAATACAAGTTCCCTATATACAAATAGGTAACTATTTAGTAACTCTCTTCCTAAACAGCACAGGTTAAAAATGCAAGCATTGCAAATTAGAATGATATAATCTGGCATTCCCATTCCATACTACTGAAATGATAGACTCTTACTATGTAAAATTATACAAAATAATGTCAAACTCATAGTATTTGTATTAAATATAATCATATATGCATAAGCTTTAACACAATGCCTAAAATAAGTTACATTCAAGATAATTTTATCTACCACCTCTGCCATCATGTTTACACTACTATTAATACTACTACTATTACTGCTGTGAATACTACTACTACTACTATTATATCTGCTATTATTATAACCACTACAAAAATATAAAGGATTCTGAACTAGAAATATTAAGATTGAGTACCAATTTCTCTGACTTTATTAGTTCAGTGACCTTGGGTATTTTCTCTCCTGTAAGTTTCCATATTCTTTAAAATAAAGATCACAAGATTTAAGTTTAATAATATTAGGTTTAAAAAGTTACCTTTTACATAAATGTAATGCATATAAAACAAATAAATTGTGATGAATTATAATAATGATGATTGAAGTAATAGCATATTTTGAGAAAACTTAGCTGCAAATAATTAAGAAAAGAAAATCAGGGTCCCCACATTTTATCACTGAAGGAAGTTGCATAGGGTTTGCCAAATACAATGGTATAATTTAAGAAATGGCCGTAAATGAAACAGTGATCGAAACTTGAAGTTCTTCCTAAGTAGGGTGACCACATATTTTATCAGAAAAACTGAAACCTTTTGCAGAATGGTGTCATGGCCCGATTACAGGACGGTGGAGGAACACAGAACATAAAGAACGACACAGACACACATAAAGACTTTACATGACTTGAGTGCCCAATGCACCAGCCGTTTTTTATTTATACCCCTCAGACCCAGGGTTAGTTCCTTGTACCTGAGCATCTGAGCATAGCAGCAATAACCGTCAACTTTGGAGTTACCTCATAAAGGAACAATTTTCCCATGATCTCAGACCTCAAAACATTTACTTGAGGCGCCAGCGCCAGACATAACTCAAAGATCAAGGCTGAAGTAAGCAACATTAAAAAATGCAGCCATCAGAAGAACTTCTTGTGCTCTCTCCCAGTCAGCGGCAGGCCCCCACGGTTGTGCCTGTCTTAGGTTGTCCCCCCCGTGGGAGATCTTACCCATCTTTGGCCACCAACCATCTTACGGGGCCATACCTTGGGAATGTTTTTCTTATCTTTATGACCTCCAGACTCCCATCATGGGGGCCCACCGTGTGGGAGCTGGGCAGCATTTGCTTACGTGCAGAAACTCAGGCCTCTTGTCATGTCTCAAGGCTGTAACTGTGTCTGAAGAGAATACTGGTTACTGCTGCATCATGCAGCACATGTACATTATAGTCTATAGTGAATGATTAGTATAAGGCAGGTAATCGCCAGAATCAGTCCCCTACAGTATAGAAATGGGCAATATTAATAATTTTAAGTTAAAGCAACACACATGAAATAGAGCAGTCCAAGATGAACTGGTCCATATGGTCACCCTATCTGTAAGCCATTTAAAGAGATAATTTAAATCCATTGAATATAGTAGTCTTTGAAAGGTTTAAGCAAGTGTATAACATACTCAAATTTGCATTTTTGGGAGATCAGCTTGGATGCAGTATGGAAAAGGCATTACAGGAAGATAAAACTTGTTCTGATGCCCTTGCAGTAACTGGTGAGAGTGTTGGATTAAGGTAATAGCTGTGAGGATAGAGACAAGTGGATGGAGATAGAATTGATAGGGCTTAATGATAGATCACTTAGATTTGATAAGTGAATGTAATGGAGGAGAAGACAAATCAGACTTCCAGATCACAGGCTTGAGCCACCAGGCAGATGGTCACATCATTCACTAAATGTAAGCATTGCCTATTTTCATCATGGTATCTTTGCTGGAGGATCATTAATCATGATAATGTGAACCAGCTCATCTTGCCTCATAGCAGAGTGTTTTCTCACAGACTAAGTATGTACTTGCCACAAAATTTCATATGTCATTTCCTGTGCTCCCTGTTTCATTTTAAGTTATATTTGCAAGTGTAAGCTTTTTTCTTTTTTGTGGATAGAAAGAATTTTAAGAGTGGAAATGAAGTTTAGTATGTCTTTTTCTTTCCACTATGGATAGCAAAATAAATTTGATATGGTCAGTTCTCAATATTATGCCTTTTGACATAAATTGAGTTCAAGAGTACCAAATACCTACCTACCTACCCCCAAGTGAAGACACACCAGACCTTCTATTTCTATTAATTTTTTTCACCAAGGTTGTGAACTTTATTTCTTTTCCCCAGCCTCAAGTATTCAACCACAAATTACTGACAATTTCAACATTGCTTCAACTAGTTCTCATTTTTCCATTCCTAATCATATCACATAAAGTTTTCTCATCTTGGTGTTTTCCGTTGCAGTAAGTATAGAGAAGTTGCCTAAATTTCAGTTGTTGAATTTTAAAGTCTACAAATAGAAAAACGGAATATGATTGAAATAATAACATGTTTCTGACAGACTTGTATTATAATAAATAATATACTTTACTAAAATTATTTTACCTGATTCTCAGATGTGTATTATGCATGGCTATCATATACTACATATCAGTTTACTGCTAAAAATAGCAAAGTGCTTTTAGGAGTTACTTTCATTAACACACATAAAAAGAAATAGCACTATAAATTTCACTGTAACAAAACAGTGAATAAAATAAAATGTCTGCTCTTTGTATAGAAATACATCTCTTCAAAAAGTACAAAACTTAGCGGGGCAGAATGGTATGTGCCTGTAGTCCCAACTACTCTGGACACTGAGGCGGGAGGATAATTTAAACCCAGGAGTTTGAGGTTGCAGTGAGCTGTGATGATGCCACTGCGCTCCAGCCTAGATGACAGAGCAAGATCCTGTCTAAAAAAACAGCCCTCACTTTTAATAGAAATATTAATTGCATTTATATAAAAATAGAAATTTGTATTGCCTTGGATTATTGTAAGTAAATATTATTGATTTAATCAGAATTACAATGAATTACGTTGATAATTATATTAAAGTGGCGACTGTTATAATTCATAGTCTTTAAAATTTTTAATGAATCTTTATGTTTTTAATACATTTTTCTTTCCATCTGTCTTACACTAGCTAATGTGCAGAAGTATTTATATTTATACAAACATCTATATATCATATATAAACATATATACATATACAATATATCAACAGAAAAAAATTTTAATCTGAAATAGTCAATTGATTTTTAATATATTTTAAAGAATAGGTTCTTATGTAAGGCATTTTACAGATTCATACTTTGCAATCTTTGCTCTTCTTTTAGGTACAAGTACTTCCACAAAAGTATTTTTTTGCAATGAGATTTTGATGTCAGAAAAAAATGAATCAATATAACATACTTAACTGTCTTATAAATCATTCTATAATCTTTCTGAATAGAAAATTTAATTCTTACACCAGACAAAATTAATGTTTCTTCTTTCTCTGATGATGTTTGATTATATTTTGGCAGCTTTCATAATGATAAAAGAAAAAAATTAAAATAAGGATGCACTTTTCTGATACAAGAAGAGCTGTCTACTATTTAACAGATGCCAACTTTGGGATTTGAAGTGAAGCTCATAGTAACCATGTTATCATAAATGTCATGTTTTGTAGACAACACAGCTGGAATTGAAACCAGAAGAAATGGATACAGCCGCAGGCAGCAAGAGTTGTATTTCCTCCCTGTTGTAATAGAAGACAGCAGTTACCCTGTCCAGAGCAGCACAAACACAATGACGATACGAGTTTGTAGATGTGACTCTGACGGCACTATCCTATCTTGTAATGTGGAAGCAATTTTTCTACCTGTAGGACTCAGCACTGGGGCTTTGATTGCAATCCTACTATGCATTATTATACTCTTAGGTTGGTTTCAATATTAATCACATCCTCTCTCTCTCTCTCTTTTTCTTTCCTCCCTCGGTCTAGATGTGTATTGAATTTATCATGTAAGTCAGTTTTTCTTCATTAACATCTCACATCTGGATAGAAGATAATATATCTGCATTAAATATTAAAGTTATTTATATATTTCATACCTCATGGGTATATATTATTGGTAATAAATAAATGATATCACCAAAAATAAAAAATTTGTTCGGGTCCTGTGGGATTTTTAAGTAATAATATTTTGTGACCCTTGGGACAATGAAATTCTCTATAATAAATATCCACTTACAACAGCGGCTTCTCAATTCATTTTACCACCTAGCAATTTCTGCTGTCTAATAACAGATCATATAACCTTTTAAAAATTTTGCTAGATGAATAGCTCTCAAGTTCCAGTTTAGCAAAGAAAGGAAGAAAAGAGAAAGGGCAGAAATAACTAGAATAAAATGGAATCCCCCCAATTCACATTTCTTTCCCGTTTAAACTGCCAGCCAGAAGTAATTCCTCTTCTATTTTCTTGCATCTTCTCACATCAAAATTCTAACCATTCCCACTAGAACAGAACAGAGTGAAATATCTAGAAACACTTCAAAGGAAAAATATTGTAGTAAATATATTCTGTAACGTCTCTGTGGGAGTGAATATAAACCTACTTCAGGGGTTTCCCTCTTCCATCAACTCTGTTCAGCTTCTCCATTCCACTTTCTAATTCACAAAGTAGACAGATTTTATTTTTCCAGTCATTCCTTCAAGTTCTAATTGCTATGTGGAATCTGTTTATATATGCATATTTGTTATTTAAGCAAAGATAATGTGACAAATATGGGCACCTGACTTTTATCTCTAGGATAGAAAACAAAATTTTTAAAAAATTACTGGGATGTAAAGCATGGAGCAAGGCATTACATAATACTTAGTGGGAATACTCCTTGAATGTGGCACTCATGCTAGCTTGAAGAGTGAAGTTATAGTCCAATTTGCGCAGCATAGATCTTAATTCCATATGAGTAACTTTAGTGTACAGAACAAAGTATTTTTAATATCCTTATAATTTGTAATAAATTATCCCTTACAATTTATCATAAATTATCCCTAGCATCTGTTTGTGCTAATAATGTAAACCTTAAAAGGGAACATTCAAAAGTAACATTTTCTCATCTGAAATTTAGCATGATAAATCAGGTGTTTACCTTCAAATCAAGTGTTTCTCGCCCATACGCTCTATTCTCTTATAGAGATCTGAGTCTCAGGGTATTTCTACATTGTGAAAGTTGTCACGATCAAAATGGAGTCATGAGTGTCATGAATATCAGGAAAACCTTGAAAAATAGAGCCAGGGAAGGCCATGAAAAGAGTTCTTGCACTTGTATGCCTGATAACAAAAAAAGACTCTGCAAAAATCACAGTCTTGCACCAAGGCCATAACAACCTTATACAAAATACATCTGCAAAGACATCTGCCCAGCAACTCCCTGTTAAACCTCAGACTGGCATCACCCTTGTTATTGATCTTTGTAGACAAGGATAATTATTTCAAAACAATTATGCAATCCTCCTCATTTTTTTCCCTTTATAAACGTTTGTCTTCCTTTACCTCCTTGAATATGCACATAGTTTACTATGGCATGCATGTTCCCATTGCCGTGCTCTATTCCAAAACAAATATCTTTTCTTTTAGAAAGACTCTTTCTGTTTCTGTAGGTTGACAACATCAACCTAGCATCAACCTTCGCATGTTCTGGGTCTTCCCCTTTGGCTTCTTTAGCCTCATATAATGTAGAAAGTAATCTGCTTAGGTCCTCGTTATCATCACTGCTACCTGCTGCTCATTCATCCAGATACTCTTGAGTGTCCACAGTGCACCAGCACTGTTCTAGGCATTGTGAATTTGCTGGTGTACAGCAGTGGATATTGATGTGCTTTGTCTTGCCACACTGTCTGCTTAAAAATCTATCTAATCTGGATCCCGTCCTACTAAGTGAAGTATCGCAAGAATGGAAAAACAAGCACCACATGTACTTACCATCAAATTGGTATTAACTGATCAACATTTATGTGCACATACATATAGTAGTGACATTCACTGGGGACTGGGCAAGTTGTGGGGGAGAAGGGGATGGGTAAATTCGCACCTAAAGGGTATAGTATGCATGGTCTGGGAGGGACACACTTGTAGCTCTGACTTGGGCGGTATGAATGTAATAGATGTAGCCCAAATGTTTGTACCTCCATAAAAATTGAAATTAAAAAAAATCTATCTATTCTTTGACATCCTTGACCAATCTCAGATTCCTGTAGCTCCTCTAGCTTGTTCTAAGCCATTCCTCTAACCTTCCTGAGGTGAAGGGAAACACAGGACATTTGTGGCACTCAGGTCTCTCTTAGGTGGCACTCAGGCATATCTAACCAGTCACTTTCTCAGCCACAACTCTAAAGCCATTTTATATACAGGGCTTCTCCATGAAGCCTGCAGTCTCTCCCATGTTCCCTGTGTCTCTTTAGTTCTGAGAGTCCCTAAACCCTGAGAGGAGCTCAGGGTGCTCAACATTTCTCCAAGGCCCACTGTACAGAAGGTTTGCCTAGGTCTTCTCCCTCTTGCCATCCTCATTAGTATAGTGGTGAGTATCTCTACCTGTCACCCAGCTCTTCCCCCTCCTCCCAACTACTCCAACTCTAATTTTGGAGGAAGAGGGAATAAATGATCTTCAAAATCGTGCATTCTTCTATACTTTCTAGTTCTATGACACGAGTCTTCCACAGTCTGCTGTGGTAAATCAAATCCACTTTGGTGTTTATCTTAGTGCCACTGCTGTGGAGGAGAGGGGGTATTATGACAAGCAAAGCTGAGCACTGACTCATTTGTATCTGTGCCCACTCAGCCCCAGAAGAAATAAGCACTGTTGATTTAAAGGAAAGCTTTAAGTCAACTAGGAATGAAGAGAGATTTCAAAATTAAGGTATATAAATTATAATAACTGTTTCAAATATTATCTTGTTTCATGAAGGTAACCTGAATACTAGGCATTCGATTTGGAAAATCTCTCAATATGGCAGGACACAGATTTGAAATAATTAGAGGTTATAGTTGGTAAGATTTATAAAACCAAACTAAAAATATAGCTTATAAAAATATAAACTATATTTTATTTCCTCCCTCCCTCCCTTCCTTTCCTCCCTCCCTTCTTTTCTTCCCTCCCTCCCTCCCTTCCTTCTTTCCTCTTTCTTCTTCTTTCTTATTTATTGCTTTTAAAAATAATTGCAATTGTAAAGATTTGGGTTTATCTTATTAGAAGCACAATTTTTAAACTTACAATTGGAAATGTTACAATTGGGAAATTAGCTATGAATGGTATCTATAGATGTTACTTATAGATGATAATATGCTATATGTTTTAATGAAAATAATTTTGTTATATCAACTCTTATAGCTCTCTCTATGGTTAGGACAACTATTATTTCTTTTATTTCATTTTTTGCAAAATACATTTTTACCTGAACCTAAAATATTTAAATATAAAGACACAATTGTTTGACTTTGTGAATAACTTTGGTATAGCTTCTTGTTAGTTACAATTTCAAAATAAAGTTGATTTTAGACAATGAAAAAAATGTAAACATATATGAACCTACTGATTACAGTATGTTTACTTTAAAAATAATAGGCAACCATTAAAGAAATTCAGCCAGCCTGATCCATTTTATTTTTTATTGAGAGATAAATGCCAAATATCTGCTTTCTATTCTGAAATTGTAATTTTTGTCCTGTTTCAGCCATAGTTGTGCTGTATGTGGCCCTGCGAAGGCAGAAGAAGAAAGACACCCTGATGACCTCTAAGGAAGACATCAGAGACAACGTCATCCATTATGATGATGAAGGAGGTGGGGAGGAGGACACCCAGGCTTTCGACATTGGGGCTCTGAGAAACCCAAAAGTGATTGAAGAGAACAAAATTCGCAGGGATATAAAACCAGACTCTCTCTGTTTACCTCGTCAGAGGCCACCAGTGGAAGATAACACAGACATAAGGGATTTCATTAATCAAAGGTTACAGGAAAATGATGTGGACCCAACTGCCCCACCATATGATTCGCTGGCCACATATGCCTATGAAGGAAATGGATCCGTGGCAGAGTCCCTCAGCTCTATAGACTCTGTCACCACAGAAGACGACCAGGACTATGACTATCTGACAGACTGGGGACCCCGCTTTAAAGTCTTGGCAGATATGTTTGGCGAAGAAGAGAGTTATAACCCTGATAAAGTCACTTAGGGGACTAAAGCCGTGAAGGCTAAAACACAACCAAGAGGAGAAATTTTTAAAAAAGAAAAAGAAATACAAATAGAACCAAGAGGAGAAATTAAAAAAAAAAAGAAAAAGAAAAAGAAATACAAATAGAAATCACATGCACACACTCACACACAAAGGCCCAGGCTTTATAGGACAATATTTCTTTGATTATCTGGTTTCTAGCAAGTTGCTATATTTATCACATTGTCAGTTTTGTTTTATTCTGCCAACACAAGATAAATCCTATACTATGTACTTGCTTTGTTTTGGTTTTTTTTGTTTGTTTGTTTGTTTTCAGAATCACACTGAGACAAGCTCAGGCCTATTAAATACAATTTACTGACACGACAACCTAGAACGAAGATAGCTATGTGGCATCACGGTGGAAGAGTGTTAGATTTTTCTTAATTCCACTAAAGTGCCTATTGAAACTCTTATCATTTAAAGTGGTGTACAGTACACTCTGCTGTGATGGCATTGCAGGATTCAGATAAAGAGGACATAAAACAAAGACACTGTCTTTATGTCAAGGAGCAATAGCAACATGCTGACTCTCCTCATTCCTTTTGAGAAAAAAAGAAGAATACTTTCTGAACTCTATCTTCTTATAATTCAAAGGTTTTTCTTTTTCTTTTTAAAACTGTATGCCAAAACATTTGTTTTTCCTACCCTTTCAGAAAATTGAAATAAAAACGTCACTATTAAATTCAATATGTAAGTCCCGAATTCTAAAAGCAATGTTTGATCTTAACATTAGTTCATACTAAAGGTGTTCATTAAAATGTTTTCTTTCCAAAAAATAAAATTAAAAAAAAAGAATATAGAAAAATAAATCCCTCTTTATAAAGAGAGGCCTCAGGACTCAAATTCCATATTAAAATAAATATTGGTTTCATTTAATATTGTACTGGTGTGTGGAAAATTGGTTTTAAAATCAGCAGATCATTTAAGCTTTTAGTCATAGATAAAATTTCAGATTGTGATTTGATGGAAATTTCTGGGGAAAATAAAGTTCATTAATTTAAACATGGGAAAAGAAATTCATTACACAGCTTCTTAGAGTTTCTTACGATCCAGTGATTCTTATATGAGCAATGAAAATAAAATACATATCAAAATAATACAGGATGGATTTATAACACATCTAAAAATATTAAATCAGGGACTTCAGAAAGTTCAAACCAGTGGCTAAATTGTAAAATGAACACAAATTCAAATTCAGGGAGCAGATTAATTTGGTTACTAACATGGATTTCAACTTTGTGAATACCATTATTGTATTGGAGCTCAGAGCTACCTCTTTGCTCTCCCACCTACTATAATCCTAATATACATGATCCCTTACAACTTCCCTGTAAAGAACTTTTTAATTTGATGCATATTTCTAAGACATAACAGATTTTATAAGCATGTTAGTAAAATATAGTCACATATATTACTTTCCAGTGGATCATACACTGTCTAGAAATGCATATAAAACAGATGTGAATGAAATATAAGGTAATATATTTTCTCAATAGTATAACTATATAAGTGACTACTTAAATATTGATACTACATATAAGAAAAAAAAATCAAAGTTGTTTATACGTCCATCCTGAAGATGTGGTCAATATCTAGCTGTATTTATAAAATATTTATGAATCTAATATATGCAAGGTTATGAAGCAAAAAATTCACACATGGGAAAAACAGGTAGAAATATGGATAACATAGGAAAATTATATTCAGACCTATTCATTTATAAATACATACTTTAAAATTACATGACTACTAATTATGCTATGGCTATGAGACCATTTGAATCTGCATTTCCCATCCCTTTTTTGGTGTCTTCAGTTGTATACTCTCCTTTTCTCTCTACCAAGAATGGCTACTCTGCCAGTTTTCCTCCATTCACAATTCTATCCCTTTGATCCCTAGGAACTGCATTACAATATTCATGTAGTGCAATGGTTTGCAGTATAATATGTCTTGGGAAATATTTATGTAATTACTCTAAAAAAAATTGATGGCGTCAGAACCAGACTGAAGAGAAAGATCAGGGCAACTTTTGGGTTTGCATCAGCAACATGATTTGCTGTGGAATGATGCATGGCACCTGAAGAAGGTTAATATGCAAGACTCTTTCCAGTTGACAAAGTGATTCTTGTCAGGAATGACTACATTTTACATTTTGCATTTTGCTAGGGAATCTAACTGCCTCTGCGTGCAGTCATATAGCAGAAGCAATGGTGGCATGAAGAAAACTTTGGAGGGATAGATCATTTCAATCTACATGACTAAGATGCTAAACAAAAATATGAAATTATAGGCATTATTTTCACCAAAATAAAAAGTCCTTTTCAGTACAAACTTTTATTTTTGCAACACCACTGCATTAGTTTTCTAGCGCTGCCATAACAAAATATAATTGAGTGACTTAAACAGAAACTTATTTCTTAACTTTTCTGGAGGCTAAAAGTACAAGATCAAGGTGTCCACACAGAGTTGGTCTCTATGAGGGCCTTTCTCCTTGGCGTGTAGATGGCTATGTTCACTCAGTCTTCATATGGTATTCCTTCTGTGCTTGTTTGTGTCCTAATTTCTCTTCTTGTAAGGACACCAGTCATAACGAATTAGGGCTCACCCATATGGCCTCTTTTTACTTAATTACCTCTTTGAAGGCTCTGTTTCCAACTATAGTCACATTCTAAGATACTGGGTATTAGGACTTCAACATATGAATTTTGAGGGGATGCAGTTTGGCCCATTACAACCACAAAAATGTTAACAGCATTCTTTTTTTTCAAAAAAGAGTTTGATTTATGATGAAAAATAAATATATGGAAAAAAACGTGAATAGAAATAATTTCAGGTACAATGGGAAACAAGAGGAGTGATATAGTGAAAAGAGATCTTTTGGTGCTCATAAATTAAAAGTATGATGGGACATATTTTATGCTATGACAAGCACTATGCCTAATATTTCAATACTTGTAATATCTTGGGATACTTTTTTGTTTATAATAACACAGTCACTGGCCTTCATTTAAGCATTAAGCAATATAAAAAATGTTCAGAATTTATATGGGAACTTTGGCTATTAACGATAATTAAACCAAGATTTTGTTATTGCCTTGCATGTTTACCTTTACAGAGGTATATATGTTCATATTATATATAACATGTGTTAGTCTTATATTTTTTAAAAATGCTACCTTTAATTGTATTCAACGAAGTATTAGATCAAAACATAAGAGAGACCCAGTGTGATATACTAGAAATATAAAATTGCCTTTGTACCAAATTCTATCTCTTACTAGAAATACAGTACAAGCTCCTTAGCCTCCCAGTGTTCTATTTGCTTTGGTAAAACTAATTTGTTGCACTTAGTGTTGAATAAGTTTCCTTTGAAATTTCTTGACTTTTATATTCTAGTTATAATCCCATGAAGTTAATTAAATGATTTACATATATTGATTACATAAAATTATGAGAATCACAGAGATCTTTAAAATATAATAGAAATCTTTGAAATATGGATTGGATTGAATATACATTAAAACTCACCACTTCTACCATATCCAGAGAGCCAGGCAACTATTTCTTAAGAACCAATATCAACATTCATCAGCAAGATCAAATGATAGAGGAGTGCATAGAAAGAGGGAAAAAAAACCATCAAAATAACTGGAGCCCAGGTCTTGAGCCGAAGAGGAAAAAGAAAAGACAGGAAGAAAATATTAGAAGTGATGTGCTATTCTCTATGGAAATTCTTGGAAAGTTTCAGTAACTGTTGTATTAAAAATGGAAATTCCTAAAAACATATGTTAATATGCAGGCATTATTTGAAGTGGCCCCTAAACTATGAGTAAATATGAAGAAAGAATTGATAAAAAGTCAGTAAACAGTCTCAGTTTGCTTCCTAAGAAATGAGGTACATGTATGTGTGTGTACGTGTGTGTGTGTGTGAGGGTAGTAATTTTGTAAATCACTCCTTTCTTGAATTTTTTTTTTGCCTTCTCACCCTGATGTGCAGTTTCTCTGTGTACACAATTCTATTTGGAACTATTTTTTTTCCTCAATATTTTGAAATGAGTTTTCTATCATATTTGAGCATCTGACTTCCAATCCAGGTGATGAGACAGAAGGATGACCATGTCACTCTTTTCTTTACATGTGATGTATTTTTTTGCATGATAATATTCAGATTTTTTCTTATCTTCAGTGTTAAGATATTTCACATTAATAAGTCAAGATGAGTCTTTTGTCATTCTCAGGACTAGACATTTAGGGTCCCTTTCCAATATGGAGCCTCAGAACCTTCAGTTCTGGGAGATTTCCTTATAGTCATCCTTTCATGGTTTCCCACTCTGTTTTTCTGTTCTCTCTTTGCATGATTTTTAATAGCTGGTTTTTGAGTTTTCTATGAATTCAATCTCTATCCAGGATAAAGGATTTTTTTCTTTTTTAATTTCAGGAGTATTTTGTTATTCTGCTCTATGTCTCTTTTCTGTTACTCTACTCCTATATTTAGATCAGTCTCTTCTTGACTCTCTCTAATGATGCTAATTTTAGCTGTTTTTTAAAAAAATGTATGATGCTTTTTTCCCCATGAATTATGTGCTTCAAACATAGTATGGGGAAAAGGGAACTATAGATTTTCATTTTAATTTATTCTATTTCATCCTCATGTCCCATTTCCATTTTCTGCCATATGTGATATGTCCAAAATCCTGGCATATTCCAGGGTTGAGGTGAGAAGACAAGTTCTCTACAGAGCTGCAACACTGATTCTCTAGTCCACAGATTTTCTGCCCAGCTTTATTCATCACTGTTCCATTAGCCCTCTGATCATTTACCCAAAATATTTGTCTGCTAATGAACATTATGCCATTCTCTTTGTTGTGGGGATATACTCACACACAAATACATATAAATGTGCACATGCATAATACAGAATACCATAGATTGTATAATACAGAATGTAATATAGAAAGATTTTATAAATATATATTCCATTATCTGTAAGTTACATTGGCACTGTAAGTTTTTCTCAGAATGAAAGGACATACAGATACAAATGCAATCAGTCATAATGACAAAAATGCTAGAAAAGAAACCTGATATTTTGTTTTATATCCACTACTATAAAACAATGAGATTTATTCCAGTGTCTGTGTATACACACACACATGCACACACATACACACATTTAAATGTTTATAAGTCTAATTTGCATTGTGGACTGCCACTTAATTCCTTTACTCAAATTCTTTACATTTCTGAGTGCTATGGATTTTCACAACAATAAGTCTAACTTGCTAACTTTTCCAAAATTTCTTAAACTTTATTAGGAGTTCAATCATATGCTGTTTTAATTGTTCCCCTTTAAAATTAAAAAATTGAAAATAAGAGTACCCATATAACTTGTGCAAAACCAAGAAACAATACACTTACAGAGGCTAAATCCCCTTAATTATGAATAATTAAATACATTTATTCTCAACTTTCACTCTGGGGCTCTTTTCACTCTTTCTAACTTCTACATTGTTATTTGTTACATTATAATAACAAGCAAAATTAACAAGAACATCTGGGAATTCTGGGCTATACTACAATGTTATTGTACTTCCTTATAAAGAAGAAATAACCTGATCGGTTCTGATGTCAATATCTTGCTCACAAACCAAGACTGAAAGACCTAATAGTTTTCCATGGTACAGATAAAATTATTATACAATTGAAAACATTCATCTTTATATTACCAAGAATCAATGTGGTTGAAACTCTATTACTTTTCATCTTCTATTTAACATTTACGTTAATCAACTAAATACTACTCTGGCCTGAACTTTCTTGAAGTTTTTAATCCAATTATATCTAATTTCCTTTATTTTTGGTTTCCCATTGATGCAGCTGTACTTTAACTCTCATCATCCCTTAAATCTCCAATTTCTGAATTCAATTTACTTATGTCTTTCCCCATTCATCCTCCACTGAATATGGTGTTTACCATGATTGAAAATTCTAGTATATTGCCACTGAAAATTAGACAATCATCAATTCTCCCTTTCTCCTCTTCTGTTATCTCAACATTTTTAAGAAAGTGATAACAATAACACAAAAAGCTACTAATCATTGAGCATATACTATGCCAAAAATTATGCTATAAGCATTTAATGCTTACAGTGACTTGATGAGACATATTATTACTTTTATTTTTATTAATGAGCAAATTAGGCTTAGACATGTGAAGTAACATTTCTGTTTAGACATAGTTAGCAAGTGGCAGAGTTAGGACACTAAAGGAATTATCCCATGCACACCCCAGCCCTCTATGCATAAAAAACAGTATACTGCCTCTCCTACCTCACTTCCTTATAAGTAACTGTTTAACAACCTGAAATCTGTTTTTTGAAGTTCGCTACTTAATAACTGAAAACTCTAGAAATCCCTTCTTTCATCTTGCTGATATTTCTATAGAGTTAAGCACATTTTCATATCTTGTCTTCGAACTTCTGCTTCCACCTCTTGGTTCATTCATTTTTGTCTTTCCCCTTTTAAGGCTTCATACCTCTTACACAGCCTCCATAAATAATGCCACAGAGTCCTCTCATCCATTCTCATTTGTTTTTTGGTTGTTTTTTTTTATATCATTGACATTTGGAGATCTCTTGTTATAATAGCAATTTTCATCTCTGCATAAATAACGTTCAAATAATCCTTAAATTTATATTTATGTATTTTCCCTTTCAGAAAGATGACAGAAGTTTTATTTGAACACCTTCTGAACACCATCTGGTCAATCCAATCCATTGGCTTCAAATTCATTAGACCCAAGTATACATCTTCCTTTTTCTGAGTTAGGTATTTTGTTATTACTTGGGCTCTAAACCATCCTCCTGAGCTTGCTTTCCTCTCTACTCTCTTTCCCTCCTTTCCCATGCCCTCCCCTACCCCTCTCTCTTCCCCTCATCATTTCCTTGTTATATCAATTCTATTTCTGCTGGGATATTCATGATCTTCATTCCCAGCACTGCCGTCAATTCTCTCACTGCATTGCTATACTACTATTAAAATAATAATTTAGAATCTATCAGTTGGCATTTATATAATTTTTCCTTCTCATGATTAGACTGAAGGCATAAGTTTTTGGGAAGAAGACCACAGAGGTAAAGTGCCACTCTTGTCACATCATATCAAAGGGACATGCTGTCCAAATGACTTATCACTATTGATGTTAACCTTGATCATCTGATAGTTTGTCAGTATTCTTCATTGTAAATTATTCATTGTCCTCAACTCCTTACTTTACTCCTTGGAAGAAAGTCACTCTGCACAGCCCACACTTAAGAAGTACAGAGTTATGCCGCATCTCTTGAGGGCAGAGTGCACAAAATATTTGGACTATACTTATATGGGAGATGTGTCCATTCTTCATTTATTTATTGAATCATTTATTTACATGAGCATGGACCCATAGATATTTATCTGATACTTTGTTTTGTAACTCAAAACTACTTTATTTATAAAGCTATTTCAGTTGGCTGCTGTACCCCTTTACATATTCACATCACTGCTTTGTTTTTGGTTTTGTTTTTGGTTATTGAGCACTGTCTTACTATTTGCTGCTGCAAACTCCAGGCTTGCCTTGTATATTTCCTGTCCCAGTCCTAGAATCAGCCATTTCTCAAAAAAAGCCTTGTTTCATTTTGTTGAAAAATTATATAACAAGCCAAGATCTGGATGCTAAGTATACTCCTTGCTATTGAGATGTTTGTCTTTCTAGGTCCTCTCAGATGATAGAACAAGGAAATATATGTATTTACCAACCACATATCTATATCTATAAATAGTTCCATGTATAACCATCTGTGTCTACATTAAGCTAAAAATGAGTTCCTACTGATGTCTCCCACTGTAATCTGTTACCATATGGATCATTAAATATAGCTTTCTCTTTTGCTTATACTCCTTCCCACACCAACACTGAGAACCCTACCTCCCACCATCTGCCATTCATTTACTTAATTGTTCAATTCTAGCATAAAGTTGACCCTTGAACAACACAGGGGTTAAGAACACTGACACCTCACACAGTCAAAAATCCACGTAAAACTTTTGACTCCCCCCAAACCACACTAGTAATAACCAATTGTTGACCAGAAATCTGACCAATAATGAACAATTAACACATATTTTGTATGTTATACGTATTATATATTGTATTCTCACAATAAAATAAGCTAGAGAAAAGAAAATGTTATTAAGAAAATTGCAAAGAAGAGAAAATATATTTACTATTTATTAAGTGGAAGTAAATCATTATAAAGGTCTTCATCCTTGTCTTCACTTTGAGTAGGATGAGGAGGAGGAAGAAGAGGAATTGGTCTTGCTGTCTCAGGGATGGGAGAGGCAGAAGAAACTTCACATTATAAGTGGACCTGCACAGATCTAAACCATGTTGTTCAAGAGTCAACTGCATATGTATAGTATTTCAGAATTTTTACCTCATACCCTCATGTGAAACAACTTAATGTCTGCTGGTGCAAAAGTAATTGCGGTTTTGGACCCTGCATTTTAAACCATTACAATTAGGCTCAAACACATCTTTATTAATCAAAATAGGAACCATTTGCCAAGGAGAAATAAGTTTGCTTATTTCTGTAGTGCAAAAACCTGTGCTTTGGGATTTAGGATTTGAGATGCTCCTGGATACATTTTCTGCCTCCTGCTGGATATGGAAGTGTTTTCCCTGCAAAAATTTGTCAAGATGCTTGAAGAAGTGCTAGTCATTTGACAAGAGGTCAGGTGAATACGGCAGTTGAGGCAAAACTTGGTAGCTCAATTAGTTCAACTTTTGAAGTTTTGGTTGTGTGACGTGCTGTCTGGCATTTTCGCGGAAAAGAATTGGGCCCTTTCTGTTGACCAATGCTGGCTGCAGGCATTGCAGTTTTTGGTGTATCTCATGGATTTCCTGAGCATACTTCTTAGAGGTAACGTTTTTGCCAGGATTCAGAAAGCTGTAGTGGATCAGACCGGCAGCAGACCACCAAACAGTGAACAGTTTGTCTTTGGAACTTCTTGGTCGAACCACTGAGCTGGTTAGTATTAGTATCATCAGTTTTTTGGATTTCAGCCATTCTGATAGGTAGGTAGAGGTATTTCATTGTTTTTCCATTTTCATTTCCTAATAACAAATGATATTTGGTATCTCTTTATATGCCACGTCATTTGTATATCTTCTTTGTTGAAGTGCCTGTTCAGCTCTTTTGTTCATATTTTTTAAGTGGATGTTTTTCTTTTATTTTTGGCTTTTAAGAGTTCTTTGTGTGTTTTAGATACAAATCCTTTATCAGAAATATATTTTGCAAATATCTTCTCCCAATCTGTAGCTTATCCTTTAATTCTCTTAAACTGTCTTTTACAGAGCAGATACTTCTAGTTTTAATAAAATCTAATTTATCAATTTTTTCCATGGGTTATGATTTTATATTATCTCAAAGCCATCACTAAGCCCAAGGTCACCTAAATATCCTATGTTTTCTTCAATACATTTTATAATTGTGCATTTTAATATCATGTCTAAGATTTATTTTTAGTTATTTTTTATGTGCTAGGTACACTTTTTACTACATATGGCTATCTAATCATTCCAGCTCATTTTGTTGAACAAATTATCCATTCCTCATTTAATTTTTCTTTGCACTTCCATAAAAATTAATTTACTATATTTGTATGGATGTATTTCTGGGCTCTATTCAGTTCCATTGATCTCTGTGTCTATTCTTTTTTAAAACATACTGTCTTGATTACTGTCACTTTATGTCTTGAAATCAGAAAATGTCAGTACTCCAACTTTGTTCTTCAATGTTTTATTGCTTATTCTAGGTTGTTGCTTTTCCATATGAACTTTTAAGGCAATTTTTTCAACAAGTTAGCTTGTTGGGATTTTGACAGGAATTGCATTGAATCTGTAGATCAAGTTGAGAAGAATTAATATTTTAACAATATTGAGTATTCTAATCTATATGTGAATTTATTTAGCAGTTCTTTGATTTCTTTCATAATTCTTATGGTTTTCCACATAAAGATTTTGTACATAATTTAGATTTATACTTTATTTCTTTTCTGGTGTATTTTAAAAATTAAATTTTAAATATTTTAGATTCTAACTGCTATTGCTGATACATATGAAAGCAAGTGACTTCTGTTTTAAATGACCTGCATTCTAAAATATTGCTATATTTGCTTATTATTTCAGGAGAACTTTTGTAGAGAATATGGATTTTACACATAGACATTAATGTCATATTCATATAAAGAAATTTTTATTTCTTCCTTTGTAATCCATATAATCCTTTTATTTCACTTATTATATGAACTAATAATTTCGCTTTGATGTTGAATAGCAGTCATGATAGCAGTCATTCCTGTCAGGTTCTAAACTTAGGAGTGTTGTAGAGTCCCTTTTTATTAAGTACATGTTAGATATACTTTTTTTTTTTTAAGATTTTTAAAATCAAATTGGGAATGATCCCTTTTTCCTCTAATTTGTTGAGATTTTTTTTTAAATTTTTTATTTCAGGATATTATGAGAGTACAAACATTTTGGTTGAGATTTTTTAAATCGTGAATGGCTGTTGAATTTTGTCAACATTTTTCCTCTGTTAAATGAATGATTAAATTATTTTTCTGTATTAACCTGTTGATATGGTAGTTTACAATCACCCCTTAGCATCCATGGGGAATTTGTTCCAGGACTCCCTGGGGATATCAAAATCAGCAGATGTCCAAGTAACTTATATAAAATGATATAGTATTTGCATATAACCTATGTGCATCCCACATATACATTAAATTATCTCTAGATTACTTATACCTATCACAATATAAATGCTATGTAAATAATTGTTATACTGTATTTTTATTGTTGTATTGTTATTTTTTATTGTTTTTTTCCTATTTTCAGTCTGCAGTTGGTTGAATTTGCAGATGTGGAACCAGCAGATACGGAGGGCTGGCCGTACCTCAATTAATTGTTAATTTATTGAAATAGCAATGACTCTCCCTTGCTCATGACATGTATAAGAAAATTGGACTTAATATGCTAACATTTGTTGAGGATTTAGTATCTATATTCATGAGAGATATTGGTCTGTGCTTTTTGTTTTAATGTCATTCTGGGTTTGACATGAAGGTAATGTCAGCCTCGCAAAATGAATTAATTAGTATTACTTCTCCCTGTGTATTCTGGAAAAGAGTGTGTAGAATTGTTAGTAAAACTTTCTGAAAGTTTTGATAGGATTACCCAAGTGATGTAATCTGAGCCTGTTAGATTTTAGTTGGAAGCTCATTAATTATGAATTTAATTAATGTAATAGATACAGGCTTATCCAGGTTATTTATTTCTCCTGTGTAAGTTTTTGTAGTTTGGGTCTTTCAAGGAATTGAATCTATTGAATCAAAATTTTCAAAATTGTGGGCATTAAAGTTGTTCACAGTATTTATTATCCCTTTAAAGCCTATTACATTTATAGTAATGAGCCTCCCACTTACATTTTTGATATTGTTAATTTGTATTTTCATTTTTTTTCTGGTTAGTCTGATTAGAGTTTTGTCAATTTTATATATCTTTCCATGAACCAGTTTTTTTTTTATTATTGATTTCTGTATTTCTTATTTTCAATTTTGCTGATTTCTGTTCTATTTCTTTTTTCTTGCTGACTTTAGGTTTAAATTGTTCTTTTTCCTATTGTACTTTAAGGTAGAACCATAGGTTAATTTTATATCTTTCTACTTTTTTAATATATGCATTTATTGCCATACACTTCCCTATACACACTATTTTCACTGCATCCCTATAACTTTGGCAGGCTTCATTTTCATTTTGATTTAGTCCAAAATATATTTTCTGTCTCTCAGGAAAATTTTTAAACCATGTGTTATTTATAAAACTGTTGTTTAATTTATAAACATTTGAAAAATTTTTCCAGCTATTTTTCTGTTATTGATTTCTATTTTAATTTCATTGCAAATTGAGAACTCTTTAAAATGATTTTTATTATTTTAAAGTTACTAAGGTGTGTTTATAGCCCAGAATGTTGTTTATCTCGGTGATTGTTTAATGTCAACTTGAAAAGAATGTGCATTCTACTGTCTTTGGAAGTCGTAGTCTATAAATGTCAATTAGGTAAGATTGATAGTGCTGTTCAAGTCATCTTTATCTTTACTGATATTCTGCCTGCTTGATCTACCATTTACTGATCGAGAGATATCAAAGTCACCTATAAAAATAGTGAAATTTTTCTATTTCTCTTTTAATTTGCATCACTTTTACATTTTGTACTTATTTAAGATTGTAGATCTTCTTGAAGAGTTAGATCTTTCATGTCTGATAAATGCTCCTCTTTATACCTGATAATCATCTTTGTTTTGAAGCTGGCTTTAACATTCGTACAGCTACTATAGCTTTATTCTGATTACTGTTAACATGCTATATCTTTCTCTATCCCTGTACTTTTTAACTCTCAGTGTCTTTATATTGAAAGCAGTTTTCTTGTATATAGAAAATATCATGGTATTTTTAAAAAATCCATTATGATAATCTCTGACTTTAAATTGGCACATTTAGAACATTATACTACAGCTCTTTTGTGTGTTGGGAAAATGTGGGAGAGGAGGAGAGTTCTATAATCTTCTGATGAAATCTCAACATTTTACTAAAACTGTCTAAAATCCATGACCTTCCAAAGTATTTATCCAGTGGTATAGTTCTTTTTTGTTAAGCCATCCTGCCCCCACTCTCTGTAGTGTTCTTCAAACTATTTTTTGAATTCATTGCATAAAAAATTTCTACTCCATGCTAATATATACTCTCATATGTTGTTGCTATAATTTTCTTCATACAAAAATGTTTGATTTTGACTTCATTTAAATTTACTAGAATAAAAACATAATGGAGGACTCTAAGAAAAAAAGAAATTCACTAAACATTAAATTTTAGTATTCCTTTCAGATAATTTTTAAAATATGATTGCTTATGTGTGTGTTTGTGTGTATACTTACAAATGTACCACTCAAAATAGTAAATATGGTAGACTTATTGTGGCTTTAACACAGACATTATTAAAAGACAGTAGGATTTAGTGTTTTATAAATGCTATATACGCATTTGTTCAATGACAATAATATCGCGTATCAAGTTGCTATTGAGGAAGGTAATGTGAGAGAAGCCATTTTTTTTAACAAGTCATTAAGCTGATGGACACAAAGAATGAGCAGAGGAAAACCATAGCCTGTCCTCATTATGGTTTATAATGAGCATTTATTATAAAATCCTTTAAATTCTTGAAACACTGAAAAGGTCATATGCAAAATAAAATGATAAAAATACATGAGGTGCCCAGCATATAAATGTTTCCAAGCAGTAGACACAGAAATGGAAGGGAACCTGAAATAATTATCCTTAAAATCCAGGTTTATCATGGTAACTGTGAACTGGCTAAATAAGCTAAAGTCAGACTCACAAAGCATATTACAGCTATGCTTATGCCTTTTGTTCCCATAAGGATGTTGCATTTTGGCTGAAAGCATTTGCTCTCTTAAGAATGATATGTTGTAAAATATTCAAGTAATATGATTGGTTTACAAAACTTAGGGAAACCTTATATAAAAACAATAATACCATTCGTAAATTTAAAAAAAAATATACTTAGAAGTTAGACCAATTCTCACTTTACTATATAGGCATATAATGTTTTAGTATTGGAAGAAAATTTGAATGAACATTTAGCAATAACATAACGTGCTTCAGTCACAGACAGCTAGCTATGTGCTTTCATCTTTCATTTCATTCACATAAAAACCCTGTACAATTATTATTCCTTATTTTATAATGCAAATCCAAAACCTCAGCCTGAGTAAATAACATACCTACTGTCACATTGCTGTCAACTGACAGTTCTGAAGAGAAAAGTAAAACCAAGTATAAATAATAGCAACAAAAATCAATGATAGCCACAAAACCTCCCAATGAGATACCTCACAAAGAACTGTTTCTGAGTGAAAGCAAAGAAATTTATCCACTCTCATGTCTGTTCATTTCAGTCTCAAAGATGCCTGACTTCTGAAGTAGACCACTCTGTCAAAAGAATTCTAATCTTAAAGAAAATCAGCATATTAGAAAAGTAAACCTCATCCTTATTGCAACACACATCATGTTTTACCTTTACAGAGTACACTCAAAAGGAAAAAATGCATTTTCATCAATTTCTTAGTTGTCACATTTGAACCTTTAATTTTTTTTTTTTTTCTAAATGTGAGATTGAGACACTGAGAAGTTATATAATTTCCCATGGTCTCAAAGCTAATAATTTTCAGAACCCTGATATGGACATTTGTTGGACTGACTTCAGTGATTAAGCTCTTTCTATATCATTCCTCTGTCTCCTCTTGATATACCTAAGCTGGATAATCTCTTACTTATCTCTACCCTATTTCATTTTCCATTCCGTATAGAAGTTGTTTTAAAATTATCTGCTAGATTCATTTCCAATCACTGCCACATACAACTCCTCCTCCTTCATATCTCCTCAGAAAATCAAGCTTCCAACTTTATTAATTCTCTTTGCTATACAGCTTTTCTCTCATCCTTCTTCCCTTGTCTCGGAGAGAGTATTTGCACAATTTTCAGGAGTGCTACTGCCTTGCACTAAGTGCATAATATTTGAAATCTGGAAGTGATTTTAAAGGATGAAGTTCCAAAGAATATAATTTTCAGTTCACTATATTTTTACAATGCTTTTTCTTTCTACAAACTTAGTTATGTATTTTCTATTTTCTTTTGCTAATTATAATCAAGATTTTTCTAGTCACTCTCAGCAATGAAAATGTTTATATTCTCTTGGGTGTCTTCATTTTCATTCACTTATTCTTTCAAGAAATATTAATTGGTGAACTAATTTCTACCAGTCAGTAAAAAAGTTACATGGGAGACATACTTTGTTTTTATTTGTGTTTATATGGATGAACTATAAAGAATTTGACTATTCTTTTTAGAATTATTCCTATTATAGTTAATAAATATTTGATTGCTCAGTCTTCAAATTTCTACAAAGGAAGAAATGAAGCATCAAGCATACTTTAATGTAAACCCCTTTATTTCCAAGTTATCAGGCACTGGTCATTACTATTACTTAATAAATGTCACTGGAGGCCAGGCGTGGTGGCTCACGCCTGTAATCCTAGCACTCTGGGAGGCTGAGGCTGGTGGATTGTTTGAGCTGAGGAGTTCGAGACCAGCCTGAGCAAGAGCAAGACCCTGTTTCTACTAAAAATAGAAATAAATTAGCTGGACAATTAAAAATATATAGAAAAAATTAGCCAGGCATGGTGGCACAAGCCTGTAGTCCCAGCTACACAGGAGGCAGAGGCAGAAGGATTGCTTGAGCCCAGGAATTTGAGGTTGCTGTGAGCTAGACTGATGCCACGGCACTCTAGCCTGGGCAACAGAGTGAGACTCTGTCCCCCTCAAAAAATAAAATAAAAATAAAAATAAATAAATGTCACTGAAGCACCTAAAATTTATTTCGTTCTGGGCTTCATGTAGAATGTCATACTCTGGATGAGCAAATTAACTGTTTTCATAGCACTTGTATAGAACTTGAGCTCACTTATGCAAGTAGACATGAAGAGTTTTTTAAAAATAATCTACATTATTATAATGATAATATTTCAACTTAATTGTATTTTTATAAATTTCCAGTATTTTATTAAATGAGCTGAAATCTTTATTTTTGTCATTATTACAAATGCATTTATTCATTCAACAAATATTTATTGATGATCTAATTTGGCTAGACATCATACTACACAATGGAAAAAAGTTATAAAAAAATTCATATTTTCTGTCCTCTGACTTCTTGTTCCTTAGTGCCTGTACTTTGAGAAAGACAGAAAGCTCTCTGCTATCTCTCTTCTTTTAAGGACACTAATCCTATCAGATCAGAACCCCTCTCTGATGATCTTATTTAACCTTAATTACTTTCTTAGAGGCCCCATCTCTAAACCCACACTGGGGGTTAGGACTTCAACATATGAGTTTTGGGGGAATATATCCAGTCTACTGCAGACTACTATGAAAGCAAAATTTGTAATTTTAAAAAATATCAATTTAAAGGCTAATCTTAAACAATGACTTTCAACAATGGCTGTAGATAATGAAAACAAAACCTGAAGTCTTTTACACTCTGTTCTATAATATTTCTTTAGTTTTTTGTTCATTGATTGGTAGCGTAACTGGACACATGAACAAACTTCAATGACCCCTATTATTTTTTTATAATCCTCTCTCTTAACTAAGCACTTGACCTTTTCAGTTTTTCCCAAGAAATGGTGGATTTTCTGTAAGAAAAAGGAGCCGAGATTCGGAAGACCCCTGCACAGACTTTCTGACACCAAAATTCACAATCCCCCACAAGCTGCTCCCATGTATGTAGCCCCTTGTTATACCACGGCCTGCTCCAAGGCATATGGCCCCTCCTTTAGAAGCCCATGGTCTCCATTAGTCAGGGAGGCTGATTTGAGGCACTTTCCTCTATTCTCCTGACAACACATCTGTTCTATTAAAGAATTCCTTTCTTACTTGGCAATCCTCATTGTCTCACTAATTTGATCTTTGTACAACAAACAACTAGACATAGGCTGAAATCCCCGTGTGATTTTAGCCACCAGTCCTTTTACTAACATACCAAAAGACACTCATCATTCCAAAGATTCCAATGATCTTAGTTCTCCTTGGGTAAGGGATAGGCAACTAAGGACTAAGATCAAATATTATCGCTAAAAAGATACTCATTGTCCATATCTCTTAAAAAATTACAAGGTTTTAGAACCTCTGTGCCAGGAATTAAAGGCAGAGACCAAATAATTTTTGTTATATCACAGCTCCTAAATGAGAAAATAGCCCAATTTAAACATTCATTATAATTATCTAAATTAAAATGGAACTAAAAATGAGTATATACAATACAAAGGAAATGTATGTGTACATTTTTATTCAATATGTCACTTTATTATGTAAGGTAGAAATATATGATTAGATCTTTTCATTGTTTTCACTAATTGACATAAAATTGAGTTATAAAAATTTTACTCTTGGGTTTTATGTAATGTAAACTCGAAAGCAACTGATAGCCAGATGGTCACAATGAAGGATGATATTGTCTGCACACAGAACCAAGGAAGAGGAAAACTAAGCCAAGAGGTTGAGACAGCATGGCTGAGACCTAATGCCATACTTTTGAATTATTTAGTTTGTTAAAAGCCTAAGAATTCACCATTTTGCTTAAAAGTATTTGAATTGTATTTTGGGGTCTTTTCTGTGGGTGAGAGAATTTTGGATGAACCATGTTAAATGATTTGTCCTCTTTCAAACAGTGAGAGGTTATGTTCAAACTTTTTCTTTAGTTCTCTTTCAGTTCATGATTCTAAATTATTAGTGTTAGCTGAATTATTATATAAATGTGATGTTACATATGTAAATGTTGAAAATAATTCTAACAGCTCTATTGAAAACTATTGTTACAATCAAAACGTTTTTTAAAAGCTAACATCACAGTATTTTTTATTTTGTTTTATTTTCCTAAAATATTGATTACTTTGAAAATCTATGTAACACTAGGAGTAAGGTTACATAAAATCTGAATTTAATTTTAATATATTATAGTCACTAGTTGTTAGGTCCCCAGCTTGTAGCAAAATGCTGTTTATTTTGAGCATCTGGGTGGAGGCTGAAAAAGGCATCGACAAAAGAAAGGGAAGAACCTTGGATTTCATAGAGGGTTTTTCTGGGAGGAGTAAATAAATTCTTTTCAAACAACCAGGAGGGATAAGGAAAGTAAGTTGCCCTCTTTTATTTCATTCCTTTATCTCCCTAGGGAACAATGGAAGGGATAAGTAGTCCTTATCAGTAAGTTCCCCTTTTGCATTTCATTCCCTTATCTCCCTAGGGGTCTGGCAAAGGCTACATGCCTAATACACCCCTCGGAAGCAGAGAGGGGTGGGTTTTATAGGAGGTTTGGATGGAAGTTTGGGGAGGATGAATTCTTTAAGCCTAACACTAATTATTACAGATAGTATGGGGTCTTTGATTATTTATAATTTTAACATTTTAATTAAATCAGAGAGAGGAAGAAAGAGTTTTCTTGGTTCTAATGATATTACCGAATAAAACGGGTCTGCTCTCATGGAGCAGCAAAGCCAAACACTGAAGCCGGGAGTTGCAACAGGAGAAAAAGGCATTTATTGCATGGAGTCATGCAAGGAGAACAGGCAGCTAATTCTTAAGCTCTGAGCTCTCCAATGGCTTACAAGCGAGGGTTTTCAAAGGTAGGGATACATTTCAGGAAAGCAGAAGTTGCAGGCAAAATAATAATCAGTACATAGAGGTTATACTTTGGTTTGGTCCAAAAAGGTGAGATATCTTGAAGCAGCAGTTTATGGGTCATAGGCAGTTTCAGAGATTCTTTGATTAACAATTGAAAGAAATATTAAGTGGGTGTGATTTTCTTCAGGGCCCTCAGGGAGAAATTTAGAATAAAGAACAGTTATCAGTGTTCAATTCCTCAGTTTCCTTTATCTGCATTTTCAATCTGGTGGGTGTTTCTGGAAAATAACTTAAAAACATACATTAAGATGTTATCTTTTAGTTTCCATAAGGAAATACAAACTTCTGTGACTGTGGATTGCTTGGAGGATTATTGTTACTATTTTCTGGCTCTTCAGGTTGCCCATTGACTTTTCAAATGTAGATGTCTGAAATTTCCTTTCAAGGCACTCAACACTTTTCCTTTATTTCCATGCTTGGGGGTAGGGGTAGGGGAGCCGGCAAGCAGGTCCCTAACTGGGGACTCTGCTCCCTCTCAATGACAGCTCTCTGTATCTGGAGATTTGACCTTGAGAAAAATAAACTAAATTTTTGGATTTCCATATTTACATGTAAAATAAGGAAAACTGAGCAGATTATATATAATATACTTTGACATTTTACTAATTTTAGTATTAAAATGAGTGTGTTATTAAAGACTTGTGCCCTATTATAATAATAAACTATTACTCTATATCAGAGCTCTCAAAAACTAAATATATTTTATTTGGTATATGATGTATGGCTTTTAATAAAACATTGCTAACCTTTGGGGAAGCAACAAAGAACTTACAATTCTGCGTCTCCTAAAGAAAAACATTGAAAAATTAAAAATACAGAAGCGCTGGTTGTACTGGGCCACCAAGACCATGTGCCAGCAATTAACTGGAGCCAAATAGCAGGTGCTCCCTTGAGTTAAAGCCTGAATTCTGACTTACAGTTACCAAAATTCATTTATTTTAACAGATTGTTTATGAATAGGGTATAAATAGCCTTTTCTAGCCTGAATATTTTACTACTTTACTGCTTAGACCCTGAGGACATTGGGAGTTGTGACCCCTCAGGTATACATTGATAACTAGGGATAGTTTTCTTTATGAATGCAAGAGTCAGCCATGGAGTTGTAGAATTATGTCCTGAGTCAAAGTATGAGGGTTTGATCAACCTTCAACATCTAAACTATGTGTTTAACAGCATACATTGTGGCTGTGGGGGCTAATTATGGGATAGAATAGATGGCACTGAGGCAAAGCTGTTTACATTTTAGAAAATTAGATGTATTTGACAATAAGTGGAGTGGGCAGAAAAATGCCACAGAGTGTGGCATTATATTATATTGATGTAAACTGTAGGAAAATAATAGCAACAAAAAAGACCTGCTGCAAAATAGAAAATAAAGATTAAGCAAACACAAAATTATCTGTACAACTGTTTACAACTGTGTTTAAAGTATTTATGCTGAAACTGGGGGAAAGCATGAAAATCAAATACTTTTCTTAGTTTGTATAGTTATTTCTTGTTTTAAAACTTTATGTAATATTCCCTATATTTCTTGTGTGATTAAAATAAGATAGTAAATAATTTTATTTGAGAATAAATGTCTTTATATTTTTGAAAGACATCACAATAAATTTAATTCATTCAATAGATTTTTATTGTGGACCTACTATGTCGTACACTTGCCTAGATATTCGTGATTCAAAGATAAATATAACTTATTCTCAAGGTGTTTTATATTCCAGCACAATGTCTTTCAAAGATTTAAAATTATAAATTACAGAGTAAAATTTTATTTGTTCATTTTTAAAATAAATAGTAGATAACCATTTGTAAATTATAAACTTGAATTGCAGTTAAATTAATCATGAAATATTAGCATTTAATCACCTTTTTTTCCTTAAGATTAAAACTGTATGAATAGATATATTTTCTTTATATTCATAGATCATTGTTCAAGAATTTAGAGAACCTGCCATGGATGCTGTGGTCTGAATGTTTGTGTCCCTTCAATACTCATATTAATATATTGAATTCTAATCACCAATGTGATGGTATGAAGAAGTATGTCCTTTGAGAAGTGATTTAGTCATGAGGATGGACCCCTTATAGAAAGGATTAGTGCCCTTATAAGTGACTAAAGAGACAGGTGTTCTTGCCTTCTACCATGTGAGGACACAGCTAGAAGTCACAATCTGTGAAACAAAAAATGGGCCCTTAGCATACACTGAATCTTCCAGGGCCTTGATCTAAGACTTCTCAGTCTCAGACTATGAGAAATGAATTTCTGCTTTATAAACTACCCAGTTTATGGTGTTTAGTTATGGCAGCTTGAAGGGACTAAGACAACGTGAAACGTACAGAAGAAGCTTAGAATCCAACGGGAAAAGACCAGTGTGTATATATCACAAGGAACATAGCAGGGGTTCCATGGTGTAACAGAGTACTTCTGTAGTGGTATTTGAGGAAGCAAATAAATATGACATTTTTATTTATTAAAGCTCCTAATTTGAAATATAGTTACAGGAGTGATAGAGATAGGCATTATTTTTCTTATTGCTGTTAAATATTATATTAGTACTGTGAGATGTGTTCTGAGGATGTTTTAGCAAGAATCTCTGAAAAATTTAAGTAAGTGACCTTTGTTCTAATTCTATAAATCCAAGCAGACAAACCTGGACTTTGTATATTTTAGCCAGGATGGTCTGAAGGATGTAAATGAGCTCCATGCTCACACCTAAGAATACTGTGAATATTCTGCTCTACATCACTTTTTTTTTATTTACAATAGAAACCAATTTCAGTTGGGGCAAGACAATAAAACAATTTAATTTCAAAGCCATTTGTATCTCTTCACATTAAAGAAAATATTATCAAAAATTATATGTTATGATACATAGCAAAGGATGGCTAAGTTTCGTGTCAATCTGATTAAATGGCCAATCATAATCTTTGTTTAGTCAAAAGTGTTTATATTGTAGTTTTATTATCAGCACATAGAAAAGATATAATACAGGACCAGAATAAAATTCTAACACAGTACTTATTTATATTAATGCATTATATTAATATACAATTAATGTATAATATAGAGTCAATATATAGTTTAATATACAATATATACAGTATAATATTAATATATACTGCATAAGATAATATTAATACTAATTAATCATAATTAACAAAGTACTAATTAATAGTTTCTTTAATTAGAGCTAATCCTTTCTTCAAAGGGATACTCGCATTTTTGATTTATACTTTTTCTTCTCAAAGAGAAAATGTATATATTTTTTGTTGCCATCACTATCAACATTGCTAATTAGCTCATACTCTACTAACATGCTTTTTGGGTGAAAATACTAAACAACAGAAGAGAAGGGGCTAAAAAAGAAGACAGAGCAAAGTTTCCAAGGCAAATATAATGCCCTTCAGTCAGTGTGAGGACTGTGACACCTTGGATTATGACAAGAAGGAAGAATGGTAGAGATGTGGATACTAATGAACTTGCATCATGTAGAGAAATCAGATTCCTTTTGGTCTTACTTACACAGTGTTTACTACACTGTGTCTGACTTATTTAAATTTATTATTTATCTCTCTTTACTCCCCGGGGAACAAAACCTAGCATTTTTAATTAATGTCTGTATTCTCAGCTCTTAGTATGTTTAATTTATTTTTAGTATCTTTTAGAAGTAATTTTTTCTGTATTTTTTTATCTGAGGACATTATATTCGTATTTGTTAGACATTAATGGTTTTAAGAATTTTCTTAAATTTTTAAGTCAAAAACTATAATTTATGATTCAATACCTTATGGAAAATAAATATTGGATAATATTTCATTAAAAACATTTAAGAGAATGTAGTCATTATTTTCTCAAATTCAAGAAATTGTAACAGTCCTGAAATATTAATATTTAAAACTATTATAGAAAATGTATTTATGAAGTTGTAATATAAAAATTAAATAACTAAATTTTAAATAGACAATGGGTCTGGATTAGCAAATTTCATCTGGGCTGTAGTTTAAATCTTATTCTATCAAATCTTATTCTAAAATTTTTTCAGGTCTGATTACACTATGTCATCAAATGTCA
This sequence comes from Cheirogaleus medius, assembly GCA_008086735.1. Taxonomy (NCBI): domain Eukaryota; kingdom Metazoa; phylum Chordata; class Mammalia; order Primates; family Cheirogaleidae; genus Cheirogaleus; species Cheirogaleus medius. Next base: position 15,900,045 of record VBSM01003039.1, read on the forward strand.
ATATCACCTAGGATAATGTAAACATGTCCTATTCTAATTTCTACCATCCCTAAATGTAGAAATTAACCTTTAAATTTATTCCCTATAGAGGAAGTGGATTTACAAAATTATTATAGTAAAAAAATAGAGTTTATAGAGAGTAGAGGAACCAAGAAATGACTATAAATTTTGAAGAACATGAACATGTAGAAATTTTTTTTAAAAAAGTGAGACATGCATTTTCCAATAGTCAACCAAAAGTATAAAAATACAATAAAAACATAAACTTCACACTCTTGAGAAACAATTCATCCTGAGTTTTATACCAATATGTGAAGAAACTGGAGAAAAAGAAAAAAAACACAAAATGATTTTGTTTCATGAAATTATGTGTGTGGCTTTACTTGTTAATCATAATTTATTTCTTCTGCTCAAGGAAGGCCAGTGCTGCTAGCTTTCAAACACTACATTTGTACAAAAGAAAACATGTCCCACAGAGTCTGAATGTTATCCAAACTAGGAAAACAGTATTTGTATTTATCATATTAAAGGTAATTTTCAAAATAATGAAGATACAACTTCTTCATCCTCCCTTCCTTGTATAATACAGAAATCACAGTTAACCCTATTGCTTAATAATGTAATAGAAGCATCTATAATTTTCTGCTAGGAATGAAGTCATGGTTGTTTTTATGTCATGGCACATAGACACACTACAAAATATCTAGATAATGTAACATAGGCTATAATTGAGAAACACTAGTACTTGAGGACTGCATATTTTTCTAGATAATTTTGATTATAACATGGCTAAATGAGCTGGCACAAGTTAATGAGCATAGAATTAGAGGCAATGAGTCTATTTTCCATTTGTATGGAATTTCACTTCAATAGATAGACCTTTTACCTTTATTTTTTTTAGTTTTCAATGCAATTTTTATTTATTTTTAGTTCAGCCAGAGGGAAACTGGTGACTGATTTTCTGTCCAGAATTGAGAACACAGTATCTGGAAAAATGAATGCATTCACTGTTGGTAGGAAGAATCCAAATATTCATTGATATCCTGAATGGTAGCTAAATTTTTATCAGAACTAATACAGAGAATGGATTTCTGGCAATAGGGAAACTGCAAATGCCATTCAATGAATTTAATTTGCAGAAACTCCATAGTAGAAGCAACAGGCAAAATTTGTGTACTTGAAACAGTGGCAAAATTAATTTATCCAGATCCCCCATAAAAAATTTTATAATGATTGAATTTCCAGCAAAAAAAGATAATGTATGTTATGAATCTATGCCCCATATTTAATGACTTCCTCTTGAAGCAGGTAGCAGAGATTTCAGATCTTGTAAAGAAAACTTACTGGGATTCTTGCCAAACTGTTAGATTTTTGGCACAGTTATCAAGAGGATTTATTTTTAATAAAATTTGCCAAAGGTTGCATATTTCCAAGAAACTAGCAACTATAATTGGTTTTGCAGCATCACAGCAGAATTAGAGATGACCAGCAGATTAAGCTATGTGATTTACTGTGGCATAGCTGTGTCTGAGAATAGAAATACATGTTTTCTGTATAAGTATCACACGCTAACGGATTGAGCCACTGGAGCTCCAATACATGTCTTCTGGTACAGGTAATTCTAGGGGTTGACAGTGAATCCAAATGGTTGTTTCTTTAGTTCTCATCAACTATAACTCAAACATACATAAACATTCCTTTTTTCTTCTTTGCTGTTTGCAATATAAAAAGATTCATGAGTTTCTAAAAGTTAAGTAAATCATGTGAAAAATATTTTTGTTCTATATGACAAAAGTGAATCAAATGGGTAGTTATATTTGAGCATTTGTTGAACCATTTTGTGTACAACCTGCTAGTGATTGCTTAAGATTATGATTATACATGTTATTTTAATTGATTTTTTTTCCTGATTTGGTGATGATGTCAATTGTTTTTAAAGTTTTCTAGACAATTTTCAGTTTTGGCATACTTCATAATTTAACAAATGCTTTTCTCATTAGTGGGTTTACCAGAGTTACTAATCCAGTTTTACTTCTGAACTTTAAAAAAAAAAATGCATAGTGGCAGTATTTTTTCAAACCATTAACATGCCATTAATATATTAGTTGTTCCCTTTGTGAGTCTCCCCTGTAATATCTTAAATGTGATTAGATTAGAATAGAAATGTATTTGTGCCATATTTTACATTATATTAACTCTCCAAATATTCAGATGGCACATGAAAATATTATACTTTCATTTCTTAGCTACAGTGGAACTAGAAGTACAGATTTTGCCTGAATAGGAACCAGTGATGGATGTTCTTCTCTGTCTTTGGGTTTATGGGGCGTCTTCCATTGGCCAATCCAGATTTTCCCTGTATTTCTGCTTGCCCTATTCATTGCCTGGGAGAGTGATCTATGGAAACCAGACTAGTAAGCCTTGTGTCCTCTGGCTCTTGCTGAGATTGGCAGGTGAGGAGCCTCTGCAGGAAACCAAAGGAAGAAGAGAGCGAGCGTTATTTCTCTGGTTCATTTTCTGTGAGGTGACTCCAGGAAAAATCAAGTTCCTTCAATGGCAGGTTCCTTCTCCCATCAGTGAAGCTGACTTGACAGGGCTGTCTTTTCAGGTTCTCTAATCTCTTCCTGCTCTTGACTTCATAAGCTTAGGGATATTGCTAGCCACTGGTGCTACATTTGGGTTCCTGCACTAAATCTTGAGGCTTTTCTGCAGTCAACCCATTTTGTAAGTAGGAAACACATCTTTCACATATTATTCAAATTAAAATGTGTTAGCTGCTCCTATTGGGACTTGGATACATTAAGGGTATCTGATTTTTTTTCCTCACAATTAAAATATTGTGTTATTTTACTTGAAGACCTGAATCCAAAGTGAAGGAAACGCTACTCCCAGTTTAACTACTTGTTGAGAATCTTGCACTGGTAAAGGTGTGAGGCGTCAAGTAATTTAATATCTGATGCCTTTAGCATCCTGATATCCAGAAGACCAGGAAGTTTGCAGTGAAGAACCAATTAGATGGCCACATGCAGAGGGTAGTTTCTAAGGTTAAATTGGAGGAAAATATTCTAGCAAAATTAAGTAGGACAACCCAACAGGGCAGCCATGTGCATAGCCCTTAAGGGAGAGTGAAAAAACTGGAAAACAAAATATAAACATAAAGAGAAATCTTATGAAAATAAGATAAAAATGAAATTCGTAGACAAGTGTAAGAATGAGTCAAAATTGCCTTCAGCCTAGATGCAGTGGGAACTTGAATAAATACCATCGTGTTTTCTGGGACTGACTTTATGCCTTATTTTTTATTGATCATTCATGCATATATTTATTCATTTACTCATCCAATCATTCATCATTCATCAAATATTGATAGATTGATATCATTTGTCAGGCAGTATACCAAGCTGTAAGGATGCAATGGTAAAGAAAAAAACTGACATGGTTCACAAATCTATTTGTGAGGGATAAGGAAGGAATATCATGGGTCAAGAGAAACACCAATGAGAATCAGGTATAATCTAGTTTTTAATAAATTAGGAAGCTACCCCAAAGAAAAGGATTTATTTGGGTGGTGATACTAGGAAGAATTGGTAAAATAGTGGGCAGTTGAGTTAACAAAATGAAGAAAATCAACAAGACGTGTTAATAAGTAAGTTATCATAGTGCACAGCTGGAGCTCAATCCCATTGCAGACTTTGGGGACCGGGAGTAGAATTGGCTTCAGCATTTTCCCGCTAGGAGGAGAGGATGATGGAGTCTTTTTTCATCAGTCCTCTTCTGTCTTTATTGAGGGCTGCTCCCTGGGGAAATTAACTTCCCTGAACTTATGGCCTTTGTGTGGGCCAACATTCAGAAAGCACAGGAACAATATAGTGCCAAGGGTATATGGCTGGGCACTGCTAGCACCTGCCGCAGACTCCACATTAAAGTGGCTGTTAACGTAATATCTATACTTGTTGCTTTAGACTTGTGCAGTCCATATGGTGCGTACTAGCTTGATGAGGCTATTTGAATTGAAATTGATGATTAAAAATAAATAAAATTAAAAATTCGGCTTTCTTTCATCACACTAGTTACATTTCAAGTGTTCAATAGCCATGTATGCCTAAGAGTATTGGAAAATGCAGAGACAATTATTGAAAGATGTTCCATTGGACAGCAGTGCCTTAAACAACAACAAAAATATTGGATTTTAAAAACAAAAACTATAGTTAAATGGAACAGAATATTTTCAATGGACAGGATCATTCTAGAGAAACAAGTATATGGAAAAGAACACATGTAAGTATTTCTACCTAACCTCAGAGTTAAAATCAAAGCCCAAGATTATTTACTGTGTTTTGGAGGTGTTTAAACCTATATTTGTGATGCTTTGCATTTTCGTAAAAAAGTTACCATTTATTTGCTGATTAACTTAAAAATCATATTTATGTGCATTGCCCTGAAATGCCTCCACTTGCTTCCTAAGAGTAATATAAATCTTTACATAACTTATGTGACATTTAAATAATTTTGAATGCATTTTACAAACTTTGGATTCCAAAATTCAAGCAGGATATTTTTGGACAGTGTCCTATCATACTTGTTGCTGTGGTTTGGAGCTAGAGAGGAAGATCTTAAGGAGAATTAATTCCGAACTGTTTCTTTACCAGTTGTGCAACAGTTTATGATTTTACTCTCTGGTTGGGGGCCTGGTATGCTGCTAGTGCATATTGTGTGTTGAGTGCAGAACTACCTATTTTAAACACCAGAAAAATAGATGGTATGGTTAAAATTTTACTGTGAGAATGGAAAAGTTGTAAAAGGACTATTTCTGGGATGGAAATTAACCTGCTGGAGAATGATGACAGGGCAGAGTTAAGGAAAGCCTCTATTATGTTATTCACTAAGAATTTATGTAAATAACAATTTCAAAATGAAATGTACAGTACATATTGTAAAGCAGGTTCACAGTTCACTGGTTTGAGTCTCATGAGACAGAATATACTCATATACAAGAAAAATATTCAATTCTCAACAATCTGTGGAAAACCCTTTGGCGATTTCATTGTCACTTGCTCTCCAGGCTTCTTTGTTGCTGGCATAAACAAGCTACCATTAAGATGACAAAACTGTGTTAATGGTTTAGGCACATACTTTGATTAATTGTTCGGCTTCTTGTTTGAGATATATTAAACTATACTTTTGATTTGAAATCGGACATTTTATATTTAATGACCTAATATGAGATTGACCATAAGAAGTCTCCATAAGAGAAGACAAATTTGTCCTTTTCCAATAAGTTATACAAAGTTTCACCTCAGATGGCTTTCTGGGAGCCTCCTCTTTCTTTTTTTCTTTTTCTTTTTCCAACTCTTTTCTCCCATGATCCTCTAGGTTCCTTTTGTGGCTGTTGTTCTCCATCCCCAACCCTCCTCTTCTGTCTTTCTTATTGACTATCTTATGCCCAAGCTCCATTCTGGACAGGAAAAATCAGCACTTCCTATACTGTGGGTCCCTGAAGGAAGTTCTATTTCCTTCAGATTTTCCAGAGAAAATAATCCATATGAAAAGCAAAACTTTGTCTTATTCATATTGGCCATATCTCAAGTCTCCATCTAATTATTCAATATTATCTGTGTTCTAAAAGGCAAATAGGCAAGATTGGAAGGATAAAATCTTTTTCAGTCATGTATTCATTTTTCACTGTATTTTCTAAAATTGAGGTGATATGAAAATAACTTAGAAACATGTATTAACAAAAGTGTCTGGGCCATCTCTACAAAAAAACCCAGAAAAATTAGCCAGGCATGGTGGCGCATGCCTATTGTCCTAGCTACTCTGGAGGCTGAGGCAGGGATATTGCTTGTGCCCAGAGTTTGAGGTTGCAGTGAGCTATGACGACGCCACTGCACTCGAACCCTGACGACATAGCCAGACCATGTCTCTGAAACAAAAATAAAATAAAATAAAATATATCTGTGAATGCCTAACAAATCCATATTATATGTACAAAACAAATTATAGAAATTAAACAAAGTTTAGTATATTTATCATAATTATAATTCATATTAATATTTATAGAGGTCAAAGATATGTTTAGACTAAAATTCATAAGCAGTTGCAGTTATCACTTTAGAGAATGCCTTAAAATTATGAATTTTAATATGCTATTCGTTAATTTGATTTTTGTTCAGCAACCATTTATCTATCACTATGTAGGATGTTCATAAGACTAGTCTTTGAATTTATGCCATCTTAATAAGTGAACTGAACTACTATACTTTAAATTGGGTAGATACTGTTAAGTTAAGGACATTCTTTATTGAATCAAAATTGTATTACTCATTTTAAATGTAATATATATATTTTTACTTTTATAGTTTTGTATTAAGAACATCCTAAAATAGCATTTTATTGAAATCATTTTACTGACAGTGAAGCACTGCAGATGGCTTTATGAAGAAACTGGTCAAAGATTAGAAATTCTTCCAACAAAGGCCCAGAAAATCAAAAGAAGTTTAAATTTTACTGTGATTGCTTCATTTAGTGCTATATTATGATCATTATTTCAATCGTATTAGAAATATTAGCTTTGTTCTTCCAATTACTTTAGAAGGTGATTTATTTTCCTTCTTTTGATTATAGTATAGTTGATTTCAAATTAAGTTGCAGCTATGTGATGTGTTGTTGAAAATTTAAATTCCAGTAGGTTTAAAATAGAAAGTCACTGCCTGACTTCAGGCTAGCCGCCTGGTAATTGCAGAAAAAACTTCATTAGGTCCCTGTAGAATGAATGAGCACAGGCTCTATGAAATGCTGTGCAGACAACCACCCAGCAGAGAAAAGACTTTGAAGATGATTGCCTTAGGAGTTCTTGAGCACACAGGCTGAAGGAGTAATTCTAATTCAAAGAATGCAAACCTTGATTTTTATGAAGATAACTTACTAGAACCACTGGGAAGTAACTACTTCATTCAAGACATAATTCATATTTTAAAACATTTTATCTGACTGAGTTAGCGATGTAGGTTGAAATGGAAACCAATTTACTCTTGTTGAAGTTTAATAACCACATCTATATTATATATTAAAAATAAGAAATATAAGAATGCTATCCTAAATTAAAAATTAAATAAAGAAATAAGGCAAAGATAAAAGCGCATGTTCAATGTTTTGATGTCTTTACATATTGCAAACTTACATGAAAAAAATAAATGGCAATAAAGAAGAAAATATAAAATAGTAAAGATTTTAGAGGCCACATGTCTTATAGAAACTTATGTTCTGATATCCATTTCTTCACTCTTCATTATAGAATCCTTGATTTGTTTTGTGGAAAATGGCTGCACATTGGGAGCAGGGAGACCAGATTTATCAAACTCTCATCCAGTTATATATGACCATGTTGTTAAGTTCTGGTCAAGGAAATCTTCATAGAAGTGGTTAGTAACATTTGTCCTCAAAGGGAAGAGGAACAACTTAATTTGTTCCTTTTTTCCCTGTTATATCTACTTAATGGTTGAGGCTCAAAAACTATCCTGGAACTCCAAGTAGAAGCTCTATGTAGAATTGAGAGTTTAAAACAAGATGTCACTCCCTGATTCCCTAGCTCATCTACTTCCAGATTGCTCTACATGACAGAGAAATTCCACCTTGTTTATACTGTGGTTATTTTGATTGTCACTCACAGGTAAACTTAACCCTAATTGATGTAGCATTGTATAAAATTATGTCCTGCTTGTTTTTTACATTTGTAAATGAATTTTAAGATTCATAGTTTTCAATGGACATTTAATTAAACTACCTCTTTTGTCATTTTCTCCCCTACATATGGACTCTTAACTGCTGATCAGGGTAAATAAGATCCTGTATGTTTTCACATTTCTGACTAGTCCATTCAGGAAGCAGTCACTGAGATTCTGGATTGGAAAATTTACGTTCAATGTCCTAGGAAAAAAATTACCCAACACATAACTAGGCTTGAAAAGTTAAACAAAATCACATTTGCCACTGTGGTTGAGAGCAATATTTCATAACCTGATGAGCTACGAAGCTGAGTGTCCACTTTCTAACTAATAGGAAGTAGGTAGTGTGGGGAAGAGGTCGTTCAAATTGTTCTTTTTCTCTTGAAATGCTCAATAGTCTATATTACTGATGAGAAAGAGGAAGAGAAGTTGAAATAGAGAGCCTAAATGGAAGAGAAATCTCTCTTTTGAGGGAACAGATATTTTGCAGTTGGAATTTTTCCTCTGTGGATTCACATATTTTTTGTGAATTTTTCAATGAAATGTGTTATAGTGAGAAGGGAGGATCAAATATCAAGATATTTTAAGTGATCATTTTGCTTTACTTAAAATACTTAAAAATTATTTTAAAGAATATGTATTAAAAAATTAGATAAGGAAATCAAAATCCATTGGTATACATTAGAAGAAACTAAAGGTCATATACTTAAAACACAGTTAGTATTAGGTTTTCTAGTCTCCCACTAAGAAAAGCTTTTCTCAAGAAACACATTAAGAAGCTTAAATTTCTAATCCTTCAAAACTGACTGGGTGCTTGAAATTTGAAAATGCCACAAACCAGTAAATTGAATCTAGTCCCCGTATAACAGAAAACCCATGGAGAGGAACCACAATTAAGAGAGAAAGTAAAAGATTTAGAAACAAGGATTAAGTATTTAGCAAGAGCTATCAGGTTACAAAACTGGCAGACAATGGAAAGAGCTAAGCAAAAAAATGTCCTTAGGCTCTGGAGTTTCTGTACTCTTATACTACAAAAAAATATTTATTAGAATTAATCTTTAACATAGATTTCCATGCAGATTAATAAAAATCTTTCAATTTTACTTCCTCTCAAATACTTATGTGGTTATTTGCCAATGTCTGTGCTTTGATTCTCTGGAAGCTATGAACTGTACAATCAGACATACCTAGGATTAAATTCAGATTCAGTTAAATGGAATAATCTGAGGGGAAAAAATTATTCAGTAAGTCTCAATTTTCTTATCTATTAAAAGGAATATTTACTTTGACAAGGTCTTATTTTTAAGGGTTGAAATATGATTTTGATAGGCTTCCAAATAGTAAATGTTTATGGTAGTCAGAGTTCCAAAGATGAGCCCCAACCTCCAAGATTCTTGACCCTTTTTCAGTGAAGCAAATATGAATCTAGGTGCTGCTATAAAGGGATTTTTGCAGGTACATTTAAAGACTCAAGTCAGTGGACTTTGAAACAGGAAAATTATCAAGGTGGGTCTGAGCTAATTTCTTTTAAAAACATAAAAGTTGAGGCGGAGCAAGATGGCGGATGAGAAACACCTGCAGACAGAGTGTCTCTGCAGAAAAGACAGCTTCTAGAAGATATTAGAAGAAAGAAGCAAGCCAACGACCATTCATCAGACGGGGGTCGGAAGGAGGAGTGCCAGAGACTATGGGAGACTCCACGGGAGGAGGTTGTGGAGGAGAACTGGAAAGAGAGACCTCTGGAGTGAGCAGACTGGAGAGCAGTGACAAGGGTAGGTGGAGTGGTTAACTTCCCCTGCCTTGCATCTCGGACTGCTGGTGGGCTCCCCAGCGGTTGGAGAGACCTGCGGACACCAGTCCAGAGACGGCAGCCGCCACTGAGCGGTGAGCCTGTAGCGGACGCGGCACCAGGCTCCCAACTCCCTTGGGGCCCCTCCGTGCGCACAGACCCGACCGCGCAGCAAGCGCCATATTGCTGCACTCTCCCCGCCCCCGTACCTACTGCGACTGCCGATAGAGACAATATAGCCACCAGCCGGAGGCATCTCCAGGGAACGGGACCTTCCCTTTTGGGGCCCTACAGGTGACAGAGGGGTACTCAGACGGGGAGCTCCCTACCCGCCAGCCCTCCCAGGTGCTGCTGCCCTGGTGATTCCAGGAGAACAGGGCAGACCCTGAGGCTGAGAGATATCTACCCAGCTGGGGCTCCCCATGGGGGAATTAGGACTGGCACTCCTCTCCCTGATGGGGTCAGGGATTGAACTCCGGGGCCCAGAGGTCAGACCTATGGACCAGATCCTGTGCACCCAGGTCTCACACTGCCTGGGGCACAGAAAGGACATTCGGAAGGAGCCTACTAAGTTCTAGAGGCTGAGAAGTCCAAGATCAAGATACTGGCAAGACTGGTAGGTGAAGTAGGCAACCTGAATCACTCGAGGGGGTAGTTCTCCCACAGGATCAGCTTCACGGAATTACAGGGAAGCTTCAAGGGGCAGCAGTGCTGGGAAAAGGAGGAAAGTGATGCAGTGGATTTGCTGTGAAGTTCCGAGAATCCGAGTGGTACAGCGGGGATTGGAGTGCAAGCGGGCCGTGCTCAGCGGCTAGCTGAATGGGACTGTGTGATTTGTGCCACACCAGGATGACTTCTCCTTCGCCGACCTCCACACCCATGAAAGCAGGGAAGTGCCTGAAGTCAGCGTGAAGAGGTCCAGAGCATATATCCCCGGATCTACCAAGGATCATTCCTCCTGAATTCTAGATTTTACCTCATAATCCAGCCCCATCGCCTCTGATCCTCGATAAAGCAAACAGATGAGAAAGAACCAGTGAAAGTTCACAGATAACATGAAGGAGCTGACAGAAAAGTTGCCTCCAAAGCAAAATACTCATTCTCCATTAACTGACACCAACTTACATGACTTGAGTAAACAGATGGAGGAAGATTTCCGAATATGGATTGCTACAAAACTAAATGGAATTGAAG